>JANAVB010031219.1:7484278-8084278 GCA_029216955.1 Iris pallida
ATATATAATTATATATATATATATATATATATATGTATATACATAGAAGGATAGGTAGAGAAAAATATGTGGGGTGTTTGCCCAATGTGGGTGTGATACAAAAGGTGTATGGCATGTATTCCTCTGTGTGTGTGTGTGTGTGTGAGGGTTGTAGAGTAGTGTAGGTGACATGAAGTAAAAGGAATTGTGTCAATAGAGTTTTAGAGTGTGGGGCATGGTGTGGTACATTAGAAATAGGGAATGTGACTTAGTGTGACAGGAACTAAGGAATGAATGGAAAACAGCGAACCATCCTCTCATATTTAGGAACCCTGTGACAGTGATATCATGTGTAATCAAGTTGACAGTGAGGAGTCTCAGTCTTGGTTTCCTGGAAATTTCAATGACAGTTAACATATTGAACCCAATTCAAATTTCATTCACATTCTCCTATATCAACATAACCCTATATGATAGTGGTGGTGAATGTTGGGGCTGTGTGTTTACAAATGTACAGGGCTATAGGGTGATGTGTGGATGTATAACTAACATGCAATTTTGTGTGTGAGGATGTGTGAACATGTGAGAGTGAGAGGAAAACAGTGTTTAGGCATGTGTGTGTATGATATGAGGACAGTGTGGGATAAATTCTGGAAAATAGTGAGGGTTGTAGGAATCACATGACAGTTAATATAATCAGTTGGACCTAGGAACTAACATTCAAATTAACATGGCTAAAAATATTCAATTAGTTCTAGGAAGGGAATTCAAACTCAGGTATTTAAGGAGAAAATGGAAATCAATTCTCAGATTATTAAGGGAATGAATAAATTTGACAGTGAACAACAAATACATGAGAATTCAGTTATGGCAATAACATTTCAATCATCAATGGAAATCTGGAAATCAAATTAACAGTTCTAAAGGAAATCAATTTCAGTTTAAAAATTCAGTGAAATACATCCTCAGGAATTGTGAGGACAGTGAGTGTGTCACATGTGAAATCACATTGACAGTTCTAATATACCAATCAACCCCAAATTCGAATTCGTAAGCCCATACCAATCAGTTTTAATCCTTAACAGTGCTAACACATGTTCATAAATCATCTTATAACAATAAACTTCAAATCTCAGTTAAATGGGAAATTAAACTCAGCAATAAAGAACAGGTATCAGTCGATTCAGTCGAACTCAATGTCCAAAATCCATTTCAGAAACATAAAGCCTAATCTATCATGTAAAACTGACCTAGCAGGTATTAATACATATGTTCATATCCAATGTGACCATTCAATCATTAATTTAACAGTTAAAAAAAATGGAATTAAAACTTAGGAATATCAGAAACTGAAACATGTATCACTCCTACATGGAAACTTCAAAATCGACTATTAAAACACATTAATATGTTGAAATAAGAGTTGGTATTTAACCTACTATATGTGCACATGATGTACATCTAAAATAGTGTCCAAAACATGACACGAACGTGTCCAAAAACATCACACACACTCAAGCACGGGGCTGTCACAGGTCGGGGGACCAGTGCACGTGTCCAACCGCACTCGACACCTATCCATTGGACACGAAACTTCGGGGGTGTCATGACAGACACTGTCCCTTACTTCGTGTCCAAGCACACGAGTCCACGTGTCCTGTGCCCTGAACACGAGACCCCGAGCAGCAGGGCATCACTGTTCACGCGCGCGGGCATGTGCACGAGTGCGACACGACACCAATACGACACAAGACACGCTCAGACACCTAGAATCCTTTAGGCGACACTAAAACCTAATTTCCTATTCATTTACATTTCAAAATCTCGATCGAAATGCCCAATGTGGCATTTCGTCGAACACCTACGCACAACACTGATACGTGTCCGATACGGACACGTACAGGACACGAAATGGAACAAACCCTATTCCTACAGAACCATGACACCTAGGGCTAGGTATTTATACAAAGAAAACATAATTTTAATGGATGGATAGGAATTTACCTATGTGTGTTCTCCAACACAAAAGCTTCTTCAAAGGGGATCTCCAAAAGTCACCCAACTTCTCCAAATTGATTCAATCCTGTGATTTGACTCCACAAATAGTAGGAGAACATTGATTAGAACACTATGGAAGAAATCCCAATGAAAATAGAGCTCTAATGATTAATCTATGGAGAAAAGAAGTGTAGGCTCACCTTGTCTTTAGGAAACAAATGATGAACTATTGAAAAGAAGCTCAAATTCCTAAAAGGATATTATATAGGCAAGGGGGGTCTTAGCTGGCCACTTTAGCTAGGGTTAGGGTTTTTAGGATGTATCTAAGGGCTAGCAATGCATCATGACTAATGAGTGGCCTAGATTCTAGGGCTCTTTCCTAGTCCATTTGCAAATCACTCTATTTAACTAAACTTGACTTAAACCCATTTAACCAATACTAACTAAACTCAATGTGGCTCACTAGACTAGCTATGACTAATCTAGGTTAGGTCCAATCTAGGTTAGACTAATCTAAACCACATGGAAATTAATTAAATAATATTTAAATCACATCATTCAAATAAATTATTTTAAATTCCTAATAAAATATATTAAATTCAAATAATTCAAAAATGACAAAAATACCCTTAAACTAAAAATGATAAATAAAATACCCTAATCACATGGCTAGGCTCTAGGGTAGACAGTCTCTACAGTTTCACTAGCAAAACACCAAAATCACAAGTCATGATTTTAAATAATTTTAATATGATTAAAAATCACCAAAAATCATAATATAAAATAAATATCAATAAATAATAATTATAATTACCAAAATTTCAAAATTATCCTAATCTGGAAAACTGGGTGTTACAATCCTACCCAACTTATAAAAATTTTGTCCTCGAAATTAAGATAGTCGCACCCCTTCTAGGTCAACATAGTCAAGGGTCAATCACTAGTCAATTTCTCAACATCCTAGTACTTGGTCATCAGCTGGTCAACTTCTTAGGACTTTCCCTATGTTAGCTACCTAAGTGTTGGCAACCAGAATTTAGCAAAAAGAGAAACTCTATAATAGGCTAGCTCTTAACTTCCCAATCCTATCAAGTCACCCATAACTAAGTACCTACAAACTGAGCACACCCATCCCAAATACCACATATATATATGCTCAAAAATAACAATCCATCACATATATCCTAAGTATATTATCTATATATATATGTCTGATCAACCAAGGGTTAAGGTAGACTGAACTTATAAGGGACTGTAACAATTGCTTAGAACTAGGCTAAGGATGAATGGTCTGAATCATCAGGGTAGGCAAAAGGGTATGATGCTAAGGAGATTAAAATTATAAGCTAAAGGACAGGACATTGGTCCACTTGTAAAGTCAAAGTGAAGGGAACCTACACATGAAAAATGAACTAATGCTCAGGTAGAGGCTTAGAAGACTGAACCAACAATAAAAAAATGGGTTTGGACATGTATCTGGACAGATGGGCTAACCAGGTATCATCTGTTTCTAAGAATGAAAGGGGACAGAATAATGATCAAGGGAGAACTCTTATTAATAACCCACATTATATCCCAATGTATACAACTGTACAAGTGAACTGAAAAAAGTTTAAACTCCACTATAGGGCAGGTACTGCAGGTTATAATGAAGGGTATTGCAAGGCTATCAATAAGTAAAATGCTAAGAGATGCAGTATGTCACCATGTACAGAAGTAAGGATGAGTGCAGACCTCTAATATGCATGATACTAACTCTCCAGATATGCAGAATAAAGGGGTTGATGGTTATATTGGTGAGTCAATGATTGGGTCTGAACTATGGTCCAGTGAAACCTATGATGCAACATGGTGGTAATAAATTTTGAGTGCAGTGAACAACTTGTACAAGTCTGAACCAAGGGGACAGGGTATCTAGTGAAGAGTCTGCACACTGCCTATAAAGGTTGATCAACCATGACTGAACTCCACACAAGAGAAATTAACTAAATAGAAAACTGAGCCAATATAGGCTAAATAACTTGTCAATAATCCTATACAACAATGACCTATAGGTACAAACCAACCCATATCCCATATGCCAATATCTCCTGTAACCTATCTATATAAATAGACCTCTCGGTCTTAGGTGAAACTACAACTATACTCAAGGGCAGGCTTTGGTCATGGGTGCCTCACTGGAAAAATGGTAAAGAGAAATAATAATAATAATCATAAGGGGTGCAAGGCATACTAGCATCCTATACGTAACTGGTTGATATTATAAATAACATGGGAATCACCTACACTGGGTTACTATTCTAATACCAATGCTAACTATCATTCCCATGACACAGGCACTCTACAAGTCATCATATCATTATACTATGAAGGAACTACCTATGAATAAGCTCTACAACTAAAATATCCCTACTCCTAAGTCATTTATAACAATCAAAAGGGTATGATGTTTAAGACCTTCTCAAGATACAATTTGTTAATCATATACGTCTGTCCAAAATTATGTTATCCAGAGTCTTCATCATGCTAGTGAGCAAGGCTACGATAATCACAGAGTCTTTGACTAAGGTACGCACCTCTAGGTTCATGGTATTTAAAATCTTCCTATTGTCGCATGCGACGGCGAAAACCTTAAATTTCTATACCCGAGAAATACATCCAAAATCTGACTACATGTCCTCACTATGCCAACTAACACGGCCATCGAAGATTCTAGATTCCATAACTGAGGTGACCTAGCCCATATGATTTTCTTAGAAGAAAAAAAAGAAAACAAACACAACAAAAGAGCAACATGACAAAATTAATCAATCAACAAGGAACAGATGGAACCGGATTTCAGGGTAGTTATAAAAGGTAATTGCGGGAATAGAATCAAGAAGAACGAAACTTGCAGCAAGATCTCCAATGGTCTGTATATCCTCGACTGTCCTGACGATAGCTCGCACTGCTGGTTTCCTCTGGTCTGCTGCTGATGCTGCATGAATCGCTGCTGCTGAGAGAAACCAAAAATGACAGGAAAAAGTCTCTGTACAAACGGAGGTGCACCTCTAGTGTAGCAGAAACGCCAACCTGAGTCGGCACTACAGGAGCTGCGGTCTCGAGGCCCTGATGAACAGGACGAGAGGTGGCCAGCCTCTCGATTGTATTCTCCGAACCGAAACGATGAGATCATGTCTCCATAACCATCATGAAGACAGATCAAAACAAGAAACAATTTCTGAGAATGAAGCAAAAATTCAAAGGAGGACAGTTTATATTCAAGGGAAAACAACAAGCAGCAAATTTAGATAAAAGGGATCTGATAAGGAGTTTTTCCTAATGTGATTGAGTACCTTCAAAATATCCTAATCCTACTGCAGGCTGTAGTGATACTCTAGTTCGAATACCACTACATAAACTAGACATACATGGGCCACCAATAAAAATGTGTCACGACCCGTACCCTAGAGTAAGGGTACGAGAAGTGGGTACGTCCAGCCTACGCCGCAGTGTCGGCGATAGAACGTTGTCCTAGGTCACAACATCTGACAATATAATTCTAAACAGTTTATACTCCCCGAATGGGGGTGACATAGCAGAATATAAACTCAATCACAACTAAGGAAGAAGAAGCACGATATGATATAGAACTCAAAGAAATACAGATGATCAGAAAAGTCTAAGATAGCATCTCAGCAATATCCAGAATACAAGTCTCAGCTGCTGAATATGAAAGAATATATACAACCCAGATCTCAAGACAGAAATAAAGTATAACTAACTAGTCTCAAGACAACATAAGTAAGATAAAGCCTAACTAAGCTAGTCTAGGCAATAGGGGTAATATCATCAGCTAGAGCTGGGTCCTCCTGAGAGTCCAGCTCACAAGTGTCGTCTAGGGCTGCCCCGTAGAAGGTATCTACACAGGCCTCCTCATCGTCCTCTATAATATTTTCAACAGGTCCAGTCAGGACAGGAGCGAGCACAATATATCTCAACAGTTCATAGCAGGTTAGAAAATATAATCATGCAGTAAAGTAAGATACAGGTACTGAAAGAAATACAGTATGTAAACAGAGAGAGAACTGTAATAGAAATATCTACTATAAATAGAGAACTAACAGTGGCTAGTGTGTCAGAGTACAATATAGACATGTGAATGGCATAGGATGATTCTGATGAGACACTACGGAATGATTCTGATGAGATACTACTTGGATATTATTCACATGTCCACTTCTACTCTTCCGTACCCCCAATCAATACACAAGGATCCAGCCAGGTTATGTTATGATTCATGCAACGGCCCCCGAAGGGTGGTACATGATAGTCCCATAAATTGGAATTCTAGGAAGCCCAATAAATGGGAGGATTCAAGGAAGACTCTGTGATCATGAGAGCACATATCACAAGTGATTCAATGAACCAATGAAGCATAGTGATATGCCATGTAAGTGAAACGCACAGAACATGAAGTATCCGATGCTCCCTGAGGGGATAACATCTCAAGAAGGGATCCATATAGTACTAATCCGTGTGACCAACGTGACAGTATCAAGTAAAGTAATTTAAAGCAGGAAAATAATTCTAAACAGGATATAAAATGATCAGAGAATGTACTCGCATGGTATCTGAGTGTCCAAGATGAAAGTACTGTCCGAGGAGTGGTGTCTGGCTCCTATTTAGAACCGCACAAGTCACTATAAGTCTAAAATGATATAACAGACTACTACAATTCATCTACAAAAAGTTTGGGGTCAAACTGGACTAAAGTCAACTCTCGGTCAACTCTAGTCAACTAGACTATTCAAACTAGGTCAACTAGGTCAAACCTAAGCCAAACAAGTCTCCCTAGGCCTAACCAGCCTATCCTAGCAAGCACACACCATTTCTAGGCTATACAAGTCAACTACACCCTTAATTGGCATTCAAACCACATACCTAGGCTATGAGCCATAGGTATACACCCATAGGCTATGTCATGCCTATACCAAACCACATATTCATATATACCCATATATTAATATATCTAAATTACTATAATAACACACATTATGAATATATAGGCTACCTATAATATAAGCATCACATATATATATATATATATATATATATATATATATATATATATATATATATATATATATATTATATATATATAGAAGGATAGGTAGAGAAAAACATGTGAGGGTGTTTGTGCACATGTGGGTGTGATACAAAAGGTGTATGGCATGTATTCCTGTGTGTGTGTGTGTGTGTGAGGGTTGTAGAGTAGTGTGTAGGTGACATGAAGTAAAAGGAATTGTGTCAATAGAGTTTTAGAGTGTGGAGAATGGTGTGGGTACATTAGAAATAGGGAATGTGACTTAGTGTGACAGGAAACTAATGAATGAATAGAAAACAGTGAACCATCTTCTCAGATTTAGGAACCCATGTGATAGTGATATCATGTGTAATCAAGTTGACAGTGAGGAGTCTCAGTCTGGGTTTCCTGGAAATTTTAATGACAGTTAACATATAGAACCCAATTCAAATTTCATTCACACTCCTATATCAACATAATACCCCATATGATAGTGGTGGTGAATGTTGGGGCTGTGTGTTTGCAAATGTACAGGGATATAGGGTGATGTGTGGATGTATAACTAACATGACAATTTTGTGTGTGAGGATGTGTGAACAGGTGAGAGTGAGAGGAAAACAGTGTTTAGGCATGTGTGTGTATGATATGAGGACAATGTGGGATAAATTCTGGAAAACAGTAAGGGTTGTAGGAATCACATGACAGTTAATATAATCAGTTGGATATAGGAACTAACATTCAAATTAACATGGCTAAAAACATTCAATTAGTTCTAGGAAGGGAATTCAAACTCAGGTATTTAAGGAGAAAATGGAAATCAATTCTCAGGTTATTAAGGGAATGAATAAATTTGACAGTGAACAACAAATACATGAGAATTCAGTTATGGCAATAACATTTCAATCATCAATGGAAATCTGGAAATCAAATTAATAGTTCTAAAGGAAATCAATTTCAGTTTAAAAATTCGGTGAAATCCATCCTCAGGAATTGTGAGGACAGTGAGCGTGTCACATGTGAAATCATATTGACAGTTCTAATATACCAATCAACCCCAAATTCGAATTCATAAGCCCATACCAATCGGTTTTAATCCTTAACAGTACTAACACATGTTTATAAATCATCTTATAACAATAAACTTCAAATCTTAGTTAAATAGGAAATTAAACTCAGCAATGAAGAACAGGTATCAGTCGATTCAGTCGAACTCAATGTCCAAAATCCATTTCAGAAACATAAAGCCTAATCTATCATGTAAAACTGACCTAGCAGGTATCAATACATATGTTCATATCCAATGTGACTATTCAATCATTAATTTAACAGTTAAAAAAAATGGAATTAAAACTTAGGAATATCAGAAACTGAAACATGTATCACTTCTACATGGAAACTTCAAAATTGACTATTAAAACACATTAATATGTTGAAATAAGAGTTGGTATTTAACCTACTATATGTGCACGTGATGTACATCTAAAATAGTATCCAAAATATGACACGAACGTGTCCAAAAACATCACACGCACTCAAGCACGGGCTGTCACAGGTCGGGCGACCAGTGCACGTGTCCAACCGTACTCGACACGTATCTATTAGACACGAAACTTCGGGGGTGTCATAACAGACACTGCCCCTTACTTCGTGTCCAAGCACACGTGTCCACGTGCCCTGTGCACTGAACACGAGACCCCGAGCAGCAGGGCATCACTGTTCACGCACGCGCGGGCATGTGCACGAGTGCGACACGACACCAATACGACACAAGACACGCTCAGACACCTAGAATCCTTTAGGCGACACTGAAACCTAATTTTCTATTCATTTATATTTCAAAATCTCGATCGAAATGCCCACTGTGGCATTTCGTCGAACACCTACGCACAACACTGATACGTGTCCGATACGGACACATACAGGACACGAAATGGAACAAACCCTATTCCTACAGAACCAGGACACCTAGGGCTAGGTATTTATGCAAAAAAAACCTAATTTTAAAGGATGGACAGGAATTTACCTATGTGTGTTCTCCAACACAAAAGCTTCTTCAAAGGGGATCTCCAAAAGTCACCCAACTTCTCCAAATTGATTCAATCCTGTAATTTGACTCCACAAATAGCAGGAGAACATTGATTAGAACACTATGGAAGAAATCCCAATGAAAATAGAGCTCTAATGATTAATCTATAGAGAAAAGAAGTATAGGCTCACCTTGTCTTTAGGAAACAATGATGAACTATTGAAAAGAGGCTCAAATTCCTAAAAGGATATTATATAGGCAAGGGGGGGTCTTGGCTGGCCACTTTAGCTAGGGCTAGGGTTTTTAGGATGTATCTAAGGGCTAGCAATGCATCATGACTAATGAGTGGCCTAGATTCTAGGGCTCTTTTCTAGTCCATTTGCAAATCACTCTATTTAAATAAACTTGACTTAAACCCATTTAACCAATACTAACTAAACTTAATGTGGCTCACTAGACTAGCTATGACTAATCTAAGTTAGGTCCAATCTAGGTTAGGCTAATCTAAACCACATGGAAATTAGTTAAATAATATTTAAATCACACCATTCAAATAAATCATTTTAAATTTCTAATAAAATATATTAAATTCAAATAATTCAAAAATGACAAAAATACCCTCAAACTAAAAATGATAAATGAAATACCCTAATCACATGGCTAGGCTCTAGGGTAGACAGTCTCTACAGTTTCACTAGCAAAACACCAAAATTATAAGTCATGATTTTAAATAGTTTTAATATGATTAAAAATCACCAAAAATTATAATATGAAATAAATATCAATAAATAATAATTATAATTACCAAAATTTCAAAATTACCCTAATCTGGAAAACAGGGTGTGACAAGTCAATCCTAAGTCAAGCAATCCTGGGTATCTCAATCACAAGTAAATATGCAAAGTACAAGAAGTATGATCATCAGACATAAAAATAGTAAAGCGTCCTAAACTATATATACATGGATGATCATGAAGCTAGTAATACAAAGTGAAGAACTAGCAAGAGTAATAGTCATACGTGATAAGCTCTAGCTATAGTCTAGAATACGCAAATCATGTTTAGGCCCGTAGGCTAAATGTCAAGATCCAAACCACGAGCTAAACACGTGCTCGGAGGCTAAACGCCACAAAAGAATAATGTACATAACTAGTGAATGAATAATATAGGAAAATCTACCAAGGTACTCTGGTGCTCCAGGTAGTCACCGTCGAGTAGATGGTACGGAAGATCCTCCGGGCTCCTCTATAAGATTCGGCCAAACAAAACCAGTGGGGTCAGACCTCCAATAGCAAGTACCACAAAGGAAGCCAAACTATGAACTAAAACCAGCAATAACTAACACAACAACATATAGAGACAGAAAGTAAATACAAATCGAGACTCATGCACTACCAATACACTCATCTCGAGAATAGAAAATACAATAAGTAAAGCAACATAGAGCATAAAATAAATAATATATGACATAAGGTAAACTGTGGACATGTGAATTAAAAGGAAGCATGTGAACATGTGAAATAAACTGAACAATATAAGAGAAATGGTACATATGAGCATGTGAGATAACTGGAACATGTGAGCATGTTAGATAATTGGGACATATG
The DNA here is from genome assembly GCA_029216955.1 of Iris pallida. Taxonomy (NCBI): domain Eukaryota; kingdom Viridiplantae; phylum Streptophyta; class Magnoliopsida; order Asparagales; family Iridaceae; genus Iris; species Iris pallida. Next base: position 7,494,954 of record JANAVB010031219.1, read on the forward strand.
AACATGTTAGATAACTGGGGCATGTGGACATGTTAGATAACTAAGAAATATGAGCATGTTAGATAACTGGAACATGTGGGCATGTTAGATAACTGGGACATATGAGTATGTAAGATAACTGGGACATGTGAGTATGTAAGAACTATATAGAATGACAAAATAACTTAGGAACTATTCCGGAACCCAAGTTACAACCCGTAAACCAAACAAGGACCGTGGTTGTAACCCTTCTCCTGAACAGAACTTAGTCTCTAATCATTTATCGACAAAAGTAAAGCATAAACAATGATGTACTAAAATAAACAAATCCGAACACTGTATAGACAAAACTAGAATAGATTGGACTCCATACAACAATCACGGCCAAGCAATGAGTACGACTTTATACATTAGCTAACTAGGGTTATCACAATCCTAATTACTAACATATACACTTTTGAGAAATCTAATACAGTTACCTGTCCTACAAACTACCCGACTCATCCAGGCCAAAAGAAAATAAATATAGCAGACACACCGCAGTAAGATACATGTGTCCTAAAGATGTGCCCCACTCTACGGTCTGTTGGAAGAGTGCTCATCATGACAGATAGCTCCAAATCCCATGTATATATATATATATATATATATATATATATATATATATATATATATATATATTTGAACCAACCATTTTATTCAATAAGGCCGAAAGGCCGAACCTTTACAAGTATACCATAAGGCGCAAAATGCCGAAGCCTATACACGTATACTGACAAAAGAAGTGAAAATAAAACAAAATGGCTAAGCCGAGGAAAGGAGAGAGTTCCAGAAGGTCTGTTGGCCATGCCTACAGAGGGGTCTCCGCTTGTGGCATTGGCGAATGGTTTTCCAAATTAGTTGGTCCGTGCTGTACTGATGGCCTTCGTATCTCGCCTTGTTCCGATTTTCCAGATAACCCATGTGGCAGTCGCTGCGACGATCTGGTAGCAATAGGACGCTGAATCCCAGGTGTCTATGAGATGGTAAAAGTTTTTGCCTCCATGAGGCAATCTGCAACGCTGGAAAAGAGCTCTCCAGACCTTGACCGGTAGGTCCCCCTGACTGAGGATGTGGTTGGCTATTTTCGATTGTCGATCTGAGCAGCATGTACATACAGAGGCGAGGCTGAACCCGATAGCATTGAGCTTGTCGTCAGTGGGGAGGATATTACGGAGGGCTCTCCAGATAAGGAAAGACCACTTCTTGGGGATGCATGTCTGCTAGAACGTGACAATGGTAGGAGACGGGGCCGCGTTGCCCATGATGACGTTTTTGGCTGACTTAACCGAGAAGGCGCTAGCACCGTTAGGCGACCACACGAGCTTATCTGCATCCGGACCGATCCTCAAGCTGCTACGACGAATGTAGTCAGTCGCTTCGGGCCCAGCCCATGACCTGACTTTAATCCAATTCCAGGAGTTATTAGGAGGGTCCCAAAGATCCTTGATAGTGCTGTTTCTGGGAGCCGCCGTGGTGGGTGTAAGCAAGAAGTCGCCTATCCAGCACTCCAAGAATGGTGATGCTTCCCCGATGCCCTCCTTAAGGCGAATCGCCGGTTCGGCTAGGGTCCGACCGTGGAGAATACGGTGCCAGGCCGCGGATGATCTGCTGTTAGCGATGGCCGTAGATGGGTAGATATGCTTAAAGTATCTGGCCTTCATGAACCTGGACCATAAGTTCTGGCTAGTGCAAAGCGTCCACCACAATTTCATCGAGAAGGCGTTAACAATGTGTGAAAGTTAGAAAAAACCCAGACCCCCCTCGCCAGTTGGGCGAGCCATGGTGTCCCAACTGGCCCAATGGTGCTTCTCGTGGCCGCCGCTGTGTCCCCAGAGAAAATTACTGAAGATGCTCTCGATATAGGATAGGACTTTCTTGGGGGGATACGCTGCCCGGGTGTAGATGGTGATGGAGGTGAGGACGTGATTGATTAGGGTACTCTTGCCTCCTGGGGATAGGGTTGCATTGTGCCAGCCCTCGAGCTTTTCCTGATGCGATTGGTCAAGCTCTCGAAGGTCCCGGCGTTGGATTTCCCATACACGAGGGAGCACCCAAGGTAGAGGAATGGAGGGTGCTTGATGGAGAAAGATGTGGTGGTAGATATGCTAGCCACTTTCTCTCTCTTGATCTTGTGGTGGGTGTAGATGACGCTCTTATCCGGGTTGATCTTTTGCCCTGAGCACTTTTCATAGGTCTGGAGCGTATTATGGATGACTTAAACCGAACCTGCGTCTCCGACAGAGAAAATAAGGATATCTTCAGTGAAGGCGAGGTGGGTAATGATTGGGCAGCCGCTGGCCGTGTGGTAGTGCTGGAATTTGGGGGTATTCGTCATTTTGTTAGGGTTTCTGCTCAATGCATCCGCCGTAATGATGAAGATGGTGGAGGATAGCGGATCCCCTTGCCTGACCCCGCGGGTGGATTTAAAGAACCCATCCGCTTGCCCGTTGATAACCGTGGAGAACCACGAGTTGCTAATCGATCTCCACACCACGTTGGTCCAGGTTTCGGAGAAGCCGAAGGCTCTGAAGACCCAGATCATAAATTGCCAGTCTAGTCTGTCGTAGGCTTTCTCCATGTCTAATTTGATAGCAATGTTGCCTCCTCTGGCTGGAAATTTCATGCATGTGACTAACTATTGAGCCAGCATGATGTTATCTTGGATATTTCTTCCCCGAACAATTCCACTATGCTCCTCCGATATGATCTTCGGAAGAAGGCATGCCATGCGGGAGGCGATAATCTTGGATATAATCTTGTTGGTAAAGGTACAGAGACTGATAGGGCGAAAGTCACGGAATGTCTAAGTATGTCTTTCTTTGGGATGAGGATGAGGTTGGTGCTCGATATGGCTCTGGGATAGGTGGCTCATTGGAGGAAGGCGAAGGTCGCCTTGTGGATGTCAGTCTTGATGATATCCCAGCAAGTACGGAAAAAAACCCCCCTAAAAATTTGTCTGGCCCTGGGGCGCTGTGCTCGTCGAGGGCCCATACAGCTTCTTTCACTTCTTCCTCTGAGGGAGGTTGTTCAAGCCGGAATTGTCGGTATCGCTGATAAGGTGGGGAACCCCGTCCAAGAAGGTGTTGTCTTTAATAATCATCTTCTTGGAAAAAAGTCTGGAGTAGAACTTTGTGGCCTCCTCTTGAATACCCTTTTGGTCGATGATGCTGGTGCCGTTGTCTATGGTAATCTGATGGAGAGTGAGTTTTTGTCTCCGTCCGTTGACGCAGGCGTAGAAGAAACTGGAGTTGTTGTCCCCCTCGTTGTCCCATTTGATCCTGGCTTTCTGCTTCCAAAAGTCGGTTTCAATCTTCAGTCTGAATTTGAGGATGGCTTTAGTGAGCTTCAGCACTTTCCTGGTATCAAGTGGCCAGTCGGCCATGTATGTCGCTTCAGCACGGGTCACGTCGTCTTCCGCCTCGGCTTGGAAGATGTCCCCGTAAGCTTGCTTGCTCCAAGTTGTCAAAGATTTCTTCGTGGCCTGGAGCTTGATGGTCATGCGATTAAGGGGGTCTGTAGAGTCCGCGCTGTTCCACGCTTCCGTGACGACCCCTAAGAATTGGGGGTGCTCGCTCCAGAAGTCCAGGAAGCGGAAGCTCTTTCTGGAATGGTTGGATCTGCTGGTAATTCCCACCAGCAGGGGGCGTGGTCGGATTCGGTGGCGTTAAGGTGAGAAAGCTTGGAGATAGTCCCCGTGTCAAGCTAGTGGGCGTTCGTTAATATCCTATCAAGGTGGAAGAATTGCCGGCGGTCGCCTTCCTGCATATTACACCAGGTGAAAGCGTTGTCGGTGAACGGAAGGGAGGTGAGGTGGGAGTTGAAGATGAAGTTGTTGAAGTCTTGCATGGCAGAGAGTGGGGGAGGTCGGCCTCCAATCTTCTCTTCTCTGCAGGTGATGGCGTTGAAATCTCCGATGCAGAGCCAGGGGAGGTTGCAGTTGTGGTGGTAGGTATCCAGAAGATCGTGCCATAGGTGTCTGCGTTCAGCAATGTCACAACTGCCGTGAACCGCAGAAAGGATGGCACGTTTAGGGATGAAAGGATGTTCCATCCAGTAAGACAGGGCTTGACTGGAATCGTGGATGACACTGATATTGACGGCTTTGGAACAGAGGATCCAGATGTCGTGTCTGCCGGTATATATATATATATATATATATATATATATATATATATATATATATATATATATATATATATATATATATATATATACACACACCAGAACAAGAAGGGCTGCAGGTAACTGGAAAATTCTTCCCTCCTAATTATCTAGATAATCAAGCTAGTTATTAATCCTTAATATTTTTGTTGGATTCTGGGTGTGGCATTCCGCAGAATCCATCCTAGACATGATATGCAAGACTAGATAATACAAGAAAGTGCTATAACAAGCCATAACAAGAAAATATAATAAGCTAGAAGCTAGGAATGCGCTACGACGAGCCACTATAGAGAAAATAGGGAGTGCGCTATGACAGGCCACTATCATGTAAGCAAGAAAAGACATGTACAAGAGCGCACTACGACGGGTCACTATCTAGTAAGCAAAGAAGATATATAACATGAGTGTGCCACGACGAGCCACTATCTAGTAAGAAAAGAAGACATGTAACATGAGTGTGCCATGACGGGCCACTATAGATTATCAAGATGATATCATGTTCAAGTTAAGTTCAATATTAACAAGTTATCAAGTCGGGTCGTCGCAAATTAGGCCAAGTACAGAAAATATGCCAGGAAGATCAAAAACTATAATTGAAATTATCAGTTGCATATGAACTCCAATTAAAGTAAAATAAGAAGACTCTTGAAGCCAAGACAAAGATCTACAACTTTTATGTTCTGAGTTTTTCAAGATTCTAGCTACAAAACAGCTTAAACAAGCAAAAACAACATCGGAAGCGCGCGGACAAAACTGTCTACGACATGCGGGTTGTGAGAGCAAGGCCCGCAGGCGCCGGCCAACGAATTACGCAGGTGCACGACATACGAAATATGCAGCACGCGGATGCACGACGTACGAGATGTTAGAGCACAGCACGCAGGCACGTGACGAAAGAATCGTACGGGCATTAATCGTGCTCCGTACAGATGCACGGCGCGCAGAGCGCGAGAGCGTGGCGCAGGCGCACGACCAAAGAAATGCGTGAGCCCACAGCGTGCGAATCGCACAGCACACGGATGTACGGCATGCGGGGCACGATAGCACGATGTGCGGCGAATGAATTACGCAGGCGCGCGACGCACGCAACGCACAACTCGCGGATGCACGACACGGGGGACTCGAAAGCACGGCGTGCAGGCGCACGATAAACGGATCGTGCATGCGGCACTGTTCATCGTCCCAGTAGCACCGAAGATGTGCGGGAACCCATAAACACGAAAAATGTCAAAACTAACTCAAAATAAATCGAAATCAAGTGGTTCAAAAGCCAAAATTAGGTAGAATAAAATTTCCCATAACATGGAACCCTTAGATTTCAAAAATAACAAAGTTGAGGAGATCAAAACTAAAAAAAATTGAAAAAACTACAAATTTAGATCTACAAAAATGTAAACATCAAAACCAAAAACTCCAAGTTCTAAAGAGGCTTAGAATCATGCAAGGAAGAGATTAAAACAAACAAAAATGACAACAAAATAATATTGTTCATGATTTGGCAAGATGTACTTGCCTAGGGTTGGTGGAGGTGTAAATGTAGAAGAAGATGAAAAGTAAATGAAGTTAACGATAGAGAGAGACAGAAGTTAGTTTTTACACAAAACCTTTCTCATCTAAAACCAACCCAAACCAAGCCATGCAAAGTTGAACCAAACCAAACAAAACCAAGTCAAGTTTAAACCAAGGTAAGGCTAAGAAAGACAAGTCAAAACACAGGTCACCTGACAAATGTCAGAATTTTGTACACGTATACTGAAAATACGTATAACAAAAAATGGGAGTGACTGGTATGTCATCGGTATACACTTGTATACTGGTGGTATGCCGGTCAAGGAAAAATCTATAAGTTGGAAAAATCTTTAAAGCATTCTGAAAACCAAAAAAATATGAAATACAGTAGAAAAATACGTATCCGTATATAAAACCAGTAGGGTTAGACCTCCAATAGTAAGTACCACAAAGGAAGCCAAACTATGAACTAAAATCAGCATACTAATCATAACAACAGATAGGGACATAAATAAGCAAATGCGGATCGAGACTCGTGCGCTACCAATGTACTTATCCCGAGAATAGAAAAGACAATAAGCAAAGCAACATGGAGCATAAGATAAATAATATATGATATAATATAAACTATGGATGTGTAAAATAAACGAGAGCATATGAATATGTGAGGTAAATAGGACATGTGAGCATGTAAGGTAACATGACATATGAGTATGTAAGATAGACGAAACATGTGAGCATGTGTGGTATAGTGGTCATGTATATCGTGTGAGTACTAAAATAGGACGACAAATAACAATATGACGTAGAAACTATTCCGGAATCCAAGTTACAATCCGTAAACCAAAAAAGGACCGGGGTTATAACCCTTCTCCTGAACGGAACTTAGTCTCCAATCAATCACCGGCAAAAATAAACCTTAAATAATGATGTACTAAAATAAACAAATCTGGACACTGCCTAGACAAACTAGACTAGACTGGACTCCATACAATAATCACGGCCAAGCAATGAGTACGACTTTATACATTAGCTAACTAGGGTTATCACAATCCTAATTACTAACATATGCACTTTTGAAAAATCCAAGTCCAGTTACTTGCCCTGCAGACTACGGGATTGATACAGGCCAAAAGAAAACAAGTATAACAAACACACCGCAGCAAGATACATGTGCCCTAAAGAAGTGCCCTACTCAACGGTGTGCTGGAAGAGTGCTCATCATGACATGTAGCTCCAAATCCCTAGTAGATATATGTAAGATCGTGAAACAAAGGGTGCTGGTAACCGGGAAAGTCTTCCCTCCCAAAGATCTAGATAATCAAGCTAGTTGTAAAATCCTTAATATTTTCATTTAGGATTCCCGGTGCGGTATTCCGTAGAATCCATCATAGGCATGAGACATGCGAGACTGGACAAGAAAAGCAAGAATGTGCACTATAACAAGCCACAACAAGAAAATATAATAAACTGGAAGTTAGGAGTGCGCTACGATGAGCCACTATAAAGAAATCATGAGTACGTTATGACAGGACACTATCATGTAAAGCTAGGAAACGATTTTTAACAAGAGTGCACCATGAAGGGCCACTATCTAGTAAGCAAAGAAGGCATGAAAATAAATACATAGCATGTAAGAGAGAATCTATAGAAAGGACATATCATGGCATGTGAGAAGGAATAATAAAAAGTAAGTACATGACATAGAACAATAATTGAACATGTGCTAGTGTTAAGTGTATATAGGGTGTACATTATTCTCTAGCTATACAAGATCATCTAATCATGTTAAGAATTCATTACAGTCAAAGAAAATATCAAAAATGGATTAAAGGGGGATAAAACCGGACAAAAATAGACAAAAATAGCCTATACGGATCATCCGGCGGATTACTACGAATTATCGACGAATTTTTCGAATTGTCACAGCAAGTTTTTTAGAGCAAATTCGGATGATCCGACGAATTTTCGTGGATTACCGACAAAATTTTTGAACCGTCACAAAAAGTTGATTTTTAAAAACTCCAAAACTTGTTTCGGCCATAAAAACTTCATTTTAAATTTAAATTCAGATTTTCAAAAGTCAAAATTGCATGAAATTTAATTTTATACTACATGGGAGTATTAGTTTTCACAAAATCAAACATTTGAGAGATCAATACCTCAAAATACTCCAAAATTAGGTTCTCAAAAAAACAAAAACAGGTTCCGATTTCCACCAAACTCAAAATCTATGTATACAAGCTAGGTGAAGAACTCATATATGCATATGTGACCAAGATTCATGATGATAACACCGGTATTACTCTTGATACCAAATTTAGAAACATGTACATAACTAAGTCAATATTGAATTTTAATAGAAAATCAAAACCTAGCTCAAACCAAATTTAGAAACATGTACATAACTAAAATCATGAGGGAAACATATTTAACAAAATAAGTTTTAGAATAAAATGAGCTATCAATACCAAGGAAAACAAAAATGACAATAATTAAGGTTGTTCAGTAATTCGGCAAGATGTACTTACCTAGGTTAAGCTTCCAGCCTAATCTTCCACTCCACCACCAAGAGGAATACAAAACCAAACTCTAGGCCTCAAGGCCAAGCTTTCTCAAGCTTGAGGAAGAGGAATGAAAGAGAAAGTGAATGGAAGAAAGAATGAAAAGAGAGAGGAGAGATAAAATAAAAGGGTATATATAGAAGGGAGAATTAATCGTGATCGTCGGATTGTGATCCATGTCACGATCTAAATCAATCCTAGCCATCCAAAGAAAATTAAATATCCATTGGATAATAGGGTGTACCTACACTATTCACAAAAATATCTAAATACTATTCATCAAATATCCAAAATACTATTCACAAAAATATCGGAAATACTATTCATGGAAATATCTTAAATTAAAATATCTAAAAGTGGAAAATATCCTACGGGCGGTATACCATCGGTGTTCACCGGAACACCGGTGGTATGCCTATCAAGGAGAAAATCTATAATTAGAAAAATTTTAAAGCGTTCCGAAAACTAAGAAAATACGAAATACACTACAAAATACGTATCTATATATAAATACCGATACTGTAACATGAGGCTCACAACTCTCCACAACTAAAAAACAATTTCGTCCTCAGAATTTCCTAAGGCTAGTCAAGCATGAAAACCAAACCAAAAAGCTGAAAAATCATAACAATCAAAGCAAGGCATGGCATGTAGGTAAGATAAAGACAACAGTAATATAAATAAATGCACAAACAATAACACAACCACAATCAAGAAGGGCTGGAGGCCTATGAATAAATATGTCTCCTAAGTCAGTTGAGTATGGACCCCTCCTCGTTGGCCTATGCTGACTTCCAATAATGAATAAAGGTCAAGTCTCAAAGTAACTTGGTACCAACGAATCAGTCTAAGACATGACTCTATCCATGACGTATCTTCGAAGTTGGGACACATGATAGGTATCATATATCTCAAGATATGAAGACAGAAGAGTGGGATGAGAAACTTGCCAAATATGTATAACCCAAAGAAATAAATAAGGCTGAACAAAGCTAAGGACATTAACTATAACATGACCGCCTTTGGAAAAAACCTGCTATAACATACCAAACTCTGTATGCCCATGCCTCAGAACTGCTGCTGGACCTGTTGCCTCTGAGAGGTCTACGACATCCTGCGGGCCTGACCCTATTACTTCTCCCGGGGTTAGAGTGACAACAGCTGCTCTCGGGGGTGCTTCTCCTCCAGTGACAAGGACTGTTCCCGAGGTCGTTGTTGGTGCTTCTACCATAATACAGGGGGCTGCGACCGGAGTCGTCATTGGTGTTCCTCCTTCTCTCATGCAGCGGACTCCACCCTCTGTTTCAGGAGATCTTCCTCCTCCGCCTCCAGTGCCGACTGATATGGGGTAGATATTTTCCTTCTTCAAAGAGATGCTAGAGGCACAGAGGGCCCAGTCCGAGGCTTATCAGAGGCAGTCGAACGTGAAGCATCATGGCATGGAGAACGCCCACCAGCTCGCTCTAGCTACAATAGAGCTAGGAGCTCCGGCCCAGCAGGATGCCCAGTTGTAACATCCCAGTCCCAAAATACTTAGGACTAAGTACGTAGACATGCCAGCTGCATACATACGAAGTATACTCCAATATATGAAAATCTCGTATGTATATATAAGCTGTAAAATGCAGTAAACCAAGAGTAATCTAATCTCATCCACAAAAGAAAGAATATAAGATATGTCATAAATCAACTTTAAGTTATCATTGTACAAGATGTTAGGCGGAGATAAATCCACTACCAATTGTTTATATGAACAGAAATAAATATAAATGAGAGAAAATGTCAAGCGAAGCGAATGACAATCCAAGAGCAATCATCTTCAAAAGAATAGAGAAGATCACGTCTTGGCTAGAATACCTGCGAAAAGATAATAGCACACACCTGGAGAGATCACCAGGTCCTCAGAAGGACATAACAAGATACATAATATTATGCCATATAAACTGAATAAATACTGCTCAATAAATAAGTCAATTGAATTATAACATGGTCCAATACTCACCCTTGAATTAGCATACCATTCCCCCAACCAAACAAGGACAGAAGATGGCACACTAATCCACGATGAAGTATCTTTCCAAGCCATGAATCCAATATAGTATCCGGACCACAACAAGGTTCAGTACCTTCTTATAGGAGTAGTGAGCCACACCTACAACCAAACAAGAACAAGATGTGGCAAACTAGTCCGCGACAAGTTACTGTTCTAAGCCACGGTCAGATACAAGTACCTAAACCAAGAGTACTCGTACCTAACGGATAAGGTAGCCTAACTATTCTAAGTGAATGCAGTTTTAAGAACATCATCCAATGCATGGACCCTGGCTAAAATGGGATCGGCATGGTCCCCCCTTGGGGCATCAGAGGCCTAATCAATAAGAGCATAACGTTCTGCAGAACGTCAGTGGTCGTCAGTATTCATGGGTAATCTCACCCGCGTCTCCGGCGGAGCTCACGGGTTACAAAAGGTAAAGTGCATAGTAGCTCATACGCTAAGGTATTGTCCTCCCCGCCCCATGCATACTATGTTGTATCCACAACACATAACATCTATTAACCGCTAAGTCAAACAAATCATGCAACACTATTAGCGGTTAAACCCTATCGCACGGCTTATACGTATTGGTGGCCAGCCAGTCACGCATGTTCGAGTTCTATATGCGACTTGCGACTTCGTGGCAAAAATGTGTCAAGGCCTATGAATGCACACAACAAGGGTGGTCCCTTAAATCTAAGGTTGCTATGCATAAAGATAATAAGTACGAAAAATAGAACTACACAGTAAAATCTATCTAATCATGATAGTGTAGCACAGTTTATTTTGCAAAAAAAATAAATAATGAATAAATGCATGAATATGAGCTAAAGTAAAATAAACAGCTAATGGCAAGGTATCTTGCCTGATATTGACGTCCGGTGTGCTGCGATAATCAAGGTTGCACAGAATATAACTTCGGGGTTACAACTACGCAAGACGGTCTCCGATGATGGCACGGACGGTTCCATCGGATCTAAAACAATCAAATTAGCTAGGGTCGATAGGAGGATGTACAGAATTGACGAGGGATTAGGATAAATGGAACAAGTCATGGACAGGAGGAAATCAAAGGAAAATTGATTGAATAATATATACGATTTTAGAAAACTATTTATAATACTTAAAGATATATTAACTAGTAAAATAATTTTGATAAATATTTGAAAATAGAGGAATAAATAGATTTAGGCTAAAACCCAAAGTTTGTATAGCTATGCTTATAAATAGAACTAAACTTCATAAAAAAACATGTTTTAAATAATTATTCGAAAATATTAATAACTCATTTAGGACAAAACTATATCTTTGTCAAATAGAATATTTAGATTAGAAAGCTATGTTTTTATTAGTAAGAATATGTTTTTAGGTAAATATTCCAAAAATCAGTTCAGGCAAAAATACTGTAGGTTTGTGAAACTAATTTATTAAAAACTAAAATATTTATTAGGCAAAATTCACATTTGAAAATACCTTTAACTCCCATATAGTTTACAAATAATAATATTCCCAAAATAATAATTATAATAATAGTAATCACAATAAAATTAATAAAAAAGTAAACTAAAATGAGTAAAAGAAAGAACTGCAGCACTGTGCTCTCCATAATAATAATAATAATAATAATAATAATAATAATAAATACACTTGAAACAGATTACCAATGCCAAAGTAAAAATATCATAATTAATATAATAAGTAAAATAAGAACTAACTACATACAGTACTCTGAGCTTTGTTCTCTTTTCGAAGGAAGAGAAGAGCTCTGTTCTCATTTTTATGAGAGTAAAATAGGAACGAGAACACAAAAATATCAAAAACGAAGAAGAAGCAGTTGAAAAATAAAGAGAGAGTGAAAGAACAAGGGAGGGGAAATAAGAGAAGAGGGAGAGGCGAAGGAAGTCAGGAGTAGGCTCACCTGGAGGGGAGTTCCGGAGGCCTGAGCGAGGCTGCGGCGGAGGTCAGGACTCGGAGCTTTGTTCTCTTTTACGGTATTGGCGGCGACTGGCAACAGGAACGAGCGTCGGTGGGGACGTGGCCAAGCACGACGCTGCGGCGGAGTCAGGACTCGGCTGGCTCTGCGGGAATGGGTGATGCTGGACGGCTCTCGCGGGGTCACCCAAACCGGATCTGGCGCTCCGAGGGAGTGGCTTGACGTCGGCCTTCACGGAAAGGGACTCACCGGTGCGTCGCCGCAGTATCGGCGGATCTGCGGGATAGGTAAGAGATGTTCTATTTTTCTTTTAGGTGGTGTGATGTGGTGGTCTCCACCGGTGAGGGTTGTCGGTTTGTTAGGGGATTTGGGTACTGGCCATTGCGGAGGGGCGTCGGATTAGTCGGAAGGGCGCTGTGGTCGTGGGTTATGGTGGTGATGATGATAACGGTGGTGGCAGCGGATGCTGCGGTGGCGGGGACACCGGATGGCAGGAAGCTATGGAGGAGACGGGCGAGGCACCAGCCTCGTGGTGGTGTAGGCGATGGTTGGTGTGTTTGTGGGGGTGACATTTGGACAGGGCTCATGGAAGAGCAGAGGGGTGGTACAGCAGGTGGTGGAGGCACTGGTCGACTAGACGGCCGGGGTTGGCCATGACGATGGCTGGTGTCCGGAGTCGAAGGGTGCGACGGATGGCCGGGATGGCGCTGTTATTGGTGGTGGCTTCGAGAATTCGGTCGGGATGGTGATGACGACGACAATGTTGGTAGAAGATTTTGGTGAGTAGGGGGTTCGAGGAGGAGATGGTAATAGCAGTGTGGGATGGCCGGGTGCTAGCAATGGTTGGTAGCGGGTGCCGGTTGCGTTGCTGCCTTTGGTGGCGGTTGTTATCTGCTGTTGGCAGTGGTGCAGGTGGTTATAGTGATGGCCATGGCGAGGATGGCTGGTCGGGTGATCGAAGAAACAGGGTCGACACAGGTGGTAGGTGCATGTGGGGGTCTTTGTCAGGAGGCGGGAAACTGGGTCGGAGAAGACTGGTTCTTGTCGGGACGACGGTGGGCAGGATTAGAATAGGTTTAGATTAGAAATTTGATTGTGTCGGAGGGGTGTCCGACATGAAAGAGATAAATAATGTATATGTAAAAGAATATGACAAGAAGTCACCCGGGGTCGGACCCGAGGCCGTCACGGCTGACACGGAAGGAATTGGACACAGACACGATGCACGCACCTCGGTGGAGAAATTTGTGGAGTAAATTTGGTGGATAAAAATCTTATAGAGGCTCCCGTATATATAGGGGAGGTGTAACTCCTAGTTGGATAGGCAATAGAAAATTTTTAACCCTTTTAGATAATTTCCACATTTTAGTTTAAATCAATCAATTTAATCAAAATCAAATCCCAATCTAGTTTAAATTCAAAGAAATCTAATTCAACTTAAATATAGATAATTCACATAAATTATACTATCAATTAAATAAAATTTAATCCAAGTTTAAATTATCATAATAAATTCAAATTATCTTTTCTATAAAAAATAAAAAATAAAAAATAAAAAATAATTAAATTTTGAAATGATAATAAATACTAAACTATTTGAAATACCTTTTTAGTAAGTTAGAATAATTAAGAAAATAAATTCGAAAATCAATTTAGACATGAATTACATCTTACGTTTTTGTATGAGAGAAGATATTTTTATATGTAACATAGTTTTCTAAATCGCTAATAAAATAAACTCGCCTTTTATAATAATAAAATTAAATAATATTTTTGAAATCTCGATGCGTCGCTTTTCACAACTTTAAGTAAATAAAATTAATTACTATATATTATTTTGTAACTAAAAATCTATAATCAAAACATTTTTTCTAAAAATATGTACCTCGCACATATTCACACTCGACGAGCAAATACAAAAAAAATTAGTACCAAATTTAAAATAAAAAATTGTAGTGAAAATTTAGGAGGTTTACACCAGTAGAGGCCAGGCAACATTCAGGACTTTAAGAAGCTGGGACCCCGAGATTTCAAGGGGACGAAAGGCATCATTTATGCTGACGACTGGCTCGAGGATATCGAGCGCCTTATGAGAGTATCCCGCCTCGCAGATGATCTGAAGGTAGAGGCGGTGGGACATCAGTTGTTGGACATTGCATGCACTTGGTTCAGAAATGAGCCAGCTCTAGCTAGAGAGGGCCACACCTGGGCAAAGTTCGAGGACTTGTTCCACTCCCCCACGGACAGGATAGACCTGGCTAGGCAATTCCAGAACCTCCAGCATGGAGGTATGTCTGTAGAGGAGTACGCTACAGAGTTCGGCATGCTGAGCCAATATGCAGAGTAGATGGTACCGGACCCAGAGATCAGGACGAGCCGCTTTAGAGAGGGTTTGACTTCTGATGTGAAGATCCTTATTCCCTCTTTTTATGCGATCTACGCGGAGATCCTTGCGGAGGCACCCAAGGTAGAGCGGGAGTTGGGTCTGAAACCCAAGAGAGATCGTAATTTCCTGTCGGGGGCTACTAACAGCGCGGGGCCTTCTAAGTGCCCCCAGATTTAGCACCATTCCTTCTAGTCGTCGCATCAGCAGTTTCGGGCTCTGACTAGGGCACCCGTTCAGCAGGTGCCACAGCAGCAGGAAAGACCGGTACAACATGTTCCCCATTGTCACTACTACAAGAAGATGGGTCACATCTGGGAGGTTTGTAGGAGGCGATTGGAAACGTGCTTATATTATGGCACCGAGGGGCACCAGTTAAGGAATTGTCCATCGAACCCTCGTCATGCAGCTCAGGGAGCAGGTGCAGCCTAGGGAGCACAGGCTAGGCCACCTATGGCACCGCATCATGTCCTGCACTAGCAGCGGGATATACCCCGTCAGGGCAAGACTTTTGCGATGGCGGTCGAGGAGACCAACACTGCAAGCGATGGGCTAGGAGGTTAGGTCTTATTCTTTCCTTCTTCCTGTTTCATTCCATCTATTGATTGCTTGATTGATTTTCTAGTACCTTTAGCTTACATATGTGATTTCATGCTAGATTATTAGTGAACCCTAATGGAGACTGTAATAACATAACACTGTAGAGGCTATAACCATGCATGTTTGTTTACATTCCATAGGATTGCATGTTGTATAACTTTAGATAGGATTTTGCAGACTTTGATTGATTGGGGGCTTGACCTAGAGAAGAGTACAACCAACATAAATTTTGAGGACGAAATTTTTCTAAGGAGGGTAGGATTGTAACTACCACTTTTCCAGAATAGGGATATTTTTGTCTTTTTCAAATCTTGTACCAATTTAAAATTTATTTCGTATTAATTGTAATGATTGTATTTTTAAATTTTCTCATGATTGATATTATTTCATATAATTAAATATAGGATATAATTAGTTGATAGTTGTTAGCCACTAGTTAGACTAGATGTTAGTCAACCTAAATGGACCCAACTAGACTTGTCATGACACTATTAGTGAACCCATTAGTTGGTCATGTTATACCAATTTAATTAGAGAGCAATCATCAAGAAAAGCCCTTCTTTAGTTAATGAAACAAGTCCTAATTAAACTCCTTCCTAACTTAAACCTTCATGACTCATTGTGAGGGCTTTTTAGATATTTTGTATGGCATTTAGGGTTGGGAAACTTGGATTGTTATACACCCTATAAATTCCCTTATTTCATTCATTTATTAGCCTCTAGAAACCCTAATTTGCCTCCTCTTCATTTTCCCTTCATTTGAGAAGCAGAACCAACTGCACCATTCCTAAAATTGATTCCCAACCCATTCCTAGTGTCATTTCAAGGAGGCTAAAGCTTGGACTAGCAAGGAGGAGAGCCTTGGGAGGAGTAGAGCTTGAAAGAGTTGTCCATTCTTGAAGGTTGTGTCCACTTGTGTCCATTAGTGGCATTGCATTGGTAATCCATCTTCCAATAGATAAAATATGAATTTGACCATTTAAATTAATTCTAATTAGTGTCATTTGTCATTTAGGAACCACACATGCATTAGGGTTACCCATTGGAAGAAGCTTGAGCTTCATCTGACCCATTTAGAGACTTTTATAATGAGTTTTTGTACCATTCTTGGAAAAATCCAAGAATTGGGTGACATAATTATGTTTGTTAGAGTGTTGTGAGGCTAGCTACGTGTCCACAATTGGATACGATAGGACACGGGGCCAATTTAGGGGTTTTAAGCCTCCTGTACATGTTGTGTCCATGCCCAAATGCACATGGCACTTGACACTAGCCTAGTGGCTCACTAATTAGGTGTGTCAACCTATTTTAGGCTTGTCTATAAAATTTGGTAGGATTCAGACAAGGTTTGATAGAGTATCTTAGGCGTATCGTAGGTTTGAGCACCAAGTGTTCGACAGGTATCCCTAAAGGGGTTTTCGTATCCTATTTGAGTTGAGATTTTGGGTACGTGTCCTAAATAGGATACGTGGTGTCGTGTCATGATATCTTATGAAATGTACGGTTAGATTTTAATATACATATGTGTGTGTGGCCTACATATGTATCTATATGCATATATACATATATATACATTGTATATATATGAGTGTATGTGTGTCTATAGATATATGCATATATACATATGGTTGTGTGTGTCTTATACATGTGAATCTCTCTCTCTCTCTCTCTCTCTCTCTCTCTATATATATATATATATATATATATATATATATATATATATATATATGTGTGTGTGTGTGTGTGTGTTATGGATGTATGTAGCTATAGTATGTGTATGGCAGTATGGACTTGTAAGGGAGGGGGAATTTGAGACAGCAGGTTACCTAAGGGGTGTGTGTGTGAAAGGAGAGCACATTGCTGTTAAGGGATGACATATGGATAGATAGATAGATACATAGGAAGAGATGAAGAGGAAGGGTAGGCAGAGGGATGTTGTATCAGTATGAACTGAGTGAGGATATTATATCAGTCCTTAAGACTGATTTGAATCAGTCCTTTGGCTGATTTGCTATTAGTTTTTAAACTGATTTAGAGTTCAATTAGAAGATCTTGGACTGAATAGTATAGGTAGATGGCAGTGAGATTTGAACTGTTGGGTATCAGTCCCTTGACTGATTTATGTATCAGTCTTGACTGATTTTTGGGTATCATTGAATAAAGGGACTGAATGTAGAGGAGGGGGGTGAAGTATCATATAGGATTTGAGCTATAGGATAGGGATTATATTGTATAAGTAGAGGTAAGTTGGTTTTGTTTCAGTGATTGTCCAAATTGATTAGAGGAGTGTAGGAATGGGGAAAAATTGATTGTATGAGAATCAATTAGAGGGGGTTGCATTGTCCTATCTAAAAAAAGGATTTGGACAGTTGTTAGTGTCTGAAGGATGGTTAAGGTGTTTGTGTATCAGTCATTAGACTGATTTGTAGTATCGGTCCATGTGACTTATATGGGTATCAGTCCATGTGATTGATCTGGGTATCAGTCCATGGGACTGATTTGTGTGGTTAGTTTCCAACTAATTTGGAATTAGTCCACAAGGACTGGATGTGGCATCAGTCCACAAGGACTGATGTATCAGTCTCTAACTGATTTGTATCAGTTATAAACTGATTTGGCATCCGTTTTCAAACTGATTTGTATCAGTCAATAAGATTGAATGAAGGGTTTGATGTCAGTTGGTTTGAAACAGAGGGAAACCCTAGATGAAATGCAGGAAATTAGAAGAAGAGAACATCAGTCCCATTAGCAGATAGTAGATTAGCAAGGGGTTCCTATGGAAACCTATACATCAATGGGGTAGCAGCAGGTCCTATTTGTTGTTAAAACAACAAGTGAAGATAGGCATTGGCAGTGTGTAAAAAAGAGGGATAGAAGAACTCTAACTGCAGGACAGTAGGATTTAGAAAAGGGAAGGCAATGCCATGTCCCGTACACATGGTATGTGTGTGTATGAGAATACATTCGTAAGAGGGGTGTTCTGCTAGTGAGCGCATACAGGGCATACATAAGTGACTGTATATGGGTGATATGGTGTAAGACCATAGATAGATAGGTGAGAGTTTAGGTTATGTGTGTAGCAGTGATAGGAAAAGAGAGAAGGGGTAGAGGTTCTGTAGCAAGTGGGTATTCAAACCACTTCAGGTGTATGTGAACAAGTGGTAGGATAAGATACCTATTTGTATCAGTGGCTGCACATGTTTGTTTGTGTATGGGAATAGGTAACACTAGTGAAAATGTGTATGAGTATTAGATAGATGAACTGAAACTGAAAGGGGCAGGGTTTAAGTTCAGTCAGGGAGTTAGAACATGAGAGTGTGGACTGCACCTATACATGTGTGGGCTTTGGTGTGTGTTCATAAAAAAGTAATATAAGGGAAGAAGAGGGGAACTACCTACCCGTGTTAGAGGCAAGGGGAGGTTTGAAGAGTGTACAACCTATGGGGCTCGAGCTCTGATGGATGGCAACTGTTTGGCTTGCCAGGCATTGAGTTAGGTAGGTAGGAAGAGTATTGAGTGTTGTGAGGTGGAGTGCATAAGTGTGAGAGTATAACCTATATGTATAAATGCCTGTGAGGAGAGGGAGTTGGTGTCCAGACATTAGGGTGTATCAATACACTCTATCGAGTATTAATGGAAGAGGAAATCTGATACATAGTTGTGCACATTAGTGAACTAATTTAAGGAGCAGTAGTTGTAGGTAGCACCTGTACACAGTGTTCACAGGGCATGAGATGGGAACATCATGTCGACTGCTGGGGTTAGTAGCATTTGGGCAGTAGATAAGTAGGGTAGTATTCATAGGTAATATCCTAACTTTAGTGTTAATGTTGGGGTACATCTAGTAGGTAATACATAGGAAATGGTAATATAGTTAAGGGGTGGTGTGTTCAGTTATGAGAATGAGTTGTGAGGGCCATGATGAGTATCACTTTTGTGATTTGTTTGGATATATTGGCATTGGTATTTGAAAATAGTTTGGGTAGATCATATATCATTTGGTAGGCAACATGTATTGATACTACTGTTGTTGTGGCACATGTTTGGGACAATCATTAGTGAGTAGGCTATATAGTGCCCTAGAGTTATATGGTACTAAGGTAATTTGCATACATATAAAGTATAAGGGAATTCCTATATAAATATGTATATAGGTGACATGTATAGGAATTTAGGGTAATAGGCTAAGGTAGTCCCTTTTAAACCTAATATATACATATACAGTACTGGTAGATGCATATGTTTTGGCCTAGTATAGATTTGAATACCTTGGTCTGGCAAGGTATGGACCCCATAGCCTAGGTATGACCTAGATTGACCTAGTATAGCATGTTTATGATTCCTAAACACAAATTATTATTGATATTCCATATTTAGGTCTTCGAGGCACCGTATCGGATATTGTTGATATTCCACACCAGATCTTAGATGAGTATATTCTCTGATAATTTCTTGATTTATGATATCTTATATGTTTCTTGTATTTAGTGTAGATATCCTTGTTCTTTTGACACATTGGTCACACGGATTGGTATTATCTGGATCTCGTCATGAGATGTTATTCCTTGTATACCTTGGTGTATCTTGTGCAAGCCTTCTTGTTGTTCTTGTATATTGTATGGACACCGATTCATGAAAAGGCTTGCTATCTTCTCAGAGAATCCCGTGTCGTAACGTGTCATGGTTGGATCTACTATACTAGTCGGGGGCGGAGAGTATTAGCGTAGATATGTAATCAATACCCTCCTTCAAGTCTTGAACCTTAAATAGTGTTAATCATACACCGTACGTGTGATTAACCATGTCATAAACTCTTGTATCAAGTTCCTAAGCCGATCACATGTTGAAACTAGTGCTCACTCACATAGATAGTATTTTCTTGATTCTTGTACATGATATACCCTTCTCTTTTGCTTTTACACTCTTTTACAGTCTTACGTATGCCTTACCATGCTCATGTACATCTCATTTTACCTTGTATATTCTCTCTATTTACTTCTACATAGTCTTTATCATTTAACTGGAACTGTTATTAGAAATGTATCCCGTTCCAATCCTAACTGGATATATTTTTTAGACGACGAGGACGAGTGCACCACCTACTATGGTCTGCATGACGTAGTGGGTATAGACTAGGAGACCCTAGCCCAGCAGAGCTTAGTTTCAGGTGAGGAGATTTTAGTATCGACTCAGTTAGACTAGGTTCTATACTGGACTATGTCTCCAGCATTGTCAGATTGCCTGTTTGTTATTTCAGACCTATATTGTTATATTTGACTGTTAGACTCTGGGCTCGTATTATTTATAACTTAGACTTTTTTGGATATTTCATATCTTATTGTCTTTATCTTTCGTACAATTTATCTTCCTTTTAGTTTGTGATTGAGTATGATATATTGTTATTACATGTCCTTCGTTTGGAGTTGACTATCTTGACAAGCTTTGATATTTATAATTGTTAGTCAGATAATTAGACCTAGACAGTGTTCTATTGCCAATGTTGTGGCATAGGCTCGGCGCTATCATACACTCGTGCCCCTACTCCGGATGTGGGTCGTAAAAGCCGTCGACAGTCCTGCTTGTAATACCCCGTCCCACTCAGTTCAGTCGGAGGAATCGAAATGCCAACGACATTCGGACTTAGCCATGCGACGGCCTGCTCGAAGTCCCGCTCGATCGAGGCGACTCCTCGCTTAGGTGGGTGGCTTCGGTGAACTTGCCTCAGCTTGGCCTTCACACAAATAAAACAAAAGTTTTCAACGCACTGAGTAGGCTTGTCAATAGAAGAGACGAATCTACAGAGCTAAAAGAATAATCCCAAGTTGGTCGGATTGAGTTAGAATATGGAAAGGTCCCATGGTTGGCTTAGAATTGTTGCACAACGTGCTTTCAAAATGACACTGGTCCTTGGGAGAAGGAAAGTTGGTCTAAGTTGCCACAAAGCTATGAAATTAGCCTAAGTCATAGGCATCGCACGTATAAATGCTTGATAAAGCATACACGGTCCCATCGTCCAACACTTGGCATAGCCAAAGTGTCCCTCAAGTCTCAGTACACGTTTCTATGATGCAAGGCTTGGCATAGCCTTTGCTCGTTCCACGGGTTAAGTTGTTGCACGATTGAGTTAGGCAGAAGTTATGTCGGGCTATCGAAGTCATAGCAAGCACTGTCCTACGCTTTATGCGGTTGTTGAAGTCGCCCAGCCCACGATCTCAAGGCTCATCATGTAAAGTATGACTTGGACGATAGTGTCACATAGAACACGAGTTGGTTTAAGGCACAAGCCACGGTTAGCTCGATGAAAAGTTAGCCACGGTCTATGGCACTTAAGAAACATGTTTTGTTCAAGTTAAGTAGGAAGGCTATGCAATAGTCGTTTCCTAGATTTTCAAAGAATAGAAAGTTCATGCGACCGTCTGTCGCCGAGGCGGTCTCTCGTTTGGGAGTCTCATGGTTCCTATGCACGTTTTGCATAGTTTGGTTCCAAAGCACGTTTTGCGAAGTATGGTTCAAGTTGTACCGCAAATTAGGTCATACATTTACGTGAGTCTATATGTTCTCATAAGTGCGTGGTCATGGACAACTTGTGCACAAGAATTTCTTCCTCGACTGGTATTACGCCGGGGTGCTGAGGCCAGATCGACCTAGGGAAAGATGTTATAGCAGCGCTGGATTGCACCGCATGGGTAGTCGGGCGCTTTCCATGGGACTAGCTACCTTGCATCGAAACACCCGTCGCCTACCTAAGCTATGTCCATAATGGCTTGAATTGTCAGTAACTTTATATAGATAAGTTGGTGTGCTAAGCGGCAATTCGCATGTACGGTGTTGGTCAAATCAAAGATAGTGTACGCACGGCACGTTTGAGTCAAGAGGGTGTGCACGGTTGCAACACCATTATGGGCCTAAGATTCGGCTATAGTACGGACACGTGCTTCGACACGAGATGCGGCGTCAAGTATTAAGTCATTGACCCAGAGTTTCATAAGTTGGAATTGAGCGTCTTTGAATTTAAGTTAGGAAGGGCTGTAAGTTCAAGTTTGGTTAAGTCTTGTTAAGTTACGAGGCACGACCTCGATATGTTATGACATGACCACGTTGTTATGGTACGAGTATAGGCAAAAGACTAAGTGGGAAGGCACGGCCTCAATTATATTGAAGCACGAATAGAGTTTATGGCACGACCAAGTTATTGCATACCAAATATGGGCCGAAAGACAAGCATGAGTCGATAAGATAACGTTGTAGGCACGGTGATGGTCTAGAGACACAAAATAGGACATGAGTTTATGTCCTAAAACCGATCGTAAGGCAAGAATACAAAGACAATCATAAAGGGACTATGTTGTATAGAGTAAATGAACGTGTTACTTTTGTATGAGTGGGTGAGGAGCTCACTCCACCAGTACAGTTGAGTACTGACACCCACATAGTATTTATGTACAGGCACAGGTAGAATCTCGTTGGCGCGGAGCTTGCTTGGATGAGTCGAGGCACGGAGTTCCTTGGCATTTTGAGGCATACGCCCGCATGTAGTCTGGACTTATACAGGACATAATGTATGGACATCGCCTATCTGAAGCATCCATTGGCTCGTTAAATTGTACTGAGAGATGGGAGAGAGATGAGTGACTTATATTGTGAGAAGAGTAAGACTGAGTGATTGTAATCATAGCCTCGTGCCACATTGTAATCTTTGCTTCAATATCAATAAAGAGCATTTCGAATGACTTGTGTTTTGCTTCAAGTTTTTGCTGGTGTTATTCAATGTTTCTGCATCGGAACTTCTGTGCGACGACCCCATCGCTGAGCTTGTAATCGACCGTTATGGAAAACGCCTTGCGTGAGCGCAACCTAGGCTCACGCGGTATCACACCTTAGCGAGGACGACCGGTCCTACGGCATCGGAGCGTGACATAATGGTATCAGAGCACGACTTTACGTCCTTGGACTTTCGATTGAATTCTTTAACTCCAATGTTGTTTCCGTAAACTCTGATGTTGTTGTCGCGATCGATATCATTGGTGCGCTCTCTCAATGTTTCGTAGAATGTTCCTAAAATAAGTCTATGTAATTTACAAATCGGATGAGAATGGTTTTTGATAAAAACAAAAGATGGTTCACGTAAAGCACGGTTGGCTAAGTCGGACTGGACATATATACCAAAAATTGCGTTGACCTTAGCAAAGTCGTACGCGGGATTCAAATTGTTTCGGATGAGAATGAGTTCGACTTGATTCATAGAATATGGGATAACTAACGGTTGAGGTATCAATAGATGATATCGTCGATGCGATATAGATAGAACGTGCTTGGATTTTAAGGAAGGGTTCGAACGGAGTTTTGAAGTAATCTACTGTGATTCAAAATTTGTTGGTTTCGAGGATTTATCAAATGACTTCATCCCTGGGTGGTGTATGGGATAGCCTTGGAGATGTCGATCAATTGAGGATACGGGGTGCCAATGAGTCTATTAGCAAGCACGGTGCTAAACGCAAAGTCTTAGAAAGAGTGATTCAAAGTTAGTCGTGACTTGATAGCTAGTATGAGTTGGTTCGAACGAAGTAGAAATGACACGCACGAGATTTGGATTGTGCAAGTATAAAATGCGAAAATGATTAAGTAGTAAAATTGAATCGAGAGAAAGTTAAGGTGTAACGAAGGGATGACTTAGTCAAGGAATCGATATAAATCGTATACGAAAAGTTAGCACGATCGGAAGTTAGCGTGCATAGAAATAATTCAAAATACGAGAATGACTCTGAGGATCTGGGATAGATGTTGCTCGATGATTTTAATTAGCATAGAATGATGCGACTTGAGAAATATGTTGCTCGATGACTTAAGATAGACAAATGAATATACATGATTTTGAGTTTCAACGAATTGATCATGTAACTAGTTCGAGAGATAATGATTGAATTTAAGCTTGAATATCGAGGAAAGTATGGTATATTTAATTTGAATGATAGCTTCAGTTTTATGACTCGAAATTCGTTGCAAAGGAAGATCATCAAGTTATGTTCATCATCGATGGTATTGAGGCGTATCAAAGATCGATGTACGATAACTCGACGGTACTCTAATTCGAAGGATGACAATCGTATAAAATGTTGTTGTTTGGATGGATGCTATGCTTGGAAATTTGATAGAAATGAATGTTTGGATGAAAGAAAAGTGTCTTGATTATTCGGTGATAACCACAACGTCGACGATCTTGTCTTGAGCGAGCGTAACTTCAACCTTGCACATACGTCACGTCGAATTTGGGGCTATCATTCCGCGTGAGCGCTGACATGGTGATTCATGTCCAACAGAAATGATCGAACTCGGGAGATCATGACGTGGCAATTTGGATTGCTGACTTGTGGTTTGATGCGAAAGTGAATTCGAGGATGGTTCGGACTTGTGATTGACGATTGAATAATTTGAGGATTAAGTAGTCTAATCTACGTATCGAGAATGAATTAGTCTAGACTCACAGCAAGATTTACGTCCCGATGAGAATGATTATCCTATATGAATGCATGGTAATTTCATGTCCAACATGGATGATCGGACTTGTATGAGATTGGGGCATGACATATTGTTAAGCTAAACGACATTGCGATCGATTACGTGAATTGTGATAAATGACTTAGGGAATATGGAATAAGAATTATGGTTTAGCGACAAATCGTGTCATAGCGTGCTTAACTTGGATATGATGGATAGGTGGATTATATCAACCATGTTTGAAGAGAGAGACTATACGAATTGCTAGTTTGGACGTGCGATAATGATATGCCAAGGATTTGGGTTGAGCGGACTTACGGTAGGATGGCTTTGCTGAATGACTCGGACCCCTGGATTGAACTCTGAGAATACGAAAGGAGAAATCTTTGCTTGAAGTTTATAAATTGGAGTGATGCGAGCTTGGATAGAAAGCCCCATATTATCAAATTTGGTTTGACCTTAGGATTAGGGTTAATGTTGGTATTATTGTTAGGGAACTATGATTCCAATTCTGACATTGACTTTAGCCTGGAGAAATGGTCTAGTGGTTAGGCAGACATCTTTATGCGGAGAGATCGGATATTGGCATTGATGGATAGAATGGTTCAATTATAAGGAAACCCCACTCAAGAGGCTTGGCTGAAATGATGTGCACAATCCGACTCGAGTGGAAATAGTGAATTATCTATCACGAGGCTTGGTTGAAATATATATATTTTAGGGACGACTAAAATATGTGCACGATCCAACTAAGTAATACGTTGAATTCAAGTGAGACTAAAGAAACGGGAATGGTGTCGAGGATTTTGAGATCGTGTGTCGCAAATAAATGATGGTAGAGCGATCATTGGATTCAAATGAACTTGAATGTTGATTAATCAAATGATTTGTCCTAAAACTAAGTTGCCCGTGTGCATGATAAGTTTAAGTTATCCCCAGTTGAGATATAGTTGTTCGAGGTGAAAAATATATAAGGCACGAGCGTGGCTCGGATTAAAGAAATACGTAGGCGGAGTGTGTAGATAAGTAAGTACTCAGTAAGTTTCAATGACGAAACTTTTTCTGAGTGGTGTATAATGTAATGTTCCATCCCGCTCAGTTCAATTGGAGGAATCGAAATGCCAATGGCGTTCGAACTTAGCCATGTGACGGTCTGCTCGAAGTCCCGCTCGGTCGAGGCGACTCCTCACTCGGGTGGGTGGCTTCGTGAACTTACCTCAGCTTGGCCTTCACACTAATAAAATAAAAGTTTTCAACCCACTGAATAGGCTTGTCATTAAAAGAGACGAATCCACATAGCTAAGAAAATAATCCCAAGTTGGATCGAATTGTGTTAGAATATGGAAAGGTCCCACGGTTGGCTTAGAATTGTTGCACGATGTACTTTCAAAATGACACTCGATCCTTCATCCCGTGGCTTGGGAGAAGGAAAGTTGGTCTAAGTTGACACAAAGCTATGAAATTAGCCCAAGTCATAGGTGTCGCACGTATAAATGCTTGATAAAGCATGCACGGTCCCATCGTCCAATATTTGGCATAGCTAAAGTGTCCCTCAAGTCTTAGTGCATGTTTCTACGATACAAGGCTTGGCATAGCCTTTGCTCGTTCCACGGGTTAAGTTATTGCATGATTGAGTTAGGCAGAAGTTATGTCGAGCTATAGAAGTCATAGCAAGACTGTCCCACGCTTTCTGCGGTTGCTGAAGTCACACAACCCACGATCTCAAGGCTCGTCATGTAAAGTATGACTTAGACGATAGTGTCACATAGAAAACGAGTTGGTTTAAGGCACGAGCCACATTTGGCTCGATGAAAAGTTAGCCACGGTCTATGGTACTTAAGGAATACGTTTTATTTAAGTTAAGTAGGAAGGCTATGCAATAGTCGTACCCTGGGCTTTCAAAGAATGGAAAGTTCATGCGAGCGTCTGTCGTCGAGGTGGTCCCTCGTTTGGGAGTCTCATGGTTCCTATGTACGTTTTGTATAGTATGGTTCCAAAGCACGTTTTGCTAAGTATGTTTCAAGTTATACCGCAGATTAGGTCATGCATTTACGTGAGTCTAGATGTTCTCGTAGGTGCGTGGTCATGGACAACTTGTGCACAAGGATTTCTTCCTCAACTGGTATTACGCCAAGGCGTCGGGGCCAGGTCGACCTAGGGGGAAGACGTTATAGCAGCGCTGGATTGTACCGTATGGGTAGTCTGGAGATTTCTATTGGGCTAGCTACCTTGCATCAAAAGATCCGCCACCTACCCGAGCTATATCTACGATGGCTTGAATTGCCAGTGACTTCATATATCTAAGTTGGTGTGCTAAGTGGCAATCCGCATGCACGGTATTGGTCAAATCAAAGATAGTACAAGCACGACACATTTTAGTCAAGAGGGTGTGCATGGTTGCAACACTATTATGGGCCTAAGATTCAGCTATATAACGAACACGTACTTCGGTACAAGATGCGGCGTCAAGTATTAATTCCTTGACCCAGAGTTTCATATGTTAGAATTGAGCATCTTCGTGTTTAAGTCAGGAAGGGCCGTAAGTTCAAAGTTTGGTTAAGTCTTATTGAGTTACGAGGTACGACCTCGATATGTTATGACACGACCACGTTGTTATGGCACGAGTATAGGCGAAAGACTAAGTGGGGAGGGGCCTCAATTATATTGAAGCACGAATAGAGTTTATGGCACGACCAAGTTATTGCGTACCAATATCGGTCGAAATGCCAGCACGAGTTGATATGATAATGTTGTAGGCGCGGTGATGGTCTAGAGACACAAAATAGGACAAGAGTTTATGTCCTAAAACCGATCCTAAGGCATGAATAGAAAGACAATCATAAAGGACTATGTTGTACCGAGTAAATGAACGTGTTGGTTTTGTATGGGTGGGCGAAGAGCTTACTCCACTAGTACAGTTGAGTACTGACATCCACATAGTGTTTATGTGCAGGCACATGTAGAAGCTCGTTGGCACGGAGCTCGCTTGGATGCATCGAGGTACAGAGTTCCTCGGCGTTTCGAGGTGTGCGGTCGCATGGAGTCTGGACTTATACGGGACATATAATGTATGGAAATCGTCTATCTGAAGCATTCGCTAGCTCGTCAAAATGTACTGAGAGATGAGAGAGAAAAAGCTGAGTGACTTGTATTGTGAGAAAAGTGAGACTAAGTGATTGTAATCATGGCCTCGCGACACATTATAATCTTTGCTTCAATATCAGTAAAGAACATTTTGAATGACTTGTGTTTTGCTTCAAGTTTCCGCTGGTGTTATTCAATGTTTCTACTTTGAGACTTCTGTGTGACGACCCCATCGCTTAGACTGTAATCGGCTGTTATGGAATCTGCTTTGCGTGAGCGCAACCTTGGCTTACACAACATCATACCTTAGCGAGGACGATCGGTCCTACGGGATCGGGGTGTGACATAATGGTATCAGAGCACGGCTTTACGTCCTTGGACTTTCGATTGAATTCTTTAACTCCAATGTTGGTTCCGCAAACTCTGATGTTGTTGTCACAATCGATATCATTGTTGCGCTTTCTCTCAATATTTTGCAGGATGTCCATAAAATAAGTCTATGTAATTTGCAAATCGTATGAGAATAGTTTTTGATAAAAAACAAAAGATGGTTCACCTAAAGCACGGTTGGCTAAGTCGGGTTGGGCATATACACCAAAAATTGCGTTGACCTTAACAAAGTCGTACATGGGATTCAAATTGTTTCGGATGAGAATTAGTTAGACTCAATTCATAGAATGTGGGATAACTAACGGTTGAGGTATAAAAAAGATAACGCGATATAGATAGAACGTGCTTGGGTTTTGAGGAATGGTTCGAACTGAGTTTCAAAGTAAACGATTATGATTCAAAATTTATTTGCTTCGAGGATTTATCAAATGACTTTATCCCTGAGTGGTGTATGGGATAGCCATGGGGATGTCGATTAATTGAGAAAACGGGGTGCCAATGAGTCTAGTAGCAAGCACGGTGCTAAACGCAAAGTGTTAGAAAGAGTGATTCAAAGTTAGTCGTGACTTGATAGCTAGTATAAATTGGTGCGAATGAACTAGAAATGACGTGCATGAGATTCGGATTGCGCAAGTATGAAATACGAAAATGATTGAGTAGGTAAATTGGATTGAGGAAAAGTTAAGATGTAACGAACAGATGACTTAGTCGAGGAATCGATATGAATCGCATACGAAAAGTTAGCACGATCGAAAGTTAGCGTTCATGGAAACGATTCAAAATATGAGAATGACTCTAAGGATCTGGGATAGATGTTGCTCGTTGACTTAAATTATCAAAGAATGATGCGACTTGAGAAATATGTTGCTCGATTACTTAAGATAGACAGATGAATATACGTGATTTTGAGTTTCAATGAATTGATTATGTAACTAGTTCAAGAGATAATGATCGAATTTGATCTTGAATATCGAGGAGATTATGGTATATCAAATTTGGATGATAGCATCAGTTGTACGACTCGAAATTCGTTGCAAAGGAAGATCGTCAAGTTATGTTCATCATCGATGGTATTGAGGCGTATCAAAGATCGATGTACGATAACTCGGGGGTACTCTAATTCGAAGGATGACGACCGTATAAAATATTATTGTTTGGATGGATGCTATACTTGGAATTTTGATAGAAATAAATGTTTGGATGAAAAGAAAGTGTCTTGATTGTTCGGTGATAACCACAACGTCGACGATCTTGTCTTAGGCGAGCGCAACTTCAGCCTTGCACATACGTCACGTTAAATTTGGGACGATCATTCCGCGTAAGCGCTGACATGGTAATTCATGTCCAGCAAAAATGATCGAACTCGGGAGATCATGACGCGGCAATTTGGATTGCTGACTTGTGGTTTGATGCGAAAGTGAATTCGAGGATGGTTCGGACTTGTAATTGACGATTGAGTAATTTGAGTATTAAGTAGTCTAATCTACGTATCAAGAATGGATTAGTCTAGACTCAAAGCAAAAGTTATGCCCCGATGAGAACGATTATCCTATAGGAATGCATGGTGATTTCATGTCCAGTATGGATAATCGAACTTGCATGAGATTGGAGCGTGACATATTGTTATGCTAGACGACCTTGCTATCAATTACGTGAATTGTGATAAACGACTTAGGGAATATGGAATGAGAATTATGGTTTAGCGACAAATCGTGTCATAGGGTATTTGACTTAGATAGGATGGATAGGTGGATTATATCAACCATGTTTGAAGAGATAGACTATACAAATTACTAGTTTGGACGTGCGATAACGATATGTCGAGGATTTGGGTTGAGCGAACTTACGGTAGGATGGCTTTGTTGAATGACTCGGACCCCTGGATTGAACTCTGAAAATACGAGTAGGAGAAATTTATGCTCGAAAGTTTAGAAATCGGAATGATGCGAGCTTGGGTAGAAAGTCCCGTATTATCAACTTTGGTTTGACCTTAGGATTGGGGTCAGTGTAGATATTATTATTGGGGAACTATGATTCCAATTCTGACATTGACTTTAGCCTGGGGAAATGGTCTAGCGGTTAGACACATGTCTCTGTGCGGAGAGATCGGATATTGGCATTGATGGATATAATGGTTCAATTATAAGGAAACCCCACTCACGAGGCTTGGCTGAAATACATATATTTCAGGGATGCCTGAATAAGTGAATAATCGGACTCGAATAGAAATAAAAAATTCTCTATTACGAGGCTTAGTTGAAATGTATGTATTTTGGGAATGCCTAAAGTATGTGCACGATCCAACCAAGTGATACATTAAATTCAAGTGAGACTAAAGGAACGAGAATGGTTTCGAGGATTTTGAGATCGTGTGTCGCAAATAAATGATGGTAGGGTGATCATTGGATTCAAATGAACTTGAATGTTGATTGATCAAATGATTTGTCCTAAAACTAAGTTGCCTGTGTACGCGATAAGTATAAGTTATCCCCAGTTGAGATATAGTTGTTTGAGGTAAAAAATAAATAATGCACGAGCCCGTCGCTTAGCCTGTAATCGGCCATTATAGAACCCGTCTTGTGTGAGCGCAACCTAGGCTCACGCGGCATCATGCCTTAGCAAAAATGATCGGTCCTACGGGATCGGGGCATGACACTGCTCATCTGTCGGAGGCCAGAACCTCTGCTACAGATCATAACGCGACACCGCGTCAAAATAGTGAGTCTGAAACCTCTCGCTAAAATCTGCCCAAGCTATCGGTGCCATAAGAGACACCTCATGAGTCGCCCACCAATCGCGAGCCAAATCCAATAGCTGCAACCTAAAAACTGCCATACGCTCCCTAGTCGGAATCCCTGCCGCCTTCAGAATGGCCTCAATATCCTAAAGCTACGCATCGGACACAATCGCATCCTCTGTACCATAGAAGTATGGGGGATAGAGATGCCTGAAGCTGCTCGTAGAATTGTAGACCTGAGCTCCACCCGTCTCCAAAGCTGTCTACACTGACTGGGTGAGGACGTCACTCTGACGCTGATGCATCATCATGAAGCTCCTGAGAATATCCACCAACTCAAGAACAAGATTCTCTGTCTTCTCTGGCAGGACTGACACTGCTGGCTAATCAGGCTGAACTGACACCTATGTCCTTGGGTCAACTCGAGACTCTGCTCCTGAATGCTGAGGATGATCCTCCTGAATCAGCAGAACCAAAGGATGTTGATCTGCCATCGACAAAACCCGAACAGGCCGATCAGAAGGATTAAGAACAGTGCTCCTGAAAGTTAAAGGACACAACGATCAAATCGAAGGAACATGAAAGATCAATGATCAAGGCAGGTATAGATCATAGGATCGGAGATATAGAATAATACAAAGGATATTAATGAAGGAAAAATTTGATTGAGATAATTATCATTAACCCCACATATATGATAAATCATACCTATATGGGCCACCACTAAAACCTATGTCACGCCCCAGAACTAGAATACAGGTAAGTCGGAACGGACAAGGTCAGCTACGTATACCAGAGTACTACAGTACCTTGAGATACGGTCAAAGTTGTCAAGACATGGAGGTTGCTACTACAATCCAACAGTCAATCCTAGGTCAAGCAATCCTAGGTATCTCAATCACATGCAAATATGCAAAGTACAAGAAGTATGATCATCAGACATAAAATAGTAAAGCATCCAAAACTAACATATATCAATGATCATGAAGCTAGTAATACATAATGAAGAACTAGCAAGAGTAATAGTCATACATGATAAGCTCTAGCTATAGTCTAGAATACGCACATCATGTCTAAACCCGTAGGTTAAATGTTAAGATCCAAAATATGAGCTAAACGCGTGCTCAGAGGCTAAACGCCACAAAAGAATAATGTACATAACTAGTGGAAGAATGATATAGAAAACCCACTAAGGGTACTCTGGTACTCCAAGTGGTCACCGTCGAGTAGATGGTATGGAAGATCCTTCGGGCTCCACTATCAGATCTGGCCAAACAAAACTAGTGGGGTCAGATCCTCAGATCCTCAATAGCAAGTACCACAAAGGAAGCCAAACTATGAACAAAAACCCGCATACTAATCATAACAACATATAGAGACAGAAATAAGTAAATGCGGATCAAGACTCGTGTGCTACCAATGCACTTATCCCGAGAATAGAAAAGACAATAAGCAAAGCAACATGGAGCATAAGGTAAATAATATGTGACATAATGTAAACTATGGATGTGTAAAATAAACGAGAGCATATGAATATGTAAGATAAACTGGATATGTGAGCATATAAGGTAACGTGACATATGAGTATGTAAGATAGACGAAACATGTGAGCATGTGTGATATAGTGGTCATCTATAGCATGTGAGTACTGAAATAGGACGACAAATGACAATATAACTTAGGAACTATTCCGGAATCCGAGTTACAATCCGTAAACCAAATAAGGACCAAAGTTGTAACCCTTCTCCTGAACATAACTTAGTCTCTAATCATTTACCGACAAAAGTAAAGCATAAACAATGATGTACTGAAATAAAAAAAATCTGGACACTGCCTAGACAAAACTAGACTAGACTGGACTCCATACAATAATCACGCCAAGCAATGAGTACGGGTTTATACATTAGCTAACTAGGGTTATCACAATCCTAATTACTAACATATGTACTTTTGAAAAATTCAAGTCCAGTTACCTGCCTTGTAGACTACCTGATTGATCCAAGCCAAAAGAAAACAAGTATAGTAGACACACCGCAACAAGATATGTGTGTCCTAAAGAAGTGTCCCACTCGACAATGTGCTAGAAGAGTGCTCAACATGACAGATAGTTCCAAATCTCTAGTAGATATATATAAGACCGTGAAACAAAGGGTGCAAGTAACCGGGAAAGTCTTCCCTCCTAATGATCTAGGTAATCAAGCTAGTTGTTAAATCCTTAACATTTTTATTTAGAATTTCGGGTGTGGCATTCCGCAGATTCCATCATAGGCATGATACATGCGAGACTGGACAAAAAAAGCAAGAATGTGCATTATAACAAGCCACAACAAGAAAATATAATAAGTTGGAAGCTAGGAGTGCGCTACGACGAGCTACTATAAAGAAATCAGGAGTGCGTTATGACAGGCCACTATCATGTAAAGATAGAAAAAGATATGTAACAAGAGTGTACCACGACGGGCCACTATCTAGTATGTAAAGAAGGCATGGAAATAAATATCATAGCATGTAAGAAAGAATCTATAAAAAGTACATATCATTGCATGTGAGAATGAATAATAAAAAAGTAAGTACATGACATAGAACAATAATTGAACATGTGCTAGTGTTAAGTGTATATAGGATGTACAATCATTCTCTAACTATAGAAGATCATCTAATCATGTTAAGAATTCATTACAGTCGAAGGATATATCAAAAAGGGCAAAAATAGACAAAAATAGCCTATACGGATCATCCGACGGATTACTGACGGATTTTTCGAACTGTCACAACAAGTTTTTTAGAGCAAATTTGGATGATCCGGCGGATTTTCGTGGATTACCGACGGATTTTTCGTACCGTCCCAGAAAGTTGATTTTTGAAAACTCCAAAACTTATTTCGGTCATAAAAATTTCGTTTTAAATCGAAATTCGGATTTTCAAAAGTCAAAATCGTATGAAATTTAATTCCCTACAACATGGGAGTATTAGTTTTCACAAATTCAAAGATTTGATAGACAATACCTCAAAATACTCCAAAAATAAGTTCGTGAAAAACCAAAAAAGGTTTCGATTTCCACCAAACTGAAAATCTATGTATACAAGCTAGGTAAAGGTCTCATATAGGCATATTTGACCAAGATTCATGATGGTAACACCAGTATTACTCTCGATACCAAGTTTTTCTACTAAGTCAATATTGGATTTTAACAGAAAATTAAAACTTAGCTTAAACCAAATTTAGAAACATGTACATAACTACAATCATGAGGAAAACATATTTAACAAAACAAGTTTTGGAATAAAATGAGTTATCAATACCAAAGAAAACAAAATTAACAATAATTAAGGTTGTTCAGTAATTCGGCAAGATATACTTGCTTAGGTTAAGCTCCAAGCCTAATATTTCACTCCACCACCAAGAGGGGTACAAAACCACACTCTAGGACTCAAGGCTAAGCTTTCCCAAGCTTGAGGAAGAGATATGAAAGAGAAGATTAATGGAAGAAAGAATGAAAAGAGAGAAGAGAGAAAATGAAAGGGTATATATAGGGGGAATTAATCGTGACCGTCGGATTATGATCCATGTCACGATCTAAATCAATCCTAGCCATCCAAAGAAAACCAAGTATCCATTGGATAATAGAGTGCACCTATGCTATTCACGAAAATATATAAACACTATTCATCAAATATCCAAAACAATATTTAGAAAAATATCGAAAATACTATTCATAAAAATATCTAAAAGTGAAAAATATCCCCCAGGTGGTATACCATCGGTACACACCGGTACACCGGCGGTATGTCGATCAAGGAAAAAATTTATAATTTGGAAAAAATTTAAAGCGTTCCGAAGACCAAAAAAATACGAAATACACTACAAAATACATATCCATATATAAATACCGATACTTTAAGACGAGTCTCACAAAAATCAAAAGAATGAAAATGAGCAATATGGTCTCTCCATTAGTGCAAGCTACACTTGCCTAGGGTTGGTTGATGAAATAAATGATTGTAGATGAGAGAGAAAAGGGAGAGAGAATATTTATAGGGGTAAGGGTTGGCTTCACTAAACCCTAACCCGAATATACCTAACCCAATATCTAATGCCATATGCCATAAGCAAATAAAAATAAAATAATTAATCTAGACTACAATACTGTTCAGCATTCCATCATCGAAGTAGTGAACCACACCTACAACCAGACAAAGACAAGAGGTAGCACACTTCTCTGTGACGAGACACTGTTTCATGCCATGATCAGGTGTAAATACAGGATATTGTTGCACAATTTACAAAGACCAGATGTCATATACATGACTTATACAGAAGAAAATACGTATACTAGGAATGAGGAGTGACATCTCTACCCTCCTTAGAACGAACGAACCTCGCTTTGATACCAGATGTTGCGAATCGAACACGCCCTACAAACACTTCGATATTGTGTCTGAGACGTTGTGATAGTGAAAACTTAGGCCAATCCACCTGAAATAACCAACCATCGTCTAACTAACACTAAGCATATGATAAAGACAAGTATACGACGGTGACTACGTCACCTGGACAAATCCAAATGTATATAATTCAGATAAAATTATAAGATTAATAAAAATAATAATGTTGAACCATTTGCCCTAATAGGTTCAACTCCCTCA
The DNA here is from genome assembly GCA_029216955.1 of Iris pallida. Taxonomy (NCBI): domain Eukaryota; kingdom Viridiplantae; phylum Streptophyta; class Magnoliopsida; order Asparagales; family Iridaceae; genus Iris; species Iris pallida. The sequence goes on from JANAVB010031219.1 coordinate 7,530,516, forward strand.
CCACACTCAAGAAGAAACGACATAGATTATAATGAAATCACTCACCAAATCATAGCAAATTTCCTAAGCGAAGTTGACGAGTCTTCTATCAGATCTCCTCCTTCCTTCTATCATGTATGGTGAAGTCTTAAGAGCAAAGTACGAACTTTCTCTTATATCTCATGTGGACAAGCATCCCAAATCTTAACTTTGTGCCTCCACCCTCACCCTATATATATAGGATGAAAAAAATCCTATTTTAGGTCATAATAGGATTTCCTAGATAGGAAACCCTAAGATAAGAATTCTATTACACCTAAAATAGCTCATCAACAATTATGGACATCCAAATCTAATCAAATCAAATATTTACCATATTTGGATTCCATGGATATGTTGTTACCAAAGCCAGACTGGATTCTAACCATTCTTGCAAATAAATAGTATGTCCTATTGGGTTAGGCACATAAATATTCTACTTTTTGTACTTTGCACTTAGATATCTTGTTCCAAAGGCATTTTTGCCCTTAGTATAAATCCTAATTCTATCAGCCTTTTTTTCCTAATTGACATTTTGTTTACTCTTTTATAGTGAACATGTCATATACTATTATGTCACAACTTAAAAGGATAACCGAAAATAATTTTTTTATTAATACATTTATTTGGAGATACAAGCTAAAGTTTAAACATTGCTTCGGTATAGACATCGATAAGATCTTCTAGTTTCATTTTCACATTCTTGCAATATATGTCAGTCGCAAAGCGATCTCAACTTGGAGGGAGTTCAGAGAGATTAACTCCCACCATAAACTTGTCAACTAGAGGCTCTCCTTTTCCTTTCAAAGCTACAAGCTAAAGTTTAAACATTGCTTCGGTATAGAAATCGATAAGATCTTCTAGTTTCATTTTTTACGTTCTTGCAATATATGTCAGTCGCGAAGCGATCTCAACTTGGAGGGAGTTCAGAGAGATTAACTCTCATCATAAACTTGTCAACTAGAGGCTCTCCTTTTCCTTCAGCTTTTGCTGAAGCTTCATGAGCTCGTTTTACCTGGGGCATCCTCGTCTTTTCGTATTCAAACTCCATTGACATAAATTTATTGACGAGCTAGATCTTGGACATGTTTTTATCGTCCTTGTACTAATTATCAAGTGTAGTGCCCCATCCAGCTCAGTCAATCAGAGGAATCAAAATGCCGACGGCATTCGGACTTAGCCACGTAACGGCTTGCTCGAAGACTCGCTCAGATGGGTGGCTTCAATGAACTTGCCTCAGCTTGGCCTTCACACTAATAAAATGAAAGTTTTCAAATGCACAAGTAGGCTTGATAATAAAAGTGATGCATCCACATAGCTAAGGGAATAATCCTAACTTGGGTCAGACAGTCAGAATGGAAAGGTCATATGGTCGTCTTAGAAGTTTGCTCAGCATGCTTTTAAAATGACACTCGGTCCTTCATCCCGTGGCTTGGGAGAAGAAAGTTGGTCTAAGTTGCTAAGTTGCCACAATACTGGAATTAGCCTAAGTCATAGGCGTCGCCCGCATAAATGCTTGATAAAACATGCACGGCCCCATCGTCCAGGGCTTGGCATTGCCTTGCTCGTCCCACGGGTTAAGTTACAGTGCACGTTGTAGAGCACGACTTGTGGTGTAAGTTTAGGCACCCAAAGAACTTGGTTATTCAAGTTGAACGCGTGCACGACACGTTCTCTCGATGTAAGGCTTGGCATAGCCTTTGCTAGTCAAGTCATTGCACGAATAAGTTAGACAAGAGTTTTGCTGGGCTATCGAAGTCATAGCAAGCACTGTCCCCTGTTGTTTGCAGTTGTCAAGTCACATAGTCCTACGAGAACAAGGCTCGTCATATAAAGTATGTGACTTGAGCGATAGTGTCGCCTAGAGAACAAGTCAGTCTAAGGCACGAGCCACGATTGGTTTAGGAAAAAGCATGCCACGGACAAAGAAATACGTTATGTTCAAGTTAAGATAGAAGACTACTTAGTAGTCATTCCCTGGATTTCAAAGGATAGAAGTTCACGCGACTGGTTAATGCCGAGATCGGTCCCGCTACTTGGGAGTCTCGATAAGGAGTTCACGAGATCGGTCTCGCTACTTGGGAGTCTCGATAAGGAAGCTCACGAGATCGGTCCCGTTACTTGGGAGTTTCGATAGAAATTTGGAAAGCATGGTCATAATTAAGGAAGGACTTGGTAGATCGAGTTGAGTCTTGCATGGTCATTGGACAACTTGTGCGCAAGGAAAAATTCCTCGAACGATCCCGGGGCGCCGGGTTCGTGTCGATAGAGGAGGAATTGCAGATATTGTACGGCCTTCATCGACGGTACGACTTGATTGAAGTGAACCGTTACAATATAGGTTGTGGGTCATTCGGTGGGAGCTCGTACCTCGCACGCGAATGGTCACTGTATGCAAAGATCTAGTATAGCTTGCCATTGCTAGTGACCGCTCATATAGATATGTCGGCATAAGAGCGGCTATCCGCGTGTATGTCTTTGGATTGCGTCGAGTACCTGCATGTTACAAGTTGGGTTTACAGGGTATGCTTATAGCAAGCGCTAACTTTGAATCGGCGCAGGCTAGGTGTGCACGGTTGCACCATCATTCTGGAGCCTAAGATTTAGCTATAGCAAGGACACGTGCTTCGGCATGAATGTGGCATCGTCATCGAGTCGTTTCGAGTTAAGTCGGGAAGGGCCGTAAGGCAAGTTAGTTAAGTCTGGTTGATCTTGGGAGGCACGGCCTCGATCTTAAGGCAGGATCAAGTTCATTGGCACGACCAGCACGATTCATCCCCTTGACGTCATTGGCACGAGAATGATCTAGAGGCACATAAAAATAAGTAAAAGCCTTAGCACGGTCGAGTTTGTATAAGTTTCTACTCGGCGAGGCACTGCCTCGAATATATTGAAGCCACGAATAGAGTATAGCACGACCTTGTCGTTGCGTCACCAAGTATAGTCCAAGGTGTCTTTGTCCTAAAATTGATCCTAAGGCAAAACTAGAAAGACAATCAAAAAGGGATTAAGCTGCACAAAGTAAATAAACGTATCGGTTTGTATGGGTGGGCGAGGAGCTCACTCCACCAGTATAGTTGAGGCGTGCGGCCGCATGGAGTCAGAACTTATACGAAACATAATGTATGGATACTGCCAATCCGAAGAATCTGCCACTCGTCGCTTGAAGCTTGTATTGAGAATTGAGAGAGAGTAGAGTGACTTGTAATATGAGAGAAAAGTAAGCTTGAGAGACTTATAATTTGGCCTAGTGCCCACATTGTAATCTTTGTTCCATATTAATAAAAGAGTATTTTGCATAACTTGTGTTTTGCTTCAAATTTTTGCTGTTGACTATTCAATTTTTCTGCTTAGGACTTCTGTGCGACGACCCCTGTCGCTTAGCCTATAATCGGTCGTTATGGACCTGCCTTGCGTGAGCGCAATCTAGGCTCATGCAGCATCACGTCTTAGCGAGGACGTCGCTTCTACGGGAGCAGGATGTGACATAATGGTACCAGAGCACGGGTTTACGTCCTTGGACTTTCGATTGAATTCTTTAACTTCGATGCTTTTGCAAACTCTGAAGTGTTGCTTCCGTAAATTGATATCGTTGATGCGCTCTCTCAAATATCCCATGACATGTCCATACAATAAGTCTAAATATTTTGCAAAATCACATGAAATAAATTTGGTTGAACAAAAGTTCAAGTAAAGAACGGTTGGCTAAGTCGAGCTAGGCATATCCACCAAGAATCGTGTCGACCTTAGTAAAGTCGTATACGAGATACAAATTGTGTCGAACAAGAATGAGTAAGACTCGATTCATAGAATATGGGATGACTATAGAAGTGCTATCGAACGATATTATCATCGATACAACATGGGCAAATCGTGCTTGGATTTTGAGGAATGGGCTCGAACAAAAATTCGAAATATGATTCGAAACTTGTTTTGAGGATTTGTTGAATGACTTCAACCCTGAGTGGTGTATGGGATAGCTTCAAGGATGTCGAACGATTGAGGATACGGGATGCCAATGAGTCCGTCAGCAAGTATCGCATGTATGCAAAGCCTTAGATCGAGTATCATTGAGTAAGTTATAATCTTGAAGATTTTAACAAGTTGATTCAAACAGAATTAGAATTGACGCGCACGGGATTGGAATTTGCATTGAGCGCAAAATGCAAGTGATAAGGAAAAAGATAGATTGAATCAAAGAAAAGTTAAGATGTACGAACGGATGACTTGATCGAGAAAATCGATATGAATCGTATACAAAAAGTTAGCATGATTGGACGATAGCGTGCATGGAAGTGATTCGAATATTTGAGAATGACTCTAAGAATTGGAATTGATGTTGCTCGATGATTTGAGTTAGCATAGATCTATACAACTTGAGGAAATTTGTTGCTCAATGACTTAAGATAGACGGATGAATATACGTGATTTTGAATTTGAACGAATTGAACATGTAACGAGTTTGGAAGATAATGATCGAACTTGATCTTGAATGTCGAAGAGATTATCCATCTTGTATAATAGCATCGGTCGTACGACTCAAATTTTGTTACAAATGAAGATCGTCAGGTTACGTATATCATCGATGGTATTGAGGCATATCAAAGATCGATATACGATAACTCGGGAGTATCTGATTCGAGGAATGACGATCGTACAAAATGTTATTGTTCCGATGGATTCTATGCTTAGGATTTTGATGAAATAAATGTTGGATGAAAATGATCGTGTCTTGATGGTTATGCCGATAACCATAATGTCGATGTTCTTGTCTTACGCGAGCGCAACTCCAGCCTCGCCCATACATCACGTCAGATTTGGGGACGATCGTTTCGCATGAGCGCAGACATGGTGATTCATGTCACGGGAACGATCAAACTCAGAAAATCAAGATGTAGCAATCTGGATTGCTTCGACTTGTGTTTTGAGGCAAAGGTGGATTCGAGGATTGATCGGACTTGTGATTGGTGATTGAGTAAACTTGAGGATTGAGGATATCCAATCTGCGTATCGAGAATGAATTAGTCTAGACTCAAAATAAAAGTTACGCTCCGATGAGAACGATTATTCCGCGGGAGCGTTGCATGGTGATTTTATGTCGACCGTGGATAATCGGACTTGCATAAGATTGGGGCGTGACATATTGTTAAAGTCAGACGATCTTGTGATCGATTACGTGAATTGGGATAGGTGACTTAAGAAATATGAAATAAGAATTATGGTTTAGCAATAAGTCGTGTCGTAGCGTGCTTGACTTGGAAGGAATAGATAGGTGGAAGATAGACCATGCGAGTTGTTTGTTGGATGAACGATATTGATATGTCGAGGAAATGGTTGAACATGACTCAGTGTAGGATGGCTTTGCTGAATGACTCGGACCCCTTGGACTAAGTGTTGCGAGTGCGAATAGGAAAAATATATACTCGATGTTTAGAAATCTGAGTGATGCGAGCTTAGATAAAAAATCCCGTACTATCAACTTGGTTTGACCCTAGGATTGGGATCAGTGTTGGCATTATTGTTGGGGAACTATGATTCCAATCCTGATATTGACTTTAGCCTTGAGAGATGGCCTAGCAGGTTAGGCGAGACGTCCATGTTGCAAGAGTTAGCATTGGAATGATTGATCTTGAGGATTAGTATGGATGGATAGAATGATTCTAGAACATGAAAATACCCCACATGAGACTCGGCTGACATGCATATATTTCAGGGACGCCTGAATATGTGCACGATGCAACTCGAATGAGAATGACGAATTCTCTATCATGTGGCTTGGCTGAAATGCATATATTTTGGAGACGCCTGGGATATGTGCACGATCCAACCAAGTGGTACGTTGAATTCGAATGAGACTTGAGGAATGAAAAAGTGTTCGGGATTTTGAAATCGTGTTAAAGGAAAGATTGATGGTAGTGCGAGCGTGGCTCGGATTGAAGAAACGCATATGCGTAGTGTGTGCGAGAGTTATAGAATGTTGAATAAAGTGATAAGTCAATAAGTAAGTACTCAGTTAGTTTCGAGGATGAAACTTTTTCTGAGTGGTGTATGATGTAGTGTCCTATCCCGCTCAGTCAATCGGAGGAATCAAAATGCCGACGGCGTTCGGACTTAGCCACACAACGGCTTGCTCGAAGACTCGCTCAGGTGGGTGGCTTCGGTAAACTTGCCTCAGCTTGGCCTTCACACTAATAAAATAAAAGTTTTCAAATGCACAAGTAGGCTTGATAATAAAAGTGATGCATCCACATAGCTAAGGAAATAATCCCAACTTGGGTCAGACAGTTAGAATATGGAAAGGTCCCACGATCGGCTTAGAAGTTTGCTTGGCGTGCTTTCAAAATGACACTCGGTCCTTCGTCCCGTGGCTTGGGAGAAGGAAGTTGGTCTAAGTTGTAAAGTTGCCACAATGCTGGAATTAGCCTAAGTCATAAGCGTCGTCCGCGTAAATGCTTGATAAAGCATGTTCGGTCCTATCGTCAAGGGCTTGGCATTGCCTTGCTCGTCCCACGGGTTAAGTTATAGTGCACATTGCAGAGCACGGCTTGTGGCGTAAGTTTAGGCACCCAAAGAACTTGGTTGTTCAAGTCGAACGCGTGTACGACACGTTCTCTCGATGCAAGGCTTGGCATAGCCTTTGCTAGTCAAGTCGTTGCACGAATAAGTTAGACAAGAGTTTAGCTGGGCTATCAAAGTCATAGCAAGCACTGTCCCCTGTTGTCTGCAGTTGTCAAGTCACATAGTCCCACAAGAACAAGGCTCGTCATATAAAGTATGTGACTTGAGCGATAATGTCGCCTAGAGAACAAGTCAGTCTAAGGCACGAGCTACGGTTGGTTTAGAAAAAAGTATCCCACGGACAAAGGAACACGTTATGTTCAAGTTAAGATGGAAGACTATTTATTAGTCGTTTCCTGGATTTCAAAAGATAGAAGTTCACGCGACTGGTTGTCACCGAGATCGGTCCCGCTACTTGGGAGTCTCGATAAGGAAGTTTACGATATCGATCCCGCTACTTAGAAGTCTCGATAAGGAAGCTCACGAGATCGGTCCCGCTACTTGGGAGTCTCTATAGAAAGTTGGAAAGCATGGTCATCGTTAAGGAAGGACTCGGTAGATCGAGTTGAGTTTTGCATGGTCATTGGACAACTTGCACGCAAGGGGAAATTCCTCGAACGATCCCGGGGCGTCGAGTTCGTGTCGGCCGAGGAGGAATTGCAGATATTGTACGGCCTTCATCGATGGTACGACTCGATTGAAGTGAACTGTTACAATATAGGTTGTGGGTCATTCGGTAGGAGCTCGTACCTCACACGCGAATGGTCACCGTATGTAAAGATCTAGTATAGCTTGACATTGCTAGTGACCGCTCATATAGATGTGTCGGCATAGTTGCGGCTATCCGCGTGTATGCCTTTGGATTACGTCGAGTACCTGCAAGTTACGAGTTGGGTTTACAGGGTATACTTATAGCAAGCGCTAACTTTGAATCGGCTCGGGTTAGGTGTACACGGTTGCAACACCATTCTGGAGCCTAAGATTTGGCTACAACAAGGACACGTGCTTCGGCATGAATGTGGCGTCGTCATCGAGTCGTCTCGAGTTAAGTCAGGAAGGGACGTAAGGCAAGTTGGTTAAGTCTGGTTGATCTTGGGAGGCACGGCCTCGATCTTAAGGCACGATCAAGTGCATTGGCACGACCAGCACGAGTCGTCCCCTTGACGTCATTGGCACGAGAATGGTCAAGAGGCACATAAAAATAAGTGAAAGTCTGGGCACAGCCAAGTTTGCATAAGTTTCTACTCGGTGAGGCACTGTGTGACGCCCCAGAACCAGAATACTGGAGAGCGGGGGCGTACATAGCCAGCTACGTATATTAAAATGGAATCGACCTCGCAATACGGTCACGGCTGTCTAGATATGAGGGTTTACTACAAGCCAAAGGTCTCTTAAGGTCAAGCCTATTATCTCAATCTCAAGCAAGTAATATAGTTACAAGATGTTAGACCACCAAATATACAATAAAAGGCATCCCAAATATTATATATTGGATGATCATGAAGCTAGTCGTACAAAATGTCAAGACTAGCAAGAGTTCAGTCATACATGATCAACCCTAGGATTTGTTAATCATGTTTACAGCCCGTAGGCAGACAGTAAGTAAATATGCATCGAGCTAACAGGTGCTCGTCGGCTAAATGCCTCAAAAGAATAATTTTACAGTGTAGTGAGCGAAACAAAATGGAAAACCCACTCGTAGCCCGGGTTCCTTCTAGTCGCCACCATTGGGCTGGAGGTTCGGTAGATCCTCGGGTGCTGCTCCGAAATCTGGCCACACAAAACCAGCTGGGTCAAACCCAGAAAGAGCAAGTACCACACGGAGGCCACGAAATAAGAACAAAAGCCAGCATATCAGAACATAAGGAATAGAAGAAAAGTACAAGTAATGAAGAGTACAACAGGTCAAAAAACGACTAGGGACGTGGAACCATTCCGGGAGCCAGGTTACAACCCGTAAACCAAACAAGGACCGGGGTCGTAACCCTTCGCCTGAATAGCACTTTGTCTCTACCCATTTATTGTTAAAGATAAGTAAAACAATCATGATCAGAGGTACCAGGTACAGGGACTAGACGAGACTTAGACAAGACTGGACACCATCCATTCACAAACAGCCAAGCAATTACTACGGCTTACTACTTAACTAACTAGGGTTATCACAAGCCTAATTACTAACAAGATGCAAATGAGAAATTTCCAGTCCCAAGTCCTGCAGACTATCCAGTTATCCATCCGCGGGTTGAGAGTATGGTTGGGTACATTGCCCGAGAGACAATGTACCCCTAGGTGACTTAGAGGGTGCAACACATGACAGTGTGCTGGAAATGTGCCCTACTCGTCGGCAGGCTACAAGTCCGTTTAAAGCGCCCAGATAACGAGATCGCCTGTGACTGAAAAATTTTCCATGAGCTATAGTTTGATCTAGTAATTAGCCTAATCCATATTTAGTACGGATCCCTGACCGTGGTAACCAGGGAGTCACGTCCTAGACATGATGCAAGACAAGACAAGTGGATTGCACAAAGCAGCAAGAATGAACACCCACGGAGTCAGAGTTGATTATACGAGTCAAGTTAGCCATCGCAAAAGCATCGAGTCAAGTTACAAGTTACAGGTCAGGAGTGCGCCGCCACGGGCCACTATCAAGTTATCCAGTATCAAGATTAATCATGAATCACAGGTCACAAGTTAAGAGTGCACCCCATCGGGTCACTATCAAGAAGATCAGAAAGTACTAAAATTATACTTCACAGAAACTACGAAAACCGTACTAGTCATAAGCAAGACACCAAAAAAATGTGCCATGTCGTGTTGGGTTGAGACAATCGTGTTGTGTGGAACAAAATCTCAAAACTCCAATCCATAAAAGAGAAGCCAAGTTCGAAGAAATAAAACCAAACCATCATAGACAAGTGGGTTGCGCAGGGGATCAGACTGCGTAGGGGGAATGGACTGCGCAGGGGATGAACTGCGCAGGGGATGGACTGCACTAGGTCGGGTTGCGCTGAGAGCAGGTTGCGCTGGGTCAAGCCGCGCAGGGGGTGAGCTGCGCCGGAATTGGGTTGCGCTGGAGCGAGCTGCGCTAGGGAAGGTTTGCGCTGAGGTCAAGCGCGCCGGGTTGAGTTGCGCAGAGTTGAGTTGCGCTGGAGCCGAGCCGCGCTGGGAGCGAGCGACGCAGCAATCAAGTGCGCCATTGGAAGGAAGGCGCTGGAGCTAAGAAGCGCCAGCGCAAGTCAGCCCAGCGCAAGGCGCTGGCCGAAGAGTTGTGCAGTTCGGTCATGCGCTAAAGAGCGCAGGCCGAGAGTCATCTTCTCCACCAAGCCGAGAGGAAGACCTCAAGAACCCCAAAATTCCAATCTTCATATCTTGACCAAAACAAAACCAAATTTAGATTTTCAAAGTTCTAACTTGTGTAAAATTGAATTCTCTTCCACATGGAAACCTCAAAACAAGGAAAAATCTAAGTTTAATAGATCAAAACCAAGAAAATTCGAAAATGGTTAAAACTTAGATCTAGAAAAATGGAAGCTCCAAATCACAAAATGCCAAGTTCTAATGTTGTTCACCATAGCCTAATCTAGCTAATAGACAAATAAAATTGGGTCCTTATGTGGTGGCAAGGTGCACTTGCCTATGGTGTTGGTGGAGGAAGGAAGAAGAAAATGAAAAAAATTAATGGAAGTTATGAGGAGAGAGAAAGTTAGGTGGGATTTTAATGAGGGATGATATGTTGTGTTGAGGGTAGAGGTTTAGCTAAGTGTGGTCAATGCATACTAAACAAACCAAACCAAATCAATTCCTTCTCCATGAAATAAAACCACGCCAGGTCCGAAACCTATTTACGAGAAAACCAAACTCCGCAAGTTAAACCAAAACACAATTACAGGCCAGAATCCGAAAAAATAAAATACAGGTCCGAAATACATATAAGCCTAATTAAAATACGTATTCCGAAATACGGGCATTACAACTCTATCCACCTTAAAAGAATTCCATCCTCGGAATTTAAATCAAGATGCTTAGAGATGTAGGAGCCAGCTATACTATCCACAATTAAGCTACACTAAGCAAATAATCAAACAATCATACATGCAAGCAAGGGATGGAAAGCATAAGGCATAAGGAAGACATTATACCTTATGAGTCAAACAAGTCAGGATATCGCGATCGGATGTCGTCCTCACGCTCCCACGTTGACTCACCTAGAGAGTGATGACCCCAAGCAACACAGACTAAGCTAACAGTCTTGTTCTTGAGTATCTTTTCTCTCCGGTCCAATATAGACACGGGCACCTCCTCATACGAAAGGTTGGTACCAACAACCAATTTTGAATGGTCTAGGATATGGCTCGGGTCCAGGATGTACCGTCGAAATTGGGACACATGGAATACATTATGCACCTCACTTAGCGACAGCGAAAGGGCGAGACGATAGGATACATCTCCTACTCGCTCCAGGATATCGAACGGTCCTATATACCTAGGACTAAGCTTTCCTCGTACGCCAAAGCGAATGACGCCGCGGTTAGGCGAGATCCTAAGGAATACATGGTCGTCGATAGCAAACTCTAAGGGATGCCGATGGGCATCAGCCCAATGCCGCTGGCGATCTTGGGCCACTCGAAGACGATCTCTGATCCCTCTGACCACTTCAACTGTCTGGGCAATCATCTCTGGGCCAAGCATCTGCCTCTCTCCAACATTATCCCAGGCTAATGGAGATCTGCACTTCCTACCATACAGTGCCTCGAACGGAGCCATCTGAATACTGGCCTGGAAACTATTGTTGTACGAGAATTCTACCAGGTGCAGGTGATCCTTCCATGAACCACTGAAGTCAAGGGTACAAGATCTCAACATATCTTCAAGAGTCTGGATTGTGCGTTCCGACTGGCCATCTGTCTGAGGATGATAAGCTGAGCTAAACTGAAGGTGAGTTCCCAAACTCTCTTACAGGCTGCGCCAAATGTGTGACGTAAATCTTGAATCTCGGTCCGAGGTGATACTGACGGGCACACCGTAAAGCCTGACAATCTGTCTGAGGTATATCTCTGCTAGTTGAGCCATAGACTGCCCAACTCTGAATGGAAGAAAATGAGCCACCTTCGTGAGCCGGTCAACTATAACCCAAATAGCATCTCGACCGGTTGGGGATCTAGGCAATCCAGTCACAAAATCTATGGTCACATGCTTCCACTTTCATTCTGGAATCGACAAGGGCTGAAGAAGTCCAGTGGGCCTCTGATGTTCAGCTTTAACCTGCTGGCAAACCAAACACCGAAAGACAAACCGGGCTATCTCCCTCTTCTTGCCATTCCACCAGAAATGCTGACGAATATCACGGTACATCTTCGTGCCACCGGGATGAATAAAATACTGTGAACTGTGAGCTTCTGCCATGACCTTCTGTCTGATATCTCTACTGGGTACACAAAGACGAGTGCTGTGTCGAAGTGTACCATCTTCATGGATACATAACTCTGGCCTTCTTCCTGCCTCACACTCTGCTCTGAGTTGCTGAAGCTTGGAATCTGCTGACTGCGCTCTCCGGATCCTCTCAACTATGCTGGACTGAACCTGTAGACTGGCCATCAACGCCACGTTGGTAGGAAGAACCACTTCAATTCCCATATTCTGAAGATATGCCAATAATTCTGGTTGTGCCATTAGAAAATAAACTCCGGCTCTCCGGTTCAACGCATCTGCTACAACGTTGGCCTTCCCTGGGTGATACTGCAAGTCCACATTGTAGTCCACCAGTAGCTCAAGCCATCTTCTCTACCGTATGTTAAGGTCCTTCTGGGTGAAAACATACTTCAGGCTCTTGTGATCAGTAAATATCTCCACTCTATCTCCGTACAAGTAGTGCCGCCAAAGCTTAAGTGCAAACACTACTGCTGCCAGTTCCAAGTCCTGGGTCGGGTACTTCTTCTCATGATCACGAAGTTGACATTATGCATAAGATATTACCTTCCCATGCTGCATCAAGACACACCCCAATCCTCTGCCTGAAGAATCGCAATAAACTGTGAATCCTCCGGTCCCATCTGGAAGTATGAGAATGGGAGCCGTTACCAAACCTCGCTTCAACTTCTCAAATGATTCATGGTACTCTGCTGTCCAAGCAAACTACACATCCTTGCGGGTCAACTAGGTCATCGGCGCTGAAATCCTCACAAAATCTTAAACAAATCGCCGGTAGTAGCCGGCTAATCCAAGGAAGCTGTGAACCTCTGCCACTGAGCTAGGTACTAGCCATGTCTCGATAGCCACAATCTTCTGGGGATCCACTTCCACTCCTCCTCGGGTAATGATGTGACCCAAGTATGAAATGCGATCGAGCCAGAACTCGCATTTACTGAACTTGGCGTACAACTGGTGCTCTCTAAGCGTCTGAAAGACGATTCTGAGATGCTGCTCATGCTCTGCTTTGCTCTTATTGTAGACCAGGATATCATCTAGGAACATGATCACGAACTGATCCAAGTAGGGCATAAAGATACGATTCATGAGGTCCATGAATACGGCTGGCGCATTGGTTGCTCCGAATGGCATAACAAGGAACTCCCAATGCCCATACCTCGATCTAAACTTTGTCTTCGGGATGTCCTGCTCTCTGAGTCTGAGCTGGTGGTATCCTGACCGTAAGTCTATCTTTGAAAACACTGAAGCCCCCTTGAGTTGATCAAACAAGTCATCTATCCTCGGGAGAGGGTATCTGTTCTTGATTGTCACTGAGTTCAAGGTATGATAATCTACACATAACCTGGACGTACCATCCTTCTTCTTTACAAGAAGCATCGGGGCTCCCCAAGGCGATCTACTTGCACGAATGAATCCCTTGGTCCTCAGTTCTTCAATCATCTTGTACAAAATCTCCAACTCTGAAGGCGCCATCCTGTAGACTCGCTCTGATACAGGTGCCGTCCCGGGGATCAAGTCTATAGTGAACTCAATCTTCCGCTCTGGCGGCATCCCTGGAAGTTCCTCTGGAAAGACATCTGGAAACTCTTCAACTATCTGGGGTAACTGCACTGCTGCTACTGCCATCCGCAATACTGGGGGAGATGGTTCTACTGCGCCTCTGGAAAATAAAAACTCTGGCTCACCTGGAATACTAAAGACAACCCTGCCAACATGGCAGTCTATCCTAGCATACTGGTTCCTCAACCAGTCCATGCCTAAGACTACATCATAGTCTGCCATAGGAAACTCTATGAATCTAGCGGGTAACTCTCTACCGCTAACTACGATCCGACACGAGAAAAACACTCGATCTACTCCCACAAGACCATTACCAGTAAGTATATTGAGCCTCACTGATAATGACTCGGGCTCCAATCCTATCTGTGTCGTGAATCGTGTAGACATGAATGAATGCAATGCACCAGAATCAAATAATACCGATGCTGGAGAGGAGTTGACGAGAATAGTACCTGCCACTACCTCATCTGGTGCAACCTCTTCTTCCATAGCCATCATCATTGCCTGACCTTGTCCTCTGGCTGCGGGTCCCCTCTGCTGGAAACCTCTCTGCCTGCTCTGTACTTGGGCTTGGGTATACTGCTGCTGGTTCTGCTGATGAAATACATGGGCCTGAGGCAACAATGGCCTCGGGTACTGTTGCTGATGCATAGGTGCTGGTCCCCTAACCGATGGACTGGTTAGGTTGGAAGAGGACGAACTACCCCGATTCGGGCAGGCTCCTATCTTGTGATCTGTCGCTCCACAAGCTAGGCACAATTCCTGTGCCCTGCTACAATCTGCCACCACGTGCCCTGGCTTTTCGCAATGAGAACATCCCATAGCGGAAGTCTGCTTCTGCTTCTGCTGCTACGGGTATGTCGGGGTTGAATGCTGAACCGACGTTACTGAGGTCCCCCGCCTCGGAGTTCCAATGGTCAAACCTCTAGCTGCCGGGGCTGGAGCTGATGATTGGTGCATCTGATTGTGGGACCGCTTCCTACCTCCGGTCCTATCCACGATCCTCTGCGAGGTGTACTCATACCTCATAGCTGCCCTCAATATTGCATCGAACGTCTGGTGCTCGAACTGCTCAACTGCCAACAAGATCTCCAAATGCAGCCCCTGCTGGAACCGCTGGGCCCTATCAAACTCGGTTGCCACCAAGGTGGGGGCAAACCTACTGAGTCTAGAAAACTCAGATGCATAACCGTCGACCGTTCTGTCTCCTTGCTTCAAGTTGGTAAATCTCGTCTGTAGGTCGTACTGAGCTACAGCATCAAAATACTTCGTCTGGAATCTTTCTCTAAACACCGCCTAAGTAACCGGTGCCGCTAATCCTACGGCCTGCGCCGCCCACCAACTGCGAGCTAAGTCTAGCAACTGTAGGCGTACCACCGCCACCTTCTCATTCTCAGGTGTCCTAGCTCCTTCCAGAACCACCTCGGTATCCTTAAGCTAAGCGTCCCTGGCAATCGCATCTTCGCTGCCGTCGAAGAAGGGAGGGTTCAAGCGCTTGAAGCTGTTGGTCGCGCTATTACCCTGATGACCTCCTCTGGTCAAAGCGTCTGCCACCGCCCGGTGCAAGGCATCTCCTCTACGATCCTGGAAAGTTATCAAGGTTCTGATGAGACCTACCAAGGTGCCATCATCAGGCTCGACAGGTCGAACGGGCTGAACTGGGGGCTCTCCTCCAGTAGGTACAACTCTGGAGGCTACTCCGGAATGCTGGGCTTGATCTCCGGGTTGTTGCTGGTCCACGGGAAGTGCTCCACCTTGCTGATCGGCGGGGTCAGGTACAGTGCCGCTGAAGAAGACGACACAGGGAAACAATAAGGAAGGACCAGGACAGATCAACGATACAAGCACATGATCAGGACAAGAATCCAGAGATTCAGAGGATATGAACGGAGATCAAGGACGAGTACTGATTGAGACATCTATTTGGTAAACCCTCACATTCTTGAATACCAAGACCTGCATGGGCTACCACTTAAACCATGTGACACCCCAGAACCAGAATACTGGAGAGCGGAGGCATACATAGCCAGCTACGTATATTGGAATGGAATCCACCTTGCTATACGGTCACGGCTGTCTAGATATGAGGGTTTACTACAAGCCAACGGTCTCTTAAGGTCAAGCCAATTATCTCAATCTCAAGCAAGTAATATAGTTACAAGATGTTAGACCACCAAATATACAATAAAAGGCGTCCCAAATATTACATATTGGATGATCATGAAGCTAGTCGTACAAAATGTCAAGACTAGCAAGAGTTCAGTCATACATGATCAACCCTAGGATTTGTTAATCATGTTTACAGCCCGTAGGCAGACAGTAAGTAAATATGCATCGAGCTAACAGGTGCTCGTCGGATAAACGCCTCAAAAGAATAATTTTACAGTGTAGTGAGCGAAACAAAATAGAAAACCCACTCGTAGCCCGGGTTTCTTCTAGTCGCCACCATTGGGCTGGAGGTTCGGTAGATCCTCGGGTGCTGCTCCGAAATCTGGCCACACAAAACTAACTGGGTCAAACCCCAGAAAGAGCAAGTACCACAAGGAGGCCACGAAATAAGAACAAAAGCCAGCATATCAGAACATAAGGAATAGAAGAAATGTACAAGTAATGAAGAGTACAACAGGTCAATAAATGACTAGGGACGTGGAACCATTCCGGGAGCCAGGTTACAACCCGTAAACCAAACAAGGACCGGGGTCGTAACCCTTCGCCTGAATAGCACTTTGTCTCTACCCATTTATTGTTAAAGATAAGTAAAACAATCATGATCAGGGGTATCAGGTACAGGGACTAGACGAGACTTAGACAAGGCTGGACACCATCCATTCACAAACGGCCAAGCAATTACTATGGCTTACTACTTAACTAACTAGGGTTATCACAAGCCTAATTACTAACAAGATACAAAGCCCTGCTGACTATCCAGTTATCCTTCCGCGGGTTGAGAGTATGGTTGGGTACATTGCCCGGGAGACAATGTACCCTTAGGTAACTTAGAGGGTACAACACATGACAGTGTGCTGAAAATGTGCCCTACTCGTCGACAGGCTACAAGTCCGTTTAAAGCGTCCAGATAACGAGATCGCCTGTGACTGGAAATTCTCCATGAACTATAGTTTGATCTAGTAATTAGCCTAATCCATATTTAGTGCGAATCCCTGACCGTAGTAACCAGGGAGTTACGTCCTAGACATGATGCAAGACAAGACAAGTGGATTACACAAAGCAGCATGAATGAACACCCACGGAGTCAGAGTTGATTATACGAGTCAAGTTAGCCATCGTAACAGCATCGAGTCAAGTCAAGTTACAAGTTACAAGTCAGGAGTGCGCCGCCATGGGCCACTATCAAGTTATCCAGTATCAAGATTAATCATGAATCACAGGTCACAAGTTAAGGGTGCACCCCATCGGGTCACTATTAAGAAGATCAGAAAGTACTAAAATTATACTTCACAGAAACCACGAAAACCGTACTAGTCATAAGCAAGACACCCAAAAATGTGCCATGTCGTGCTGGGTTGAGACAATCGTGTTGTGTGGAACAAAATCTCAAAAATCCAATCCACAAAAGAGAAGCCAAGTTCGAGGAAATAAAACCAAACCATCATAGGCCAGTGGGTTGCGCAGGGGATCAGACTGCGCAGGGGGAATGGACTGCGCAGGGGATGAACTGCGCAGGGGATGGACTGCGCTTGGTCGGGTTGCGCTGAGAGCAGGTTGCGCTGGGTCAAGCCGCGCAGGGGGTGAGCTGCGCCGGAATTGGGTTGCACTGGAGCGAGCTGCGCTAGGGACGGTTTGCGCTGAGGTCAAGCGCGCAGGGTTGAGTTGCGCAGAGTTGAGTTGCGTTGGAGCCGAGCCGCGCTGGGAGCGAGCGGCGCAGCAATCAAGTGCGCCAATGGGAGGAAGGCGCTGGAGCTAAGAAGCGCCAGCGCAAGTCAGCCCAGCTCAAGGCGCTGGCCGAAGAGTTGCGCTGTTCGGTCATACGCTAAAGAGCGCAGGCCGAGAGTCATCTTCTCCACCAAGCCGAGAGGAAGACCTCAAGAACTCCAAAATTCCAATCTTCATATCTTGACCAAAACAAGACCAAATTTAGATTTTTAAAGTTCTAACTTGTGTAAAATTGAATTCTCTTCCACATGGAAACCTCAAAACAAGGAAAAATCTAAGTTTAATAGATCGAAACCAAGAAAATCTGAAAATAGTTAAAACTTAGATCTAGAAAAATGGAAGCTACAAATCACAAAATGCCAAGTTCTAATGTTATTCACCGTGGCCTAATCTAGCTAATGGACAAATAAAATTGGGTCCTGATGTGGTGGCAAGGTGCACTTGCCTATGGTGTTGGTGGAGGAAGGAAGAAGAAGATGAAGAAAATTAATAGAAGTTATAAGGAGAGAGAAAGTTAGGTGGGGTTTTAATGAGGGATGATATATTGTGTTGAGGGTGGAGGTTTAGCTAAGTGTGGATCAATGCATACTAAACCAAACCAAACCAAATCAATTCCTTCTCAATGAAATAAAACCACGCCAGGTCCAAAACCCATTTTACGAGAAAACCAAAATTCGCAAGTTAAACCAAAACACAATTACAGGCCAGAATCCGAGAAAATAAAATACAGGTCCGAAATACATATAAGCCTAATTAAAATACGTATTCCAAAATACGGGCATTACAACTCTACCCACCTTAAAAGAATTCCGTCCTCGGAATTTAAATCAAGATGCTTAGAGATGTAAGAGCCAGCTATACTATCCACAATTATGCTACACTAAGCAAACAATCATACATGCAAGCAAGGGATGGAAAGCATAAGGCATAAGGAAGACATTATACCTTATGAGTCAAACAAGTCGGGATATTGCGATCGGATGTCGTTCTCACGCTACCATGTTGACTCACCTAGAGAGTGATGACCCCAAGAAACACGGACTAAGCTAATAGTCTTGTTCTTGAGTATCTTTTCCCTCCGGTCCAATATAGACACGGGCCCCTCCTCATACGAAAGGTTGGTACCAACAATCAATTCTGAATGGTCCAGGATATGGCTCGGGTCCGGGATGTACCATCGTAATTGGGACACATAGAATACATCATGCACCTCACTTAGCGACGGCGGAAGAGCGAGACGATAGGATACATCTCCTACTCGCTCCAGGATATCAAACGGCCCTATATACCTAGGACTAAGCTTTTCCCGTACGCCAAAGCGAATGACGTCGCGGTTAGGCGAGATCCTAAGGAATACATGGTCGCCGATAGCAAACTCTAAGGGACGCCGATGGGCATCAGCCCAATGCCGCTGGCGATCTTGGGCCACTCGAAGACAATCTCTGATCCCTTTGACCACTTCAACTGTCTGGACAATCATCTCTGGGCCAAGCATCTGCCTCTCTCCAACATCATCCCAGGCTAATGGAGATCTGCACTTTCTACCATACAGTACCTCGAACGGAGCCATCTGAATACTGGCCTGGAAACTATTGTTGTACGAAAATTCCACCATGTGCAGGTGATCCTACCATGAACCACCGAAGTCAAGGGTACAAGATCTCAACATATCTTCAAGAGTCTGGATTATGCATTCCGACTGGTCATCTGTCTGAGGATGATAAGCTGAGCTAAACTGAAGGTGAGTTCCTAAACTCTCTTGCAGGCTACGCCAAAAGTGTAACGTAAACCTTGAATCTCGGTCCGAGGTGATACTGACGGGCACACCGTGAAGCCTGATAATCTGCCTGAGGTACATCTCTGCTAGTTGAGCCGTAGACTGCCCAACTCTGAATGGGAGAAAATAAGCCACCTTCGTGAGTCGGTCAACTATAACCCAAATAGCATCTCGATCGGCTAGGGATCTAGGCAATCCAGTCACAAAATCTATGGTCACATGCTCCCACTTCCATTCTGGAATCGACAAGGACTGAAGAAGTCCAGCGGGCCTCTGATGTTCAGCTTTAACCTGCTGGCAAACCAAACACCGAGAGACAAACCGAGCTATCTCCCTCTTCTTGTCATTCCACCAGAAATGCTGACGAATATCACGGTACATCTTCGTGCCACCGGGATGAATAGAATACTGTGAACTGTGAGCTTCTGCCATGACCTCCTGTCTGATATCTCCACTGGGTACACAAAGATGAGTGCCGTGTCGAAGTGTACCATCTTCATGGATACATAACTCTGGCCTTCTTCCTGCCTCGCACTCTGCTCCGAGTTGCTGAAGCTTGGAATCTGCTGACTGCGCTCTCCGGATCCTCTCAACTATGCTGGACTAAACCTGTAGACTGGTCCTCAATGCCACATTGGTAGGAAGAACCACTTCAATTCCTATATTCTAAAGATCTGCCAATAATTTTGGTTGTACCGTTAGGAAATAAACTCCGGCTCTCCGGCTCAACGCATCTGCTACAACGTTGGCCTTCCCTGGGTGATACTGCAAGTCCACATTGTAGTCCACCAGTAGCTCAAGCCATCTTCTCTGCCGCATGTTAAGGTCCTTCTGGGTGAAAACATACTTCAGGCTCTTATGATCAGTAAATATCTCTACTCTATCTCCGTACAAGTAGTGCCGCCAAAGCTTAAGTGCAAACACTACTGCTGCCAGTTCCAAGTCGTGGGTCGGATAATTCTTCTCATGATCACGAAGTTGACATGATGCATAAGATATTACCTTCCCATGTTGCATCAAGACACACCCCAATCCTCTGCCTGAAGCGTCGCAATAAACTGTGAATCCTCCGGTCCCATCTGGAAGTGTGAGAATGGGAGCCGTTACCAAACCTAATTCAACTTCTCAAATGATTCTTGGCACTCTGCTGTCCAAGCAAACTACACATCCTTGCGGGTCAACTGGGTCATCGGCGCTAAAATCCTCGTAAAATCTGAAACAAATCGCCGGTAGTAGCCGGCTAATCCAAGGAAGCTGCGAACCTCTGCCACTGAGCTAGGTACTAGCCATGTCTCAATAGCCATAATCTTCTGGAGATCCACTTCCACTCCTCCTCGGGTAATGATGTGACCCAAGTACGAAATGCGATCGAGCCAGAACTCGTATTTACTGAACTTGGCGTACAACGGGTGCTCTCTAAGCGTCTGAAGGACGATTCTGAGATGCTGCTCATGCTCTGCTTCGCTCTTGCTGTAGACCAGGATATCATCGAGGAACACGATCACGAACTGATCCAAGTAGGGCATAAAGATACGATTTATGAGGTCCATGAATACGGCTGGCGCATTGGTTGCTCCGAATGACATAACAAGGAACTCCCAATGCCTATACCTCGATCTAAACGTTGTCTTCGGGATGTCCTGCTCTTTGACTCTGATCTGGTGGTATCCTGACCGCAAGTCTATCTTCGAAAATACTGAAGCCCCCTTGAGTTGATCAAACAAGTCATCTATCCTCGGGAGAGGGTATCTGTTCTTGATTGTCACTGAGTTCAAGGTACGATAATCTACACATAACCTGGACGTACCATCCTTCTTCTTCACAAGAAGCATCGGGGCTCCCCAAGGCGATCCACTTGCACGAATGAATCCCTTGGTCCTCAGTTCTTCAATCATCTTGTACAAAATCTCCAACTCTGAAGGCGCCATCCTGTAGACTCACTCTGATACTGGTGCCGTCCCGGGGATCAAGTCTATAGTGAACTAAATCTCCCGCTCTGGCGGCATCCCTGAAAGTTCCTCTGGGAAGACATCTGGAAACTCTTCAACTATCCGGGGTAACTGCACTGCTGCTACTGCCATCCGCAATACTGGAGAAGATGGTTCCACTGCACCTCTGAAAAATAAAAACTCTGGCTCACCTGGAATACTAAAGACAACCCTGCCAACATGGCAGTCTATCCTAGCATATTGGTTTCTCAACCAATCCATGCCTAAGACTATATCATAGTCTGCCATAGGGAACTCTATGAATCTAGCGGAGAACTCTCTACCGCTAACTATGATCCGACACGAGGAAAACACTCGATCTACTCCCACAAGACCATTACCAGTAAGTATATTGAGCCTCACTGATAATGATTCGGGCTCCAATCCTATCCGTGTTGCGAATCGTGCAGACATGAATGAATGCGATGCACCAGAATCAAATAATATCGATGCTGGAGAGGAGTTGACGAGAATAGTACCTGCCACTACCTCACCTGGTGCAACCTCTTCTTCCATAGCCATCATCATTGCCTGACCTTGTCCTCTGGCTGCGGGTCCCCTCTGCTAGAAACCTCTCTGCCTGCTCTGCATTTAGGCTTGGGTATACTGCTGCTGGTTCTGCTGATAAAATGCCTGGGCCTGAGGCAACAATAGCCTCGGGTACTGCTGCTTCTGCATAGGTGCTGGTCCTCTAACCAATGGACTGGTTAGGTTGGAAGAGGATGAACTACCCCTATTCGGACAGGCTCCTATCTTGTGATATGTCGCTCCACAAGCCAGGCACAATCCCTGCGCCCTGCGACAATCTGCCACCACGTGCCCTGGCTTCCCGCAATGAGAACATCCTATAGCGGAAGTCTGCTTCTTCTTCTGCTGCTGCGGGTACATCGGGGTTGAATGCTGAACCGACGTTACTGAGGCCGCCCGCCTCGGAGTTCCAATGGTCAAACCTCTAGCTGCCGGGGCTGGAGCTGATGATTGGTGCATCTGATTGTGGGACCACTTCCTACCTCCGGTCCTATCCACGATCCTCTGGGAGGTGTACTCATGCCTCCTAGCTGCCCTCAATACTGGATCGAACGTCTGGTGCTCGAACTGCTCAACTGCCAACAAGATCTCCAAATGCATCCCCTGCTGGAACCGTTGGGCCCTATCAAACTCGGTTGCCACCAAGGTGGGGGCAAACCTACTGAGTCTAGAAAAGTCAGATGCATAACCGTCGACCGTTCTGCCTCCTTGCTTCAAGTTGGTAATTCTCGTCTATAGGTCGTACCGAGCTACAGCATCAAAATACTTCGTCTGGAATCTTTCTCTAAACACCGCCCAAGTAACCGGCGCCGCTAATCCCACGGCCTGCGCCGCCCACCAACTGCGAGCTAAGTCTAGCAACTGTAGGCGTACCACCGCCACTTTCTCATTCATGAGGTGTCCTAGCTGCTTCCAGAACCACCTCGGTATCCTGAAGCCAAGCGTCCGTGGCAATCGCATCTTCGCTGCCGTCGAAGAAGGGAGGGTTCAAGCGCTTGAAGCTGTTGGTCGTGCTATTACCCTGATGACCTCCTCTGGTCAAAGCGTCTGCCACCGCCCGGTACAAGGCATCTCCTCTACGATCCTGGAAAGTTATCAAGGTCCTGATGAGACCTACCAAGGTGCCATCATCAGGCTCGGCAGGTCAAACGGGCTGAACTGGGGGCTCTCCTCCAGTAGGTACAACTCTGGAGGCTACTCCGGAATGTTGGGCTTGATCTCCGGGTTGCTGCTGGTCCACGGGAAGTGCTCCACCTTGCTGATCGGCGGGGTCAGGTACAGTGCCGCTGAAGAAGACGACACAGTAAAACAATAAGGAAGGACCAGGACAGATCAACGATACAAGCACATGATCAGGACAAGAATCCAGAGATTCAGAGGATATGAACGGAGATCAAGGACGAGTACTGATTGAGACATCTATTTGGTAAACCCTCACATTCTTGAATGCCAAGACCTGCATGGGCCACCACTTAAACCATGTGACGCCCCAGAACCAGAATACTGGAGAGCGGGGGCGTACATAGCCAGCTACGTATATTGAAATGGAATCCACCTCGCTATACGGTTACTAGGGCTGCAAATGAGCCAAGCGGTTCGCAAGTTGCTCGAAGCTCGGTTCGATAAAAGCTCGTTTGAGCTCGGTTTATTTAGTAAACAAGCCGAGCTCAAGCTTCACTTTCGAGCTCGTTTTATAAACGAGCCAAGCTCAAGCTTAGAACTACTCGGCTCGTTTGAGCTCGCAAGCTGACTCGTTTATGAGCTTGTGAGCTGGCTCGTTTAGAAACTCGTTTAGGAGCTCGTTTGTTTGTTAAATTCTAATTTTATGTATGTTTGTATAATAATATGGTTGTGTGCGTTATATATTCATATGTCCTTAATAATTGATATTAAGAAACTTTTTTAATTAAATTTTTATAAATAAATTGTTAATATTATATGTATTTGAATTCAAGCCTAACTACCTTGAAATCGAGCTCATTAAGCTTGAATCAAGTTTAATGAGCTTGAAATAAAGTTTAACAAGCTTGAAATCAAGCTTAACGAGCTTGATTTTGAGCTTATCAAGCTTGTTTATATCAAGCTTGACTCAAGCTTGTTTATCAAGCCAAGATCGAGCCCAAACCAAGCCAAGCTCAAGCTTCACATAAACAAGCTCGAGCCAAGCTCAAGCTCTAAAATAAATTTTTTATCAAGCTTGAGCTCGAACTCGAGCTCGATTAATTCTAGTCAAGCCAAGCTCAAGCTTACAAAAGCTTGGCTCGGCTTGGCTCGTTTGCAGCCCTAACGGTTACGGCTGTCTAGATATGAGGGTTTACTACAAGCCAACGGTCTCTTAAGGTCAAGCCTATTATCTCAATCTCAAGCAAGTAATATAGTTACAAGATGTTAGACCACCAAATATACAATAAAAGGCATCCCAAATATTACATATTGGATGATCATGAAGCTAGTCGTACAAAATGTCAAGACTAGCAAGAGTTCAGTCATACATGATTAACCCTAGAATTTGTTAATCATGTTTATAGCCCATAGGCAGACATTAAGTAAATATGCATCGAGCTAACAGGTTGTAGCACCCAGTTTCCCAAATGAGGGTAATTTTGAAATTTCGTGTTTATAATTATTTTAATAATGATATTTAATTCATGATATGATTTTTGGTGATTTTAAATTATTTTAAAATTATTTAAATCAATGACTTGTGGTTTTGACGTTTTGCTAGTGAAACCCTAGAGACTGTTTAACCTAGAGCCTAACCATGTGATTATGATATTTTAATATCATTTTTGGCCTAAGGATATTTTTTTCATTTGACCTCTTTGAATTATTTTGATATTATTTTATTATTTATGATATTGTTTTGGGGTTATTTGAGTCGGGTTCGAATTTCAACTCAATCCGACTTGAAACGGGGACCCGGGGGTAGTTTGACTCTAGTGGGACCCACACACTAGTTAGGCATGGCCCACATGATATTAATTTTAGTCCACATGATAGAAATATTTTAGTTAGAGGTTAGACTAATTATTATGGATAAGGTTAGTGTGATTAGAGACTTTAGAATGACTAATTTAGCCCTAACCAATTAGCCCTTTTTCTAATACTCATAGAATAGGTTAGTAGGGGATTTTGGACTTTTCCTAATAGGACAAAACCACCTTTATGGCCAGCCACAATAAGGATAGGGTTGAGCCTCCCATTTGTCATTATCCATCTATTTTTCTCTCTCTTGTTCTTCCCCAAATTTCTAGAGAGCAATCCCTAGCAATTTCTCCACCAAATTCTTCCATTTTACCACCAAATCTTCTTCTTTCCTTCTCCATTCTAGCCAAGGAGAAAGCTACCCAAGTTTGGGAGGATTCGGAGCTCGTTCGTGTCCTTTTGGAATCTCTACGTGTCGGTGTCGCTTCGGGAAGGTTTTTCTTCGATTCGATCTACCGGGAGGTATAAATCCCTTCTCCTTTTCATTTCCTCATACATATAGGTCTATTTTGAACCCATAGGAATGACCCCCATGGTTGTATCTCCATTTGTGTCCATTTTGTGTCCATTTGGAGGTCATAGGAGTGTCCTTTGTGTTGTGGATGTGTTCATGTTACATATATAGATTTATATATATATTGTAATGAGAGTGTATCTATATTTATATATGCAATAAATGGTTCATGATGATTATATAATCAAGTTTGTGAGTGTGGTTCCTCATATTATTATTGCTATTATTGTTGTGAATAATTAGGATATATATTGTGTATTCTTTTGGCTCAAACTACCCAAATCCGTCATGATTTTTATCCACGTTTTTAATTTCAGCCCTAACTTAGAAATGTCATAACTTCTAGCTCAAAGCTCAGTTTAATCTTCCGTTTTTTTAAAAGAAGCGTATTGAAGTTAGCTTTCCAAAAACATGTATTAATAGGCCTAATTCTTTCTATAACTTTCTGGAGAATTATTTGAGTGTCAGCTGTACGAAAAACAAACGCGTTCTCGGTGTTTTCGCGATTCCGGGAGTTTTCGGAAACGAAAACACGATCCGTTTGAAGTTTCGGAAAGCTAACACATAGATCTATAATATACTTTAATCCTAAATTTTAATTCATGCTGAGATGGTACAGTATTGATTATTAGTAGGAGTTACTATTCGGCATATGCATTTTGTGCACCCTTGTGTGTAATATAATGTTCTATTTGATTTTAACCCATGTTAATGTATATACATTATGTAACTAAATAGAGAATACAAGCATGAGTAAATGGTTAAATAAATGATGTACGAGGTGTAAGTATTCTATCTAATGTAAGCATGTATAAGTATGGCTTGTAATGAATATGTAGGTTCCATAGTATGTAATGTATGGTGCATATAGTGGTGCAAGAGAATAAAGGAATGATGAATGAATGCAAGCATGAATGAAATGTAATAATAGATGTAATGTATACAATATACAAGTTAATGAGATGTAATGTTCTATGTTAACACAAATCCTATATTACCTCATGTACCCCCTTACACTATGTTGACACTATCACACTTGACATATTGTTCACTTACACTTTGACACTCCTTGATATGTATACACTATGTATGCCCATTTAACCCTCACTTGCCCCTTTGTCATGTTCACATACACACACATAGCCTCTTAAATAAGTATTTATGAATATAGTTAACTTAGCTATGTATGTATATTATATATATGTTAGCATATTGTGTTGTAATATATAAGTTTATATAACCATTTGAAATGCCATGATTATAGACCTAATGTTGAATACCAATATATGCATGTGTATATATGTGTAGACGTATATAGCTTAAAGTAATAGATTACCTAGTGTATATCCAATGTGAATTCTTGCCTATTTGAGTATTGAATAATTGCATGCTATATAGAGTTGGGTGTATATTGGCTTGTATAGCCTTGTATTGATGTGTGATTGCTAGGATAGTCTTGGTTAGGCCTAGTAAGACTTGCTGGGTTAGGACATGACCTAGTTTGACCTAATTTGACTAGTGCAGTTGACCAGAGTTGACCAAGGGTTGACTTTGGCCTAGTTTGACCTAGATTCATGTAGAATGCATTGTAGTGCTTTATATTACCCTTCTGGATATGTCGTGACTTGTGTTGTTCTAATTAGGAGCCAGACACCTCTTCTCGGACAGTATCTTTACCTTGGACATTCAGATATCAGGCGAGTACATTCTCTGATTGTTTCATACTTGTCACGACTTATATTCTCGCTCTAGATTACTTTTACTTGATGCTGTCACGTTATCATCACGGATTGGTACTATATGGATCTCTTCTTGGGATGTTATCCCCCTTAGCGGGCGCATCGGATACTTTATGACATGTGTTTCATGTACATCATGTATTCCTTGCTTCTGCGTTATTCATGTACACTCATGTTCTCTCATGTTCTTACATGTACGTTCATGTACTCTCATGTTCTTTCATGTACGCTTATGTTTCCTCATGTGTTTCTTGTATAACCAAAACATCATGTCCGTAACGTAACTTGAATAGATCCTTGTGTATTGATTGTGGGTAGGGGTGAGTATAAATGGTCATGTGATTTATCCATCATGTTCACTCTGTTACTTTTCATGTTTTATCATGTACAACACAGTCTTATTGGCTGATGTCCTACATGTTCACTCATGTATATCATGTTCAACCTAAGCCAATTACATGCCATCTCGTACTCTAAATCACTAGTCACTTACAGTACTTCTTACTTATCATGTATATATATTTCCAGTTATCAAATATCTCTCATGTTTTCATGTACATCTTCTTACAGCGTTTCATGTATCTTATTCTATTGTCTGCTTTATATTTCCTGACATGATATGAACTGCATGAGATGTATTGTGCTCGCTCCTGTCCTGACTGGACCTGTTGATAAATTTTACAGATGGCCTGGGATTGCCTGCTAGCCTAGAGGAGACACAGTAGAGGTTGTTTAGATAGTTATTTCATTTTGTCGGG
Organism: Iris pallida; assembly: GCA_029216955.1. Classification (NCBI taxonomy): domain Eukaryota; kingdom Viridiplantae; phylum Streptophyta; class Magnoliopsida; order Asparagales; family Iridaceae; genus Iris; species Iris pallida. The sequence goes on from JANAVB010031219.1 coordinate 7,558,262, forward strand.
AGTTGTATTTACTTGTGGATTACTGTATTTGAGTTTTGAGATGTACTTCTGGGTTTATGTATCTTAGACACTTAGACTTCTATCTCCTGTATCTCTTTGGATTTCATGTTTTATCTATCTTCCATTATGCTCTACCTTAGATGTGATTGAGTTTACATTCTGCTATGTCACCCCCATTCGGGGAGTATAAACTGCTTAGCCTTATACTGTTAGATGCATGAGACCTAGGACAGCGTTCTACCGCCGACACTGTGGCGTAGGCTAGGCGTTGTTACGTTCTCGTGCCCTAACTCTAGGGTGCGGGTCGTGACACAGGTGCTCGTCGGCTAAACGCCTCAAAAGAATAATTTTACAGTGTAGTGAGCGAAACAAAATAGAAAACCCACTCGTAGCCCGGGTTCCTTCTAGTCGCCACCATTGGGCTGGAGGTTCGGTAGATCCTCGGGTGCTGCTCCGAAATCTGGCCACACAAAACCAGCTGGGTCAAACCCCAGAAAGAGCAAGTGCCACAAGGAGGCCACGAAATAAGAACAAAAGCCAGCATATCAGAACATAAGGAATAGAAGAAAAGTACAAGTAATGAAGAATACAACAGGTCAAAAAATGACTAGGGACGTGGAACCATTCCGGGAGCCAGGTTACAACCCGTAAACCAAACAAGGACCGGGGTCGTAACCCTTCGCCTGAATAGCACTTTGTCTCTACCCATTTATTGTTAAAGATAAGTAAAACAATCATGATCAGGGGGTACCAGGTACAGGGACTTGACGAGACTTAGACAAGGTTGGACACCATCAATTCACAAACGGCCAAGCAATTACTACGGCTTACTACTTAACTAACTAGGGTTATCACAAGCCTAATTACTAACAAGATGCAAATGAGAAATTTCCAGTCCCAAGCCCTGCAGACTATCCAGTTATCCTTTCGCGGGTTGAGAGTATGGTTGGGTACATTGCCCGGGAGACAATGTACCCTTAGGTGACTTAGAGGGTGCAACACATGACAGTGTGCTGGAAATGTGCCCTACTCGTCGGCAGGCTACAACTCTATTTAAAGCACCCAGATAACGAGATCGTCTGTGACTGGAAATTCTCCATGAACTATAGTTTGATCTAGTAATTAGCCTAATCCATATTTAGTGCGAATCCCTGACCGTGGTAACCAGGGAGTCACGTCCTAGACATGATGCAAGACAAGACAAGTGGATTGCACAAAGCAGCAAGAATGAACACCCACGGAGTCAGAGTTGATTATACGAGTCAAGTTAGCCATCGCAACAGCATCGAGTCAAGTCAAGTTACAAGTTACAAGTTACAAGTCATGAGTGCGCCGCCACAGGCCACTATCAAGTTATCCAGTATCAAGATTAATCATGAATCACAGGTCACAAGTTAAGAGTGCACCCCATCGGGTCACTATCAAGAAGATCAGAAAGTACTAAAATTATACTTCACAGAAACCACGAAAACCGTACTAGTCATAAGCAAGACACCAAAAAAACGTGCCATGTCATGCTGGGTTGAGACAATCGTGCTGTGTGGAACAAAATCTCAAAACTCCAATCCACAAAAGAGAAGCCAAGTTCGAGGAAATAAAACCAAACCATCATAGGCAAATGGGTTGCGCAGGGGATCAGACTGCGCAGGGGGAATGGACTGCGCAGGGGATGAACTGTGCAGGGGATGGACTGCGCTGGGTCGGGTTGCGCTGAGAGCAGGTTACGCTGGGTCAAGCCGCGCAGGGGGTGAGCTGCGCCGGAATTGGGTTGCGCTGGAGCGAGCTGCGCTAGGGACAATTTGCGCTGAGGTCAAGCGCGCAGGGTTGAGTTGCGCAGAGTTGAGTTGCGCTGGAGCCGAGCCGCGCTGGAAGCGAGCGGCGCAGTAATCAAGTACGCCAATGGGAGGAAGGCGCTGGAGCTAAGAAGCGCCAGCGCAAGTCAGCCCAGCGCAAGGCGCTGGCCGAAGAGTTGCGCAGTTCAGTCATGCGCTAAAGAGCGCAGGCCGAAAGTCATCTTCTCCACCAAGCCGAGAGGAAGACCTCAAGAACTCCAAAATTCCAATCTTCATATCTTGACCAAAACAAAACCAAATTTGGATTTTTAAAGTTCTAACTTGTGTAAAATTGAATTCTCTTCCACATGGAAACCTCAAAACAAGGAAAAATCTAAGTTTAATAGATCAAAACCAAGAAAATCCGAAAATAGTTAAAACTTAGATCTAGAAAAATGGAAGCTCCAAATCACAAAATGCCAAGTTCTAATGTTGTTCACCATGGCCTAATCTAGCTAATGGACAAATAAAATTGGATCCTTTTGTGGTGGCAAGGTGCACTTACCTATGGTGTTGGTGGAGGAAGGAAGAAGAAGATGAAGAAAATTAATGGAAGTTATGAGGAGAGAGAAAGTTAGGTGGGGTTTTAATGAGGGATGATATGTTGTGTTGAGGGTGGAGGTTTAGCTATGTGTGGTCCAATGCATACTAAACCAAACCAAACCAAATCAATTCCTTCTCCATGAAATAAAACCACGCCAGGTCCAAAACCCATTTTACGAGAAAACTAAAATCCGCAAGTTAAACCAAAACACAATTACAGGCCAGAATCTGAGAAAATAAAATACAGGTCCGAAATACATATAAGCCTAATTAAAATACGTATTTCGAAATACGGGCATTACACACTGCCTCGAATATATTGAAGCCACGAATAGAGTATAGCACGACCCTGTCATTGCGTTGCCAAGTATAGGCCAAGGTGTCTTTGTCCTAAAATTAATCCTAAGACAAGACTAGAAAGACAATTAAAAAGGGATTAAGTCGCACAAAGTAAATGAACATGTCGGTTTTGTATGGGTGGGCGAGGAGCTCACTCCACCAGTATAGTTGAGTACTGACACCCACACAGTTTTCATGTGCAGGCTCAGGTAGAAGTTCGATGGCGTGGAGCTCGCTTGGATGCGTCGAGGCACGGAGTTCCTTGGCGTTTTGAGACGCACGGCCACATGGAGTTAGAACTTATACGGGACATAATGTATGGACATCGCCAATCCGAAGAATCTGCCACTCGTCGCTTGAAGCTTGTATTGAGAATTGAGGGAGAGCAAAGTGACTTATAATATGAGAGAAAAGTGAGCTTGAGAGACTTATAATTTGGCCTAGTGCCCACATTGTAATCTTTGTTCCATATCAATAAAAAATTATTTTGCATGACTTGTGTTTTGCTTCAAATTTTCGCTGCTGACTATTTTTCTGCTTGAGACTTCTATGCGACGACCCCCGTCGCTTAACCTGTAATCGGCCGTTATGGACTTGCCTTGCGTGAGCACAATCTAGGCTCACGCGGTATCACGCCTTAGCGAGGACGATCGCTCCTACGGAAGCGGGGTGTGACATCAAGATACTCACAAATGACTCTAGCCTTATTCTTCTTGTTATAGGATTCGTCTAATGAATCCTCTAATAAATTAATGATTAGCAATTTACATATATTGTTCTCTCTTTTCCACTGTTATTGTGCAGCTATCGCAACAACAATAATTTCAACATTGCTAGAAATTGGAGTCACCAGTTCGGCATCAGACGGAACGTACTCCATGTTGACGAGTTGAAGATTCATACTTTTTTTCCTCTTGTACTTTTCTCCATCAAACTTTTCCAGCATGTATCTAACAGACTAGTACGGATTTCCATCATGTAAAGTGATAAGAGCTTCTTGAAACTTTGTAAATCATAGAAATCTTGCTTTGAGATTATTATTGAAGGTCAAAAAATTCAGTACAAGTCTGTGAAGACTAAGCCAGAAAAATGGATTAACATCAAGTTGAACTCGGTAATCAGATTTAACAGCAGCAAAAACTGCTAATACAGATTATAATAAAGTTGTTATAGTAGAATAATTTACTTGGAAAAAAAAAAGCACTACAAACCGTTGGATATAATAGGAATGACTTGCGAATAAGATCATTATGAATATATCATTAAAAAATAGACTAAATTATTCTAATGGCATACCAAATATAGCGTTCGGACGTTTGTGGCACCTTAACTTTTTATTGTTCGATTTTGACACTCAAACTTCAAAATTGTTCTTTGAAAGCACATTTTCGTCAATTTTAAACACACAAAAGCATTTCATAGTAAAAAAAAAACGCAATTTAAATACTTGTATTATCATATATTCTTTTGAAGTGGTTCCGATGTGTTTCAAAATTGACGAAATATATTTTCAAAAAATTAATTTATGAAATTGGGATATCAAAATCAAACAATAAAAAATTAAGATACCAAAAATATTGAACACTATAGTTTGGGATGCCAAAATCGATTATTAATATTCCAAGCCTCGTATAACCAAAATATGTATCTATCAAGTCGACAATTTGTACAATGACAAATATAGTTTTAAAAAAAAGGTTTGTGATGGGGCTCACCGACCATTCTATTTTTAAATGAATAACGTCGCCGTTAGCTTACGCCAATGCTCCTGTCCTTGTCGTTGGCTGCCGTCCAAACACCACAGCCATTAGACAGTAGACACTCCACACCATCTTGTCCTCCATATACAGACCCATCACCATCCAATGGAGCTCATATCCACCGTCCATTAGGTGGCCTTTCGGCGGTGCCCCCACACCATTTTATCGTGTCGTGTTGGGGAGTCGCATCCGACAACTCGGATACAACTTTTAACACGATATTCAAAACAGTCGAATACCACCCTCGAGGTTTTTCGTTCTTGTCGAACTCGAGTGACCATTGTGATTGCCAAGGAGAGACATAAGATCTTGGCTGGATAGTAGAAGATCAGTGAAACTTACAGGATATATTATTCCTTCCATTTATAAAAATAGTTGAGTTGAAAACAGTGGGCCCACAAGACATGCAATACAGTTATTCCTTCCATTCATAAAAATGGTTGGAATAGGAAGTAGTGGACCCAAAAATTATACAATACATCGTCTACAAAGTTTCGTGCATAAAGCCAAACATCTAAAAAAAAAAAAAGGCTCGTACTTTTATGTAAGATTATGTCGTAAATTATGAGATCGATCTCAACCAAAAGCTCTAAGCTCAATGCAAAGGACTTTGTACATAGTATTGATATAGGCATTTTTTATGAGTATCGGAATCGACGATATCACTAATATCGACAGTTTCGGATCGGAGTATCGATTTTTTTAGTATTTGATAACAAATAATAATTAATATAAACTTCAAAACTTTAGAAAAAATATTTTGTATATCTAGGTATAATTTTAAGTGTTTTTATATTAATTTTAGTAGTTTTGAAATTTAAAAGTCATCATTAATGGTTGGTTTATCTGCTATAAATAATTTTTCTTCATTTATATGATTTTACAATCTTGTTGATTGGTCTTTTTTTTTTTTGGTGCTATTTCTATGCGGAATTGAGTGGGAAAGATATCCCAAACATCAATATCGATAGTGGCATGGTATCAGATCAGGATGTACCAAATTGTATCGACATAGGTTGTATCTTATCGGCATCGATCAAATACTGCAAAGTATGATCCTTTACTCTCTCCATAGAATGTGTATAAAATAATTTCATATAATTGGATTCGCGAAAACAAGTTTCAAACAATAAGAGTTCTTCGTACTACGCATAGAGTATGACAAAAAAAATTCAAATAAGAAGAGATAGACTCCTTAATTCGGATTCATTAGGCAACTTCTTCTAGGTGTAGTCCTACTAAATAAGAAGGGTTATTTACACTAATCTTTCATATATTTTAGGTTTATTAAAGGTATATTTCTTACTTTAAAAATAATTACATGGACATTTCCTCTCTTTATGTTGTAAGGATGATTATTATAATAATCAACATAAAACATAAGAAAGATCCATGTAATAAATATAGAACATAGAGGAGGTTAGTGTAATTATTTTTAAAATAAGAAGGGATAATTTAGCAAATGCCCCCATTCTAATTGTTGAAATTAGCATATACCCCCACTATTTTATTTATCTAACAAATACCCCCATTTTTGATATAAAATAATAAAAATTTAAGATATACCCCCACTTTTTTACATAGGAGTGGGGGTATTTGCTAAATAAAATAAATAGTGGGGGTATATGCTAGTTTTAACATTTGGAATGGGGGTATTTGCTAAATTATCCCAAATAAGAAAGATTTGTTTAATAAACCGAAAACAGAAAACATAGAGAAGATTGGTGTAAATACTCCAAAGAACAATGTAGCAAACTAAGAAATTTGAAAATTTGAAAAAAAAAAAACTTCAAAAAAAAAAAGTTGAAAGAGAGAGTCCACATAGTCCCTTTCTCTATGGCATGTGGGCCAAGTGCCTGCACATGTGGACGAAAGGATTTGTCATGAACATGCAATTTGAAAGGGACAACTCGTAACTATCCAAAGATTTAGAATTTTTTTACATAAAACTATTCTATCATTTATAATTTGCATATTAATACATAAGTTGTTAGTCCCGGGGGCTTGATCAAAGATGAAAACTAATGCAATCGAGATCTGAGATGTCACACAAAACTTTGTGATGATCAAACTCAAGATCTACGAATAAAACTAAATAGCCAAATTACAATATGAAGGAGAAAAATAGCAAAGAGAAGATCTCTTGTTCTTCCTTGCAAACGTGTTGCAATTGGGACAGAACAAGTTACAATAATCTAGAGAGATGAGAAGAAGAACAATGCTGGAGTGTCAAAACACCGTTGCTCAAAGCAAGATTCGCCCCACACGATCTGCTTCCAGGAACCAGCAAGTTTGAAGAACTTGTGGAACGCTCGATGTCACCTCTGTTCTGACTCCTCGGATGGACTTGCAATGGCGGCAGCAACTCCCTCTCTTTCTCTCTTTTCTGACTTGTATTTTTCGTAGTCGTAACAAAGGAGGCCAGAAGAGAGTATATATAGAGAGAGGGTGGAAACCCTAACCGCCTCTTCAGTTATGGAAAGATTGAATCAAATCACAAAAAGATAGCAACGAATTAATTCTAATCCCACAAAGATAGGAACTGAATTAATTCAAATCCCACAAAGATAGTAACGAAATTAATTCAAATCCCACAAAGATAGGATCTGAATTAATCGTATTGATTCACCCTTTCCATAACCGATTTGAAATCTGCACAGTCAGCGTAGCCCTCCATGCGGCAGCAGCAGCAGCAGCCTGGCCGCATGGACCGCATGTGCCGCATGAGCCGCATGGACCGCATGAGCCGCATGAGCCGCATGGACCGCATGAGCCGCATGAGCCGCATGGACCGCATGAGCCGCATGGACCGCATGGACCGCATGGCCGCATGAGCCGCATGAGGCCGCATATGAGCTGCATGCCGCATAAGATCGCATGGACCGCATGAGCCGCATGGACCGCATGGACAGCATGAGCCTCATGGCCGCATGAGCCTCATGGCCGCATGAGCCGCATGAGGCCGCATATGAGCCGTATGCCGCATAAGACCGCATGGCCGCATATGAGCCGCATAAAGACTGCATGACTGCTGACGTGCTAAGTGCAAAGTGCGCCAACAAAATGCCACATTACGCCTCATGAGCCCGAGTCCGAGTCCGAGTCCGAGTCGCTAAGCCCCTTTGGGGCTTAGCTCCAAGTGGAATTAATCCAAGAGAATGACAAAAGCATTAATGCTTAATCCTTGGAGCCTTATTCTTACCTCCTAGTAAAATCACCCACATGGTTCCCTCCTTAGGGTCACCACCCCATGTGCATCTCTCAACAACACACCCAAGTATATATGTTGAGATAACTCATGGTGCTTTTCCAATGTGGGACTAAAATTTTACAAGGCATGTTGAGAGCAAGCTCTCTCCATGTAAATAAAGCACCAACAATCCTCCACATATCACAACATATATATGTGTCCAGGGTTGAGCGTTCCCCACAGTAACTGTCCATTTTGCATTAGGATAGATGTCGCTGACGACTTGAATCTTCCCGCATGGGTTAAATAACAATGTGATACAAGAATGGACTACGCCTTGAATTCTGCACCACAATTGTAATTCTTCCCACTCACAAAGTGTAGTTACGTGTGCTTCTGGCTGCACATTAAAGGCCCTGTGCCAGCCTGGTTTTAGTGTATAATTTTGGACGTCTACAAGTTTACCCTCAAAAGACGGCCTGATATCTCTTTTCATACACTATAGGTGAGTTCTTTATTAAAGAGATATGGCATGAAGCCTTGCGCTTCCTTGCGGTGCTACGCCGCTATGACATGGCCTGAAGCCGAGGCATTACCCCTACCTGGAAACCTCATCGTAGTGTCATACTACTATAGCATGAGGTCACAAGCCTCTTTGTAGTGCCAAACTACCCAGCATGAAGCCTAAGGCTTCCTTGCGGTGTTATGTCGCAACGACTTGGCTTGCAATGCCGAGGCTTTACCCCTACCTGGGTACCTCATCGTGGTGTCGTGCCACTGTAACATGGGGCCATCCTCCCCTTTGTAGTATTGTCTACAACTCTTTAATTACGTCAAACAGCATTAGGCTACCTGCCTATTTGTGGTGCTACGCCGCTGTGACTTGGCTTGCAAAGCCGAGGCATTACCCCTACCTGGGAACCTCATGGTGGAGTCATCCCACTGTAGCATGGAGTTTCACTCCTTGTAGTGCTGCTCTACCGTGCTTCCTGTAAAGCACACCAGACATTCACTCTGCCTGAGAACTCATTAAGGCGTTTAAGCCAACCTTCCACAGGATTTGTTTTTCCGCAGAAAAATACATAGTAGACAACAGTGGTTATGGGTCCGTATTCCTTTCATGTTCCAGAGAACAAGTACCCACTGTTACCTGATAGTTTTCCAGTCAGTGATCCTCCTTTGAACCAAAAGTTAGATGCCTAGTAGATTTCTCTTTGAACTAATAGCATAAAACTTTATGGTAGGATTACAAAGACACACTATCAGAATGCCTTCAAGCCCATTTTACAAGCTGTGTCATCGACCAACTGGCGCTTGAGGCCCTTTGTGAACGGATCTGCCAGGTTCTCCTGACTCCGAACATCAACCACTGCAATTACACCTCTTTTGATGAGATCGTGTACTGCCTTGTGCTTCAACCGCACAGTCCTCTTCTTCCCGTTGAAGAGGTCATTTCATGCCACCGCCGCAGTCGCCTGATTGTCACAGTATATCGGTATCGCCGGTATCTGAGCCCCAACCACTGGAAGATCATACATGAGCTCCCGAAGCCATTCTGCTTCATCTGCTGCAGTTTCAAGTGCATAGAATTCAGATTCCATGGAGGAACGAGAGAGTATATTCTGCTTCTTCGACTTTCACGATATAGCAGCTCCACCCAAGAAAAAGACATATCCACCTGTGGATCTCTCGCTTTCCACCTCTGAACACCAGCTAGCATCACTGAAGCCTTCCACTACTGTCGGATACCCGTTGTAGTGCAGTGCATATGTCTGAGTCTTCTTGAGATATCTCATTACTCGCTTCACAGCTTTCCAGTGCTCAACCCCTGGGTTGCTTGTGAACCGACTCAGCATTCCCACGACGAAAGCTATGTCAGGCCTTGTGGCAGTAGTTACGTACATCAAACTTCCGATAACGCTAGAATACTCCAGCTGCCTGACGCTTTCCCTCGAGTTTGGCTTCAGCTTCTGATCACACCTGTATGGCGTATCGATCCCTGGAATATCCTTATACCCATAGCGTGTGAGCATCTTCTCAATATAGTGAGATTGTGACAGCTCTACTCCAGTGTCTGTCCGGATGATCTTTATGCCCAAGATGACATCTGCATCCCCCAAGTCCTTCATACTGAACTTGGTTGAGAGGAACTTCTTTGTCTCTGTGACACTGCCTATATCCGTACCTAGGATTAGCATGTCGTCCACGTACAGACAAACGATGACTCCTCTTCCATCAGCGAACTTTGTGTAAACACATTTGTCCGTCTCGCTGACTCTGTAGCCGTTTGACCTAATAACTTTGTCAAACTTCTCATGCCACATCTTGGGAGCTTGCTTCAAACCATATAATGATTTCACCAACTTGCAGACTTTGTCTTCAAGACCTTTGACGACAAATCCATCTGGCTGTTGCATATAAATCTCTTCGGTCAGCTCCCCATTCAGGAACGCTGTCTTTACATCCATCTGATGTATCACCAACTTATGTATAGCTGCTAGAGCGATTAACATCCTGATGGTGGTCATCCGAGCTACTGGAGCGTACGTGTCGAAGTAGTCTATCCCCTGTTTCTGAGAAAATTCCTTGGCGACCAGCCTGGCCTTGAACTTGTCAATAGTTCCATCTGCCTTCATCTTCTTCTTGAAGATCCATTTACATCCAATAGGCTTTTCTCCTTCAGGTAGATCTACCAACACCCATGTGTTATTGGAGGTGATAGAGTCAAACTCGTCATTCACTGCTTCCTTCCAGAAGATAGCATCTCTGGTCTTCATCGCCTCATCATAGGTAAGCAGATCTGCTTCCACATGATATGTGACAAAGTCATCTCCGAAATCTTTCGGTCTCCTCGCTCGCTTAGCTGACGGCTCGGCGAGTTCTGGTGCAAGAGTTGTTTTATCAACAACAGCTTCTTCTTGGACTACTGGCTCGTATGAGATTTCAGTCTCATTAGTACCTACATCATTTTCCGGAATATCCGAAGGAACAATGTTTTTGTCTTTTGCGAACTTGTCTTCAAAGTATTCAGCATCGCGAGATTCGATAATATGATTTGATTCAATATCAAGAAATCTCCGAGCATCACTCTTCTCGGCATACTCCAAGAAGATAGCCTTCGTAGTCCTTGTCCCCAGCTTCTGAATCTTCAGATCTGGAAGCTTCACATACGCCAGACACCCCCACACTCGAATGACATTTAAGTTGGGTCTGACTTTGAACCAGAGTTCATGAGGAGTTACGTCCGAAGTTGCATATGGCACTCTATTCAGAATGAAAGTGGCCGTTAATGCAGCTTCTCCCCAGTAGCATTTTGGAAGACCTGCAGTGAGCAGCATGGAATTCATCATTTCTGTTAATGTCCGGTTCTTCCTCTCTGCTACTCCGTTGGATTGAGGAGAATATGGAGCAGTAGTCTCGCATATGATTCCATGTTCTTTGCAGAACGATACGAATTCATGAGACCTGTACTCTCCACCTCGATCACTTCTCAGCCTCTTGAGTTGTTGTCCAGTCTGTCGTTCAGCTTCGGCCCTGAACTCTCTGAACTTCTCGAAAGCTTCGTCTTTGGACTTGAGCAAGTAGACGAACGCGTATTTTGAGAAGTCGTCGATGAAGGTTATAAAATACTTCATCCCGGCCTTCGTGGAGAAATGTTTGAAGTCACAGATATCGGAGTGCACCAACTCCAGAAGATCTGTGCTTCGATTGACCCGATGAAAGGGTTTCCTTGTGATCTTCGTCTGAGTACACACTTCACACTTCTCCACCTTACCCCCACATTTGGAGATAAGTCCTAGACTAGACATTTTGTTGATTCTTTTACTATGAACATGTCCTAGTCTCTTATGCCACAACTCATGAGAATAATCAGAAAATGCAACTGCATTAATGTCATCAAACTGGTTGACAAGCTGAATTTTAAACATTCCTTCGGTTTGATAAGCCTTCCCGAAGTATGTTCCTTTCCTGGACATAACCATCTGACCAGCGTTGATGTCCATCCTCAAGCCTGCGTTGCAGAGCAGGCTCCCAGAGATTAGGTTCTTGGCAATCGCAGGAACATGCTTCACTCCTTGAAGCGTCAGAGTGTTCCCAGAAGTGAGTTTCAGCTCCACAGTCCCAATTTCCAGTACTTCAGCTTGGGCCTGGTTCGTCATGACAACTTTCTCAGATGTCGGCTGGTACGTGACGAACCATTCCTTGTCAGAACAGACATGGCAAGTCGCACCAGTGTCTATCCACCAGTCAGAGTCAACCCCCACAGTTGTGACCTGTCCGATCATAGCAACAATGTTAGAAACCAATGAAACCTTATTAGGCTCACCTTTCTCTGATTGTTTAGGCTTAGATCTGCATTCACTCTTGTAGTGGCCTTTCTTGCCACAATTGTAACAAGTTACGTGGGACTTAGTCTTCTGTTGCTTGAATGAAGGACCCTTCACTTTCAGATTAGTGAAGTCCTTCTTCTTGGGATGAGAAGCCGCCTGCTTCCCCTTGGAATCTCTCGTCTGCACAAGATTGGCTTTAGCCAACTGTTTGGACAGAGTGTCCACCTTCTGTTGAGAACGCATCTCGTCCTCAACATGGATCTCTTGAAGTAGATCTCCCAAGCTAATGTCTAGCTTCTTTCTGTGCATCCTTGCATAGAAGGTACTCCATCCAGCAGGAAGTTTTGAGACGATCCCTCCGACGACAAACTTGTCGGGAAGGGGCATCTCTTCGTCTTCCAGTTTCTGACGCAGCTTCAGAAATTCCTTCACCTGTGGCAGCATGGACTTTTCGTCCTCAAAGAGCAATTTGTGATATTTTTCAACCACAAATATTTTGCTCCTGTTCTTATCTTCTTCATACAGATTTTCCACAGACTCCCATATGTCTCTGGCAAGTTCCTTCTTTGAGTAGGATTCTGCCAGAGAGTCCTCCATAGCATTCAGGATAAGAAGCCTGCAGATGCTATTTTCCCTTCTCCACTTGGCCTGGAGTTTGGTAGCCGCGTTGATGGCGGCAGTAGATCCAGTGTCTGGAACAGAGGGTTCTTCCTCCAACAGAACATGATCAACGTCTTTCAGTTGAAGAGTTAGGTACACCTTTCTCTTCCAGACTTGATAGTGCTCTCCATCGAACTTTTCCAACTTGCAGAAGTCCGATTGGAGGAGCGAAGCATTAATGTTTTCCATCTATACGAATCTTGCTTTGAGATTGTTAGTCCCGGGGGCTTGATCAAAGATGAAAACTAATGCAATCGAGATCTGAGATGTCACACAAAACTTTGTGATGATCAAACTCAAGATCTACGAATAAAACTAAATAGCCAAATTACAATATGAAGGAGAAAAATAGCAAAGAGAAGATCTCTTGTTCTTCCTTGCAAACGTGTTGCAATTGGGACAGAACAAGTTACAATAATCTAGAGAGATGAGAAGAAGAACAATGCTGGGGTGTCAAAACACCGTTGCTCAAAGCAAGATTCGCCCCACACGATCTGCTTCCAGGAACCAGCAAGTTTGAAGAACTTGTGGAACGCTCGATGTCACCTCTGTTCTGACTCCTCGGATGGACTTGCAATGGCGGCAGCAACTCCCTCTCTTTCTCTCTTTTCTGACTTGTATTTTTCGTAGTCGTAACAAAGGAGGCCAGAAGAGAGTATATATAGAGAGAGGGTGGAAACCCTAACCGCCTCTTCAGTTATGGAAAGATTGAATCAAATCACAAAAAGATAGCAACGAATTAATTCTAATCCCACAAAGATAGGAACTGAATTAACTCAAATCCCACAAAGATAGTAACGAAATTAATTCAAATCCCACAAAGATAGGATCTGAATTAATCGCATTGATTCACCCTTTCCATAACCGATTTGAAATCTGCACAGTCAGCGTAGTCCTCCATGCGGCAGCAGCAGCAGCAGCCTGGCCGCATGGACCGCTTGGGCCGCATGGACCGCATGTGCCGCATGAGCCGCATGGACCGCATGGACCGCATGGACCGCATGAGCCGTATGGACCGCATGAGCCGCATGGACCGCATGAGCCGCATGGACCGCATGGCCGCATGAGCCTCATGGCCGCATGAGCCGCATGAGGCCGCATATGAGCCGCATGCCGCATAAGACCGCATGGACCGCATGAGCCGCATGAACCGCATGGCCGCATGAGCCTCATGGCCGCATGAGCCGCATGAGGCCGCATATGAGCCGCATGCCGCATAAGATCGCATGGCCGCATATGAGCCGCATGACTGCTGACGTGCTAAGTGCGCCAACAAAACGCCACATTACGCCTCATGAGCCCGAGTCCGAGTCCGAGTCCGAGTCGCTAAGCCCCTTTGGGGCTTAGCTCCAAGTGGAATTAATCCAAGAGAATGACAAAAGCATTAATGCTTAATCCTTGGAGCCTTATTCTTACCTCCTAGTAAAATCACCCACATGGTTCCCTCCTTAGGGTCACCACCCCATGTGCATCTCTCAACAACACACCCAAGTATATATGTTGAGATAACTCATGGTGCTTTTCCAATGTGGGACTAAAATTTTACAAGGCATGTTGAGAGCAAGCTCTCTCCATGTAAATAAAGCACCAACATAAGTATATCAGTACATCATTTTACCTAAACCATGAATGGTCGCAAATACCGTCACTTTTTTCATCTTCTACTGTGTCCATTCACGAGTTTTATCTATGTTTGTATTGTAGTATTTGACATAATTTTATGACTTGTATGCTGATATCAACACAATGGTTATTGTCGTGCTAGAATCAACGGTCATCTTGTAATTACTATAGAGAGCTCATCCAACAAACAACTCCTAGACGATGGCCACGATGCTACAAATAACTTAAGATAGAAAGAAAATGAGAGTGGGACGGAATGTTTGTTAGTGGTTATATTGGACCATTTACATACGAAATATGGATATCGAAGAACTATCCATCTTCATTTTCAATATGGGAGAAAATAACAAAATATTTTGTACATGAAATCTTATTGGCGGAAAGAAAGTGTAAAAAAATACGCAAAAAGAAAAGCAATTTTTAAAATTTTAAGTCGCCAGTCGGACTAACAGAATTTGTGCATGCACAGATTCCATCGGACGGTCTGACTGAATTTAAGCAGAATTTAATTCTGGATGGTAACAGTTAGATGGTGGGATGCTATATAGGAGGGTTAGGGACTTCTTAGTTTCTGTCACACAGTCTGGCGGAATATAAATTTGCCTGAATTTTGCTAGATCGAGTGGCAAATTATGTGCATGCACAGAATCGATCTGTCCGACTGAAAATGTATTGGCACTTCCAAAATTTCCAAATTCTTTCTTGCTTTGCCTATTTTTGTAAAAAAAAAAAATATATATTGTATTTTGAAAAAATAAAATATGCAAATTATCAATTTTCATAGACAACAGTTAACAAAACAAACCAAGTCTATATATGTAAAAGAGCAAAACTTTTTATCCATTGTCAGAGATTGAAAGTTGTAAATCTTTCCATATATATACACACACCTAGCAAATGGATTATGTTCTGGTCACCGCCCTCTCCTCACAAGCATACAAACTCTCTCCTCCTCCCTTCTTCTTCTTCCTCTTCCAAAGCATTGATTTGATGATGATGATGGTCTCCTCTTTCCATTGAAGTAGTAGAGAAGCAAGGATGGTGGGGATCTTCTCTAGGCTCCATGGAGTGAGGAGTGGACACAGGAGGACACAGAGCGCAGTGGTTAGCTCACCTCCTCTTCTCCCATCTCTCCCAAGCTGGCACCTATTTGGTCTCTGAAGAGTTATGACTCGAATTGGTTCGGTGGAACACGCGGTTTCTTCATCTGGGTCGTTGCTATTTTGAGGAATTCTGTTCCTTGATATTTCGATTGGTTTTCTTGTTTTTAGTAGTAAAAGGTCCAATTTTTAGTATCAAAATTGCTAATTTTGAGGTCTAAATGTGAGTTTTTTCTGTGAAGAATTCTGATTTATTTGGTTGGTGGGTTTAGTGTTGAATTCTTATAATTTTTTATTGGTTTTCTTGTTTTTGGTAGAAAAGACCCAATTTTTACTACTAAAAATCAATATTTTTGCCAAGTAGGTCTTTCTCTATCTGTTCATGGAATCATTATGATTGTTATATTGAGAAAAATAAAAAGAAATTATACTTTTGTTGCTATTATTTAAAGTTGGGATTTTTTTTATATTAGCTTTAGATAGTTATTGAGTACTAGTTTTATGAAGAATTCTGATTGACTTGGTTGGTGGGTTTGGTGGAGTATGCAATTTCTTCATCTTGATTTTTTTTAAGGAATTGTTGTCAAACTCTTTGGCATTTTGAGTGGTTTTCATGCTTTTGGTAGAAAAGATCCAAATTTTTAGTGGATTGATATGCTTTATATAGATTTGTTGTTGCTTGTAATATACTGATCATGATATGTTCATTGTTGCTTTATTAAGTTTGGTTACTGTTGCTAGCCATAGAAATATTGGACTGCTGTTGCTTGCAAAGTGCATATATTCAATTATTTGAAGGAACTGGTATTGGTAAGGGCTCTTTTGGTGGTTTGGTGTAAGTAGTGCCAATTATTGCAACAAAAAGTTGCAATAACTCGCCCAAATAATGCAACTTTTCTTGCTGCCAAGAAGTTTGCAGCACCACTTACAACAACATTTATTACACCATTTGCTATCTTTCTTCCTCCATTTATGGACACAATGTCCAAACCAAACAACAATTTTCTATTTACATCAAGAAAACTTGCAACATAACATCCTAATTGCATCACTCCAAACAGCGGGTTCGAGAATCGCACATCATCATTTATCGCCGACCAAGTAATGTATTCTTAATACCAATTGCAACAAGGAAAGTTGCATGGTATACGTTTACAGGCAATCATACCACCCCCATGTGGTGTTGCAAATGCAATGATTGGTTGCATGTAAATGATATTACATGATTTACAAATCAAGTGTTTGGAAGATGCAATGAGGGCCTTTTGATTGCAACTTTTGTTGCCATAAGTAGAAAGTTGTTTGCTTGAGACTTTGTGACGTTGAATAAAGAGAGGAAATGATGTAATAAATGTTGTTGTAAGTGGTGTTTCGGCCATTTCGGACGCAACAAAAGCTGCAGTAATGGAGGTCTTGCATCTTTTGATGCACTAATTGCACTACTTACAACAACCAAATGCTAGAATGCTGCAACAACACTACTTACAGGCGAGCAAACAGTCCACTTGGACTTCCACTACCCAGGTACGTGGGGATGTATTATGCCGAATACTTACTGAAATTTACAACCTACCATGGCTCAGGATGCCAGGCAACCTTTGCCGGAGAATGTGGAGGTTACAGGCCCCCCTTCGGTTTATGTAGCCCATGGAATCGAAGTTGACGTTGAGTTTAAGCCGATTGAGCACCCTTCTGAGCCCATTGACTATGATCAACCTGTTAAGTGCCCACTACCGGAGCCTTCAATACTTAATGTAAGCACCGCGAAACATCATGCTATTTTTTTATCACAACCATTATTACTTCTCTTGCCTTTATAATTTATATCCTTTTGCTTAGATATCCTTGTCGTTTAAAAAGAAAAGGAAACATGAATTGGAGCTGAATTGGTTTTTACTTGCGATTTGTTCTTGGAAACAAATGAGTCTGATATTATCTGTTCATTGTATCGCCAGTCATTTGTTTCCATTCTTGTAAGGAAGTATAATCTACCTTTGCATTGTTTTGCTAACATGCTACTAAAGGAAGTTGGAGGAGCCGTTTATGTAGTTGCAGGAGATGCATTTATCAATAACATGCACTTCTTGCAGCATTCATGACCCTTGTTAGCAATTCGGAAAACGAAAAAAATTCGGAACGACAAAAGTATGAGTATAAATCGGCGCAATATAAGTAAAATATGGTCAAAAATTCGGTCAAAAAATTCGTCTAACGAAAAACATTCGGATCAGATTTAATTCGTGTTTAGTATGTTTCATATGAACCAATTCGGCACTAAAAATTCGGCATATATATAGGGCCCATCCACCTCTACTCCTTCATAAACAAGGGTTCAGTGTGAGAATAAGAAGAGGTTGGATGATGGAAAATCGAAAGATTTTTTTTTGATTGTTGCAAGCAACATGTGCAAAGACTCTTGGGTTTCTTTTTTTGGTTACTATGAGACTTTTTCTTCTTTTCTTTTGATAATTTTTTAGAATTGTGCCGGTCTTAATATATAATAGCAGCAAGAGTCAAGAAAGTCAAGACTGTTGGGTTTCTTGGTCACATTTTTTTGGCCAAATTTTTTTAAAAATTCGTACGGTACGCGTTTAAAACGCCACAGGCTTAAAATTTGCGTACAAATCCGAATTTTTCAAAAGTACGCAAGTATTATACGTTTATGAAAGATACGGAAAAATTCGCGTATAATACGAGTTTTATTCGGGTGATTGCTAACAAGGTTCATGACAATTGATATCTAAATCTGTATGACCTAATTCAATGTTCCTACATTACATAATTCTTCTGGCATTTTTTTTATAAAATATAGTTATTGTTCCACAAATGGCCATACTTCTGTCCTTCATGTAGGCGCCAATGCAATTGCAGTATTTCTTTTGTAGCTCAGACCTATTTGAACCTTACTTTGTTTCATCGTTAGCATAGGTATTTGGTTTGTGCATTGAATCCCTCTGTCACCACCCTCCTATTTTGCCAACAATCAAGCTAGTCATAAGCATTTCATTCTTCGCTATGTTGCTATTGACAGCAGAAAAAAGTGTATTTAATCAAGTATTCTGGACTGATGTTTGTTAATGTTATTAGGTATTTGGGTATTCGGTGGTGGTTTGTTGAATCTCTCTGCAGGAGATATATGGGTTGTGAATTGAATCTATCTGCAAACAGCCACTTTTCTGTTAACACTTGTACATTGTCAAGCAAGTCATCATCATTCTGTTCTTTGCTATGCCGATATTGAAAGCATGCCAAGTGTCTTCCACCTTATTGTTCATTACTATTAGTAGGTGCATCCAGTTCAAGGTATTAGAACCCAGTTACCAAACATGTCGACATCTTATACAATTGTGTCATCTGAATTCTGAAATAGTAGGTTTCAAGCTGCATATGAACCTCAAGATTAAATGCATAAGAATGTTATTCAAACAAGATTTTGCACTAATCTTTAATGTTAACTGGAGTAAGAAACTTAGGATCCAGCAACAATTTATTAGCTAATTTCATTATTGTGTACATCTTCCAGATATGGATCTAAACCTTTTCTTCTGTTTAGTAGTCATTAGTGTATCATGACATGGTATAACACCACCTTATGCTTGCCTCATGCTAGTGCTCTTTTTTGATGTCGTGTAAATGACGAAGCTCCTCATATCTCCTTTGCATTGTTTTCTCACTACTTCTCACTTTGGTTCAATTGATTTGAATCTTTGCCATGCCAGAGGAAGTTCCCCTGATACTTCTTCATGGCTTCCCTAAGCCCTATTAGCCGTCTTATTGATACTATTAATGTAGCTAAATTCAACTTATCGGAGATGCCTACGCGTGTATTGATATACACTTTTAGCTAACATCTGCAACTTAATTGGTAATGCATACAGGACGGGAGGATATGGAAGGAAAGGATGTCTTCTGCTAGCGCTAGAATGAGGGCCGACCTGCCTGTCGTGAAGGAAGGATCACAACTCGAATCTGAACCTGCTGAAGCTAAGCCCCGACCAGCGCCACCTAAGCGCAGCATATTGCCATCACTTAGTGCCCCTGAGCATAATCTCATAAATCTCTTGGAAGAATGTCATGCTGCTGGTGATCAGCATGCCTGATAGTGAAATCACAAGCCCAGTATTGGTTCTTTCTGTTCCACTGTGCTTCATATTACCCCTTTTTACTTCTCGTCTTTGTATCTATTGCTTTGAGTTTGATTGGTCACATGTATAAATGGGGACCTGACATAGTCATTATCATGAAAGCACCGATTTTTTTTAATTTCTTCTGGTCCCATATTTCTCCTGTTGATGTGTTTCTTTGATCGATTAAAACCATATTCATCAGATCATGAAGAGTGAGTGAACTGATCATGACCTCTTAATAGTTTCGTTATTTGTACATTTTACAGTCTTATAAATATGAACTTGGCTATCATCCTCTTAACAGTCTAACACCAAGAATGCTGACCTGCTCCAGATTGTGCTTACTGAAGAGTGAAGATGCAAATAGACCGCTCCCCCTCTATTGGTATAACATCTCTTGTGAACTTCAATTTACAGGCTTATAGAATCCTTGTTCTGCCATAACATCTATTCTGCTCCTCTTATTCCTGCGCATAATTTTTCTTTTATCTTTTTTTTCCTATAATAATAGTTTCAAGCTCACATATACATCATATCATTATCAAGCAAGTTATATGAGCATATATATGACCTTTTAGTTAGACTAGCAGAATGTCTAAATGCCTAACAGAAACTCCCAAAATATGTGCTTGTCGTGTCAGACACGTATCAGACCAGACACTTATCTGACTTACTAACTATGCTTAATGCACACTGCAAGTGGCGTTTTGCTAGATAAACTAACATTGGGGTCCAAATAATTTAATTGGGATTCAAGACATCCTTTAACAAGAACTAACAAAGATACCCTAGACTCTTAGCATAATATTAATAATGAAGTCGCATAGGAATGTATCAGTATCGATAGAAAACTATGGTTTTTGACCAGGTAATGTATAAAAGGGGTATAGGTGCTTCGATGTTTTAGTGAGAAAAGATAATTTAGAGAAGTTAATGCTTGAAATTTATGAGCTAGCTCGGGATAGATTATATTGATATTGTCTTCAAATTAAGATTTTCGAGAATGGAAATTGAAAAAAAATGTTTTGATGATAGCATCATTGAGGGTTGGAAATGTCCACGAGAGAACATATTGATGTGGCCAACAAATTTAGCCAGCCAAATTCTAAGGACCGGTATAATGTCATAATACATATATTGGTTGGATGAAGAATTTGATGGCTATATTGGATGAAAAAGCGAATACTCAAATAAGATGGACCTGGATTCATATATGAATTAGGTGTTACTGAATATGATCAAAATTTTGGAGGAAAAAGAAGAGAATGTTGTGAGTTCCAATCTTTGCGGGGAAAGACGAATGTGAAAATTGTATACACACTTCAATTAGTTGTCATCCACGTTTGGCCGTTTCTGACATTCTAAGGCCATGTATAAATATACTAAAAAATGACATTTTTTAACCACTCTAAGGGACATGTTAGTGTAGTTTCTAAAAATAGGACAACTTAAATCTAAAAATGAAGATCTCGTATTAGTAACATGTATGGAGGTTAACATTTTTGGAACCTTCTGGTTTTTAGGGCCATGTGCGATCACATAGCTTGTACATGCTCAGATTCTGCCCTGCATTCACATCTAATAATGCATACTTCATACTACAAGATGTATGTTCAAGTGTGTATAGTTTGGATTTGGCAAGTTTTTGGCGCATTAGTGTCTCGTTTAAGCTATTAGCTTAAGGTTTTTGGTCACTGATGATGGAATTTTAACTGGTGTGATGTTTCTCCTAGAATCAAACATGTTGGTTAACAAAAGCTGTGGAGCATGACCATTTCTGAGCATGTGCAAGTTGTGCGATCACATAGGACCCAAGCCCCCAATTTTTTTATATATATAACTAATTTGAACATCTCCATTTTTAGATTTAGGTTTTCCAATTTTTTAGAAACTGCAGTAAAAAGGGCCCTTAGAATGTCAGAGAAAAAAAACTTTTTTTAAGAGTGGTTAAAAAATATCATTTTTTTAGTATTTGTATAGGGCCGTTAGAAGTGGAGGACAAAGCTTTCAATGTATTACTCTGAGGGACAAAGCTTAGGATGTTCTGTGTTGGGACTTTGAGAGGCTTTTAACTCTTTTCTTTTGTACATGTTTCTCATATCTGCTCAAATGGATTGTTCCTTCCTTTTCTGTGGCTCTTTGTATGGGTTGCTCTTTCTTGTACACGTCTGAAGCTTGAGTTTGCTAAGTTGCAAACAAGTATCATTTTTATGGATTTTGATGTTCACTAGTTTGCTCGTGGAAAGGAACTGATACTCATAGTTGTTATTAGGGGTGAGCATTCGGTTTATTCGGTTCCAACCGAACCGAATAAGCAAAAACCGAATTGGACCGAAACCGAATAAGCAAAACCGAAACCGAACCGAATTGGTCAATAACCGAACCGAACCGAATTAAATCGGTTCGGTTTTCGGTTTATTCGATTTTTGGGATTTTTTGTGTTTTTTTGTTAATATATATAATAACTAAATATACCTAGATATATTCAGTATATACATATAACATATACCTATATATATTTAGTATATACCTATAATTAACACACACACACACACACACACACACATATATATTTTTTTCTTATTCGGTTTTCGGTTTTGGACCGAATCCCAAAACCGAAACCGAATAAGAAAATTTAGTATTTTCAAAACCGAAACCGAACCGAATTTATTTAAAACCGAACCGAATTTCTTATTCGGTTCGGTTTTCGGTCCAAAACCGAATAATGCTCACCCCTAGTTATCTTCTCTTTCCGATCTGACGGACCCAAAGGTTTAGTTTGATCCACATGGTACGCTCACACGTAGACAAACTTGAGTTTGGTTCAAAATCGGTATCGAACTCTTCCTATGGTATAGGGATCAGCGATATCGGCAGTTTTTTCGGATTGGAGTATCGAATTCTTTGGTATCGAAAAACAAATAATTATTAATAAATTATTATAATTTTAGGAAAAAAAATTCATATATTTAGGCATAATTTTGAGTATTTCTGGTGGTGTTTCTTACCAATT
This sequence comes from Iris pallida, assembly GCA_029216955.1. Taxonomy (NCBI): domain Eukaryota; kingdom Viridiplantae; phylum Streptophyta; class Magnoliopsida; order Asparagales; family Iridaceae; genus Iris; species Iris pallida. The sequence goes on from JANAVB010031219.1 coordinate 7,580,780, forward strand.
AAATGAAATATTATTAACCATTGCCGATTGGTTTAACTGTAATAGATTTTTCTTGTTTTATATGATTTTACAACCTTACTATGCTTTTACACCTTGCTGATTGGTCTTTTCCGTTCATTTTCCTGCTGAATAGACTGAAGAAGAGACCCCGGTATCGGTCAGTATCAGATCAGGACATGCCAAATCATATTGACCGTATCGGATCGGAGCTGGAAAGATGGGAAAACTCATGGTCAAGCATCTGTCTTCCAAAGGGTGCGAAAGAGCTGTCGTTGTCAAACGGTCGACAGAAAGGGTCGACGCCATCCGCTAGGAACTGGAAGATGTCGAGATAATTTATAACCTCCTGATGAGATGATCTCCTCGGCTGCTGGATCTGATGTTATATTTACATGCACTGCATCAGATAACAGCATTGTTCTTAAAAGAACATGTGGAAGCTCTCCTCGTGTGAAAGCTCAGAACTATAAGTTTTTTAACAAAACATACCTTTCCTGTACCAGTATCATACTCCAAATTCGCGTTTCAAGATGGAATGAGTTCGTCGAAAATATAGAGGTTGTAGAGGCTTTTCTAACAAGAGAAGTTCTCTTATGTCCCATACAGGTGCCATACGAAACATTTCAGTACAGCTCTATTTTCACAATTTCGTATAGCTATCAGATGCACGACTTCGACAACCTCCATCTGAGAACATATGATCATCACAGGAAATAGCATGGGCAATCGAGTCGGGCAATCGAGTCGCTGATCATGCCCATCAAGAACACGAGTGATATAACCTTATTCAACCCCCGATCTTCCAAAAGTTTCCACATTTCATCAGGTGTATATGAGAGAATCAGAGCTTCGGAAATCAAATATCAAATCGTTTTAGCAAAAACCAATAAAACGGTGTACAGAATTGAACCCCAAAGGTGAATATGATTACATTATCCTTGGCCATGATGCCCTGTTTATATTAGACTATCAGTAAACAAGGTTGATTAATTTTTACCAACAATACACCGATAATATCACCAAAATCTCCCGAGAGGACAAAAAGAATTTATCACCGATAATTATGAGTATATAAGAGCAGATACTCACCTGCTTCTATATAGTAAGTTACCAATATCAATCGACATAAAAATTATCAAGCACTTCCCTCTGCAGCAAGCTTTTTCCTTTGTTGATGTTCTGCAACCTTGTAATCCACCACATCCCGGAATAATTCTGGATTGAGTTCACAATCTTTGCTTCCATAGACTGCAGCCTGGACACTGGCCATAAGTTTGGCTATTTCCCTACCGGAGAAACCCTCGGTCTTAGCTGCCGCCTCCTTGAGTAGGTCGTCAGTAATGCCTTTGATCTCTATCTTCTGCTGTTGTCGTCTGAACAAGCTCCTAAACCAGCTGCGCTTTCCCTCCCCAGCCTTTGCAATGTATTTGTCAAGGTAGAGTTTAAGCAACTTAAGACGCTCTTCTTCACCAGGGAGGGGGAATTCAAGGACTTCATCAATACGGTCGGCAACTGCGGAGTCGAGGTCACCGGGTCTGTTGGTAGCTAGGGCAAGAACAATGTCCTTCGATTGGTCCCCAGTGCGGAAAAGGAGAGCATTAAGAGCACTCCTTTGGGCTTCACTCATGTATGTCTTGTTACGCCTGAAAAATAAAAAATAAATGAAATGAAGAAAACAGTGAAAGAGTGATGCTCCATCTACTCTCCCTTTGATCGAAGTAGTAAGGGATCTGAGCTGGAATACCAAGATTTCCAAACTTTCGTAGTTCCAAATCAAAATTGACTCCCACTATTGATTCGATTCAATTGAAAGAAGGGGGAAAACGGCCCAAACCAATCATAGATCATGAAACTGAACTGTGAAATTCAATTAATATGGGAGGGTTTTTCACCAGTACTGGCACGTTTGTTTGGGCCACACCCAGAACCCTTGTTCTAAAATAATAGGATTTTTTTTCCATATAAGTCCCTTAAATCTACTATATTTTAAAATGACCCCCAAATGTTCATAATTGCTTAAAAGTTCCCTAAATCATCAAAAAATGGAGTTATGACTCTCTTGGTCTGTCAGTTAAAAGTTGACACTACCTTTGGGTTAACTATATAAAAGGATTATAATACCCTTATCTTCTTCCTCAATTTGTTCTCTCTCTAACCTGAAGCCTCCAACTGCTAAAAGGTGAAGCTCTCACATCAACGCCTCCCTCCTCTGATGCCACCCCCCCCCCCCCCCCCCTAACCAACCCTACCCCTCTCCTCTCTCAGCCCTCCCCCTAAATTTGGTTCTTAAGACTCATCTTCTTCATAATCAGGTCTTCTCTATTCTTCTGATGAAGTTAGAAGTTCATACATGCTTACTTGTGAGTCGATGGTGTTAAAAGCTTCAACTTTAGGTGGATTTTGAAATGTCTCTTCGGGCACTGAAAAAATTGCCATGTGTACTTGTTGATTTATATTTTTTTTAGTATTCTTCACCTTTTGGAAAGTTGAAATTTTAGATGATCCAAGTGAATATTCTACTTTATTTGTTTTTTTGTCAATATTTTGAAGGTTCTGAATGTTTTGGAACTGGAATTAGAATTATGGTTTTAGGGCTTCTGCTTTGATATATTCCATTGAAATTTCATTCATTGAGGGCTTGGTTACCATGTACATGTTGTATTCTTCATATGCTTCTATTTGTTTGCATGCATATGAATTTCTAAGTTTCAACTTCTTATGATCTTCATGATCTATTTTTGCCACCAAGTTTTGGTGGCTGGTCGGGATCCCAACTCTTCTTGTGATAATCTTTTGACAAAATGAAGATTTAAAACTAGGAATATCACAATGGGTTTGTTGCTGGTTGCTTCCCAACATATGTATCTTTGCTTCTCAACAAATGTATCTTTCGCAGACTAAAGACTTCCGACAACGGACGTCAATCACAGCGAAGATAATGGTAATCATGCTATGTTCTATGTTATTTTTAGTAGTAAAATTCTTGTAACAAACAAAAATGATCATCGTTATAATTCTCTTGAAAGAGTTGAGTTACTGAGAGGGACAAGTGAGGAGGGATGGAGCCAGGGGGGAGGAGGTGTGTGCCGATGGTTGCGAGTTTCAACAGGAACAAGGAGAGAACGACTATGAGGGCAAAAGAGTCAAAAAAATTATATATCTATTAAAGTTAACAGAATACTCCTTTTTCAAGTGGGTTAAGCTAACTAGCGGAATTCATAATTCAATTTATCATAATTTGGGGGACTTTTAAGCAATTAACAAGATTGAGGGAACTTATTTAAAAATATGATATATTTAAAGGATTTGTATGCAAAAAGCCCAATAAAGTATTCACGTCTACTTAGAGCATCTAGTGCATGCGGAGTAAGAACTAAGAAGTTCTTAGGCAAAAGAAAAAGGAAAAGTGCAGTGATATGTGACTACACAAAAATAAAGATCTTTAATTCTCAGGACACTTCATAAAATAAGTTCTGGAGTGAACTCACAAATATGCTACTACAGTAAAGTTTGATGATATCATAAGAATTTCCATACCATTTGCTACCAAACAAAAGTTTTAGGTTGGTAACTTTAACTGCTCGTCTAGACATCACCTGAAGTTAATGCCCAAAATTTGTTCACACGTGTCGGATGGCATTCTTAGAAGAAGAAAAAAGAGCCAAAAACAGAAACAGGGGAAGCAGGACTTACTCGCACAAGAATGCATCTGCTTCATCAATGAAAAGCAGCAAACCTCTTTGTGATTTCTTAGACCAATCAAATAATTGATGTATTTTGGTAACTGCCTGTGATCCCAATGGTGCAACATCACCACCAGTCATCAATGCATAATCTAGACCCTGAGAATCAAGTCCTCAATAGAATTAGTTCAAGAGCAGCAAAGAAACATTTAACCAAATTGCTCCAAAAATATCAATTACTAAAAACACATACAGATTTACGAGCAAGTTCTCTCGCGGCCATAGTTTTTCCTGTTCCGGGAGGTCCGTAGAAGAGCATGTTACGGAATGGTGCTTTGTGAGCTTTGGTATTAGCAGTTGCAGCAGCAAGCTGTTTGATTCTTTTTTGAAGCGAAGGATTCAGAATTACATCACCAAAACCATTTCCATTTTCCCCCTGGCCATTTCCTTTAGCAGCCTTGCTCTTTGATGCTATTGAGCTCATGGAGCGAGAGAACACACCAGACCAAGGGTATCTCGCCATGGATGATTCTCTGATTAGAGACGGTTGTCCTAATATTCGGTCAACATATCCCCAAACTACTCGTGCACCTTCTCTGAAAGGGGAAAGATTATGCAGAATAACGATCATCAGGAAATCCATGTTCAATTGCATAAAATTAAAAATAGCCAGAAGAAATGCAAGCTGCTTGGAGGCAAAAAGTTTGACAGACATATAAATGCTATTACATACACATGAACTTCCTGCTATGACAGGACACATCTCTTGTTGTCAATCAATCCAACACATGGGACACATCACTTTCACAATTAATTCAATTATGGGTAAGTGACACATATCATGTTATAGAAGAGAGTTCCTACTACACCGTAACAGGATTTGTTTTCACATGCACATGCGCATACATAATGGATATAGCCTAGCTAGCTCATTTAACAAAATGAGCCTACCCGTCAAGTAGTATGTAAAAACAAAAAACAATTGTTAGAAAGTCTGAACCTGCTGAATGCAAATATTCTAAAACTACTTCAAAGTCCAAACTAATGAGTACTCTGTAACAATTATGTGTCAACTAATCAGAGACCTATATATGATATAAGTCAATTTTATGTTAATCACCTCATTATGTTTGTAAGTGAGATATATAACCGATTGTATTTTGTCAATTTTAAGTGCAAGTTCTATGTTATACAGAACAAAAAGAACACACACGATACACACAAAAGATAACACGGACATAGTGTGTGACACGATTGACATGGGCGACGTCTATCTTGGAGTTTATGTACTTCCCACTGTAGAATAGACAATGCTCCACAATTCGAAGTATAAAAATATTAGAACATCCTATCAATTAGCCTAGAGTGTCCAAATGCCCATGTGGAAGACCTTGCCGAAATGATATATGTTACAGGGAATGCTCATGGTCAATGTTGTAAAAATCGCTAGGCGGAGTCAGTGTGCCGGAGGGCCGACTAGCGCCTAGAGCGCCTAGGCGCCGATTTATATTATTATTATTATTATTATTATATATAGGGGGAGGAGAGGAGAGAGCCAGCAGCCACTCCTCCTCTCCCCTCCCCCCTCCCCCTCCTCCTCTCCCCTCCCCCCTCCCCTCCCCTCCCACCACCACCACCACCACCACCACCCACCACCACCACCAACAGAAGCAGCAGCAGCAGCCGCCGCCACCACCACCACCAGCAGAAGAAGCAGCCGCCGCCGCCGGCGACTACGACGACGAAGCCGGCGACGGCGGCGACGGCGGCAGGTACGTTTTTAATTTTGTTTCAATTTTTTTTTTGTTTTTGTTTTTTTGAATTTTTAAAAAAAATTGGCCGCCTAAGGGCCGCCTAGACCGAAACCGCCTAGGACCGCCGCCTAGGGGATTTTCGGTGCGGCGGGCGGCCGCCTACAGAACAAAAGAACACACGATACACACAAAAGATAACACGGACAGTGTGTGACACGATTGACATGGGCGACATCTATCTTGGAGTTTATGTACTTCCCACTGTAGAATAGACAATGCTCCACAATTCGAAGTATAAAAAATATTAGAAACATCCTATCAATTAGCCTAGAGTGTCAAATGCCCATGTGGAAGACCTTGCCCAAATGACTAGCCATACAGGATAAGCACCTAGGAATCATATATGTTACAGGGAACTGCTCATGGTAACATTCAGATCATGCATACATGGCATTTCACACTGACATGACCAGAATACCAGATACAGCTAATTATGGATGCTATGTTGAAAAACCAATGCTACAACACATATCATGCATAGTCGTAAAGATGAGACCAAACCCAACTTGTCCACTTGCCTCTTTCAGGTAGTCATCATCTATGTAAATGGGCTGGGATAAAATTAAAGGGAAAAATGAGAAGATCCCAACATCCTGTCATATTTTTACGACATATTAACTTAAAGTTCACATCAACCAAGCAAAGAAAAGCATAACATCAATATGCATCAGAGAACCTTAACCAAAACTATTTTCATACAGGTCTTGCATACAAGTCTATTAAATCTACCTTATTCCCCACATAAGCCCTCCAGATCTTGTTTAGTGCTTAGAAGTCCAATTGAGTTATGAATCCCCTTTGTCTATGAGGGTCCCTGCAAAGAGACTATCCTCCTCCCCCCTCCCTTCCACACCTCCCACCACCCCCCCCCCCCCCCCCCCCCCCCGCGCCCGCTTTCTCATTTCTCCATTTCCCACTCCTCCCCATTATAAACCCATTACCAAGATCCTCCTTCCCTTCACTCCTCCAGTTCTTCTCCCCTTCTACTCCCCCATTTTAAACCACAACCAACTCCTCCATCCTGAACTCGTCCCCCACTTTAAACACATCACACTCCCCTCCCCCCACCCTCCTCGAGCCCCCTCTTCCCTCTCTCACCCACGTCGGTTGCTCGTACAAGCGAGCTCAACTTTGTAAGCAACGAGGGATAAAGGAAGAGGAAGAAGAGGCATGGAAAGGGATAAAAATGTTCAAAATAATTTTATTTCCTTTCTACTTAATGTAATATTCCTAATTCTATGAGTTAAGTTGACCAAGGGACTCATAAATCAATTGTTAGTGATTTGAGGGACTTGTAAACAACTAACAAGATTTAGGGGACTTATGTAGAATTAAGGTTGATTAAGATAATTACATGCAAAAAATCCTTTCAAATAACATCCAATCACAGTAATTGACAATTATCTGAATCAATGAAGGAAAACATAAAATACATGGCAACTGGAAACACGAGACCAGCCAATCAGAAATGTACTTGAATCAAAAGAAAAGGACTTTCTATCAGCCAGGTTTAGTTAAAGAACTTGGCAAAACCTGAGTTCATAATTATTATAACTCGAGGCCCATCTGATGCATATGCAACATCAACATTTCAAATCATTATTAGCATGTGAGATGTAAACAAACTTCATAAGGGTGCAGCATGTGCAAGGACGTGTACTAGGAGCAGTTAGTAACTTAGTATACAGATCTGTCGCCTCATTCAATACAGGACTGTATAGGACCAGTTTAAAGAATAAATCTATAAAAGGGTTATAGGAAACTGCCTTTCTCAAATGATTTTTGCAGAAAGAAATTACCACAAACTGATTGCTGCATACGTATTATTAACATAAATTCACAATGTGGTGTGGCAAAATTCATATGTTGGTAGCACAATTAACCCTTGATGTAAAAGGGCAACTTTACCAAACTCATAAAACCCCCACCCCTTTCCAGCCCAAGCCCCAATAAAGGTAAATTAAAAAAAATTGATAATATGATAGAAGCATCATGAAAATAGTAAAACAAATACAAGTTTCATGCAATAGTAATGTAAATGGAAGAAAAATCTAAGTAGAATATGCTCAATACCTTGTTGTGTAGACACCTGCAGCAAGGGCTGTCACACCCCCGACAGCTACAACCAACTTATTTTGATCAGTTAGTATTGCCTTCAAACCACCTAGAAGGGAAATTAAAGTTCATTCTCCGACTACTTAAAGAGCTGACAATAATGTGCTGCCGATGTTTTAAGCAAATAAGATAACGATGTCGTTAAGGTTTTCCTATAACTTGACATAGAACATATTAAGCAGTAAAGTACGCTAAAATGATTATGTCCTGATGAGGAATCATGAAATTGAGGGAATGAAGTAGTAATGTATCATATAGTGGATGAATTTGCAAGGATAAGTGCTTCAAAGAAGATAGCTTGATCTAAGTGCAACTCTGCCATTTTCTTATATATTGTTCGAGTATTAATTTTTCTCCAAAGTTCCTAGTTCATCTTTACGGTTTTCCGAGTTCAACTATAAAGTTCATCTATTACATGAGAAATAAGCTATAACACAATTTCTTATAGTGTTTTTGCTTATTTCTTGTTATAGGTTCACTTCTACTAAGTAAATTATGAATGATCAGAATGCGGCTATTTGCACGCGATGACTTGGTGCCATGTGAATGTCGTGTCTAGTAAATTCTACATAAGTGCTTTGTGATAGTAGGACACCCTTGACGATGCAAAGAAAATTCTATAAGACATCCTTAAGACCAACCATGTTTCGTGGACCTGAATGTTGGGCAATTAACAAACATGTACAAGAAATGAACATTGTCGAAATAAGAATGCTAAGATAGATAGATGGCAATCTATTAGTTAATCCAAATGACATATTTCCAGATGATGGTTATATACTACTGTTTCCCAAAGAACCAATGCATCATTATCATGAAAAAACTTGACACCTTAAGGCCGTTTAGTGTTTTGCATCTGGATTGCTAGAGTATCAACTAAATATATTTATATTATTTAAGAACAAACTTTTACTTGAAACAATATGAAGTGCAGTATTGCAAGCATATGTTTGGTCGGTTACCTATGTCGTATAGATATGCAATTCTTATAATGGTATATTCAGATATTAACCAGCACACCATACCAGACTCTTGCAACCTTATTGTTGTTTTTTGACTGTTATTGACACATTCATAGTATAAGTTCACAACTCCAGACCTTGACACCTAATGTTGCTACCCTATCTACTGCCTAATTTTGTGCAATATAAATCACAAAATGTGAACTATATGATTTTGTAATCATGATGTTGCCACAAGAAGCCTTTTTGTGATGATAGTCCATTTACTCAAAATCATATATCACGGTTCTTTTTGTTGAAGTCCCTACCACTTCCACCAAAACTCTATTGCGATGCCGAGGGTTGAGGGTTAATATTTATACTATTCTAACACTTAGCTTCTAAGAAATAAGGACACAATCCATAGCTAGCCTCTTGCTTTTCTAATTATGGGATTTATGAGGTTCTCAACCATCCCTTTATGGTCTCTTTGATTACGTGACTATTCCAATTTTCCGTGATTATTGGTTTTCATGAGTCAACTCGTTGAGTGTTCACTTTTTTGGTTATTTTACCTTAGTTTCAAGACCGAATAGTCAATAAACTCAGAAGCTCATGTTCATATTTCTTCTAATTCCTGTTTGACACTTGTAAAAGCCATTCCGTCCTAAAGCCTCATGTCCTGCTGGTTTACCCTAGAGCCACAACAACTTGGCTTCTATACTTGTGGTTGTTCAAGCATGGGCTTGTGCGTGTGATATCTATTTTTTGTCGATTCATTGAACATATTTTATTAATGAATATTGGACATTATTATTTGTAACTCAAATTTCTGAACAATTGTGGCATGTTGTTGGTTTTGTGTATTTCTATGCGCAAATCAGTAAGATTTCTGAAGCTAATATATCAGGTATATATAGTTTTAGAACTCAAAATTCTATATTTTAAATGACTGATTTGATACCTCCTATATGCTCAAATGTAGTATTTATTGCTGAAACCCATTTTTCTCTCTCTGCATTGGCTCGCTCTACCAGCATCCTTCTGTTTACCTCTTCAGAAAGTTTTGCTTCATGTGCTCTCCCCTTCTGCTTCTGCCAAAGCCTTTACTCTAATTGTTTCGCGTTCTATTTCAGCCCTTTCCCTTTCTGTTTGCCGTTTTTGCGCTTGAATTTGTTCTTCAGTAGCACGCCGAATCTGTTCTTGCCTGATGGAAGACTCCTCTTGCATTTTCACAAGTTCCTGGTTTCTGACTCTTTGACTTTCATGCTCAGCCTGCCATAAGTACATATTCATTAATCTACCAATATCTAACACAAAGACTACCATTACAAGAGTCATGCCTGCATTCTCTTTCTGGCCAGTTCATCCTCATAGCGAGCCATTTGGGACTTTGTTTGTGCCTGTTGCTGAACTAGTTTTTTCTGCTCGTCGTAGATTACACGTTGCCTGTCCTGCAAATTAAACAAATGTTTTGAATACAAAACTGTATAAATTAAGTATGGCCACATCAAAACCTTTTAGCTTATATATGAGCAGGATAAATCCAAAGATATTATGCATATAGTTTCAAGGCAATGATATAGACGAATAATGAGAAGATGGAAGTACTACGAATTCAAACACATGTTACACATCTATCTAGAGACACAAACATCAATATATCACTAAATTTGACTCTTCTTATGTACGAACTGCTAGTTGACAAATTTTCCTGACGCAACAGTTAAAGGGGTGTTGGTTGTTGGGAAACAGTATTGTTGCAATTAATTACTGCAACAGAAGTTGCATGACCTCCCAAATGCTGCAGGTTTTGTTGCGGACATTACGGTCGCAACACCACGTCCAACAACATTTATCACAACCATTTTCTCCTTCTATGTTCACTCAATGTCACAAGATCACGACCAAACAACAACTTCCTATATATGGTAACAAAAGCTACAAACAAACATTCTAATTGCATCATTCCAAACACTGGATTTGTTGGTCCACAAACACCACTATTTGCAATACCACGTAGAACAACATACATTGCATTGTATTTCCATTTACGTGCAACTAAACATCCTGTAAATGAAACTAAAGTTACTAGATAGTCGGAACATTTGTCTTATCGAATAACAAAATTATTTACATACCAAAACATTTTCATAAATGCAAACAACAAAACAGATAGAACTCCTAGCTAGATGATATCTTGGTAGTTACCGAGGAAATGTCAAATAAACGTAACCATTGGATTAATTAGCTACCTAAATCCATAAGATCTCAATCCATAAGATGTACCAAAATTGGAAACCTAATGAAACATTAGACAACTGCAAGCACTGAACACCCCTGCAAGAAAATCCCAAGAAAAGGAAATTGTTGCCACCTGATCTCACCGAGCCGACATAAAGTGCAAGCAGAAGTTCTCTCTATAAATATCGGAAATTCCGTTTTAAAACACAAATTAAAATCTTACGGTCTCGTGCTGAGCTTGGAGAGCCTCGTACTCGGCCTTCTTCGCTGCCAGCTTCGTCTGCCTCGTCTCTTCCTGCTTCTTCATCAGCTCGAACACCTAAATCCACCAAAAAAACCCAACTTTAGCAACAAAATCCCAACTTTCTTCGTGTCTTACTCAAAGATCGCGACTTTGACAACAAAAACCCCAACCTTCTTCGCGTCTTTCGAGCTGTTGATCTCCCGCAGCGCCTTCGCGCCCCTCTCCAGCGCCTCCGGGTCGAAACCAGCCGCCGTCGTCCTAGGGTTAGGATTATCGTTCCTAGCCTTGGGGGGCTCCTCCGCGGGAGCCGGAGCCTCTGCTGGAGCCGCCGTTGGGGTCGCCGGAGTATCCGCTGGAGGAGAAGTCGAAGAAGAATAAAATGGCGGAAAACGGAAGGGGCCATCGGCGTAGGCGGTCTCCGCGACGGCAGCGGCCGCCAAGGCGGAAGAGATCGCTGCTGTGAAAATCCTGGCCATGGGTATGTTGCTAGAGAGAATCGAACGGGGGGGAGAGGAGAGCGAAACCCTAATTTCTACCGTTTTGGAGAAATTTCTCGGGTTTGTAGAAGAAGAGAAAAAGGGGGGTTTTGTGCAACGTTAGGGTTTAAGGGGGATGATGGGGGCGTGTGGGGTTTTGTAGCCGTCGATTCGGAACGTGGGATCGTTGGTGGCGGTTGGATCTGTCTTGGGGTCCAAGACACGCGCCAATCCTCAACAAAAATTGCTTTTTTTTTTCTTTGCAATAATTTCTTTGACAAATCTACAAAGAATTAGGGTGAAGCATTCTAAAAAAAAAAGAGAATTTTGAGTTACCTCCCACTTTAATTACCCAAATTAAGGGTGCACCCCACAGTTTTGCATTAATGAAGAAATGCCCCCACTTTGGACGGAAACCGTCTAGGGCTAACGGTCAAAAGCTTTGACCCAAAAAATTTGACGAAATACCCTTCTTCCCTGTGTGTTGTCTCCCTCCTCCACCCCACCGCCACTGCCCCCCTCCTCCCGTCGTCACCGCCTCTCCCCGCTGCCACCTCCCCCCTCCCCACCGCCTCTCCCCGCTGCCACCTCCCCTCCCCACAGTCGGCCGGCCGTTGCGACCCTCCTGCCCACCGCCGGCCACTCGACCCCCTACCCACCGCTGCGACCCCCCTCCCCACCGTCGGCCGCTGCGACCCCCCTGCCCACCGCTGGCCGCTGCGACCCCTCATCCCCGTCGTCACCCCCTGCCCCCCGCTGCTGCGCTCCCCCCTTCGCCGGCCGACGTCGTCCCTCCATCTGGGTCAACATCGTTGGCAGCAATAGTCTCGCAGCAACAATGGCGCGAATGGGAGGGGGCAGCGGCCGGGGGGACGGCGGGAGCGGGGGCGGGGGGCGGCGGGGAGGGAAGGGGGGGCGGGGAGGGGGAGCGGCGGGGAGAGAAGGGGGGCGGGGAGGAGGAGCGGCGGGAGGGAAGGGGGGGCGACCGGCGACGGGAAGAGGAGGGGAAGCAGCACAATGGCGGGGAAGAGGGCGGCAGCCGGCGGGGAGGGAGGTGGGGGGCAGTGGCGGCGGGGAGGAGGAGGGGGGCAGTGGCGGCGAGGAGGAGAAGAGGGGAGAGGAAGAAGACAATGTGAAGGGTATTTTCGTCAAATTTTTTGGGTCAAAGCTTTTGACCGTTAGCCCTAGACGGTTTCCGTCCAAAGTGGGGGCATTTCTTCATTAATGCAAAACTGTGGGGTGCACCCTTAATTTGGGTAATCAAAGTGGGGGGTAACTCAAAATTTCTCAAAAAAAAACTAGTAATGTATGTACTTTACATGCATAATAATATATAATAAAATATTATTCAATTATAATTACATATTTTTTTAACTTATATGGTTAAAGTGGAAGGTATTCGTTGAGTTCGATTATATTGAACATATATAACAAATTTAATTTTTTTCACCAATAATTTTTACATAACTTTTTTTAATTAAATGATTGATGATATGCACTCGACTTAGACGGCTCAATATTGAACTGTTTTGAAGCCCCCTTATAATAGTAGAGATGAACATTTACTTGCTTGTCCACTAATAAATTATTATGAAACATACATCAATGTATGTGGTACTGTGGCTGCAATGATTACTTATTTGTGATGAAGTTCTCGGATCTACAGTTGTGGAAGTTCTATGACTGCTCGTTGCTTGATATTTGGTGAATAGATATTACAGTTGTGGAAGTCAGTGAATGGATTGATAACATCCTCGAGATGTTGTAGATGATAATAGTGCCTTAGGGTCTTGTGCAAGTCCACAAACGAAAAATTTATTGAATTCAATGAGGGTTTTGACTCCACAACGGTCGTTTAATCATCGGTTGTTTGGACTCTACAAAGAAAAAAAACATATACAATTAGTCGTTGTGTACGCTTACAATTAGTTAGAGAGTAAAAACTAAACCCTAATATTAATTGTTAATGAAGGAAATATCACAATAGGACTTTGTAAGTATATGACACAATCAAAATAGATTTAATGAAATGCACGATAGAAAATATAATCTAAACTTAAAATAATAAAAAAACAAGGTATCGATTTTACCAAATTGATTGGCATAAAGCAACTCATACAATAGTTGGTCTAACTCATTTTACCTCACTTTTGCCTTTATTAATTTGTTTATTGGTTGTCCCACCACGTCATTTACTCTTCTGTACTACTATCAATTCACACACCGTTAAAAAGTTATGGAACATAGTATATGAATAATAAATAATAATAATTGACATATAAGGTATATAGCCATGTCCGAGTTTTACAATGAGTACAATAGGATACAATCTTTGTGCAAACTATTAGACTTGACACTATCATCGATTTGGTCTACTAAGATAACGTCCAAGGGTGAACCCACTATAGTACTATACTACGAGGGTGGATCTAAAACTTGAATCCGTAAGACTAATGCGTCTTGTTCTATAGGCATGTTTAGTTCATTAAAAATGGACAAAGAACGGTAAAAGTGGATGCAGGTAGACGTCATTTTCATAGTTTAGTTGTTTGGTTCAAAATAAATGATGAGATATGAATTGGTGTCATCTACTTTCAAGTTACGTCCCCTCTTGTCGTATATGGAAAATTGGATTATCACTTCCACCCATTTTTATGTGAAGGGAAGTGGCATTTTTGTTTGGTTTTATTTTTTGTACTTAAAGTGTAGTTTTTTAATATAGTACAAATTTTTTAATAAGTTAAAAATTAGTATAAGTACGTATGCTAATAATAATTATCAACACTAAGCTATTAAATTATCTATATTACTTATTAATATTTAATAAGTGATTCTGTTCTATATTTAATAATTTAATAATACTTTGGTCTTGGTGTTAATAATTATCAAATATATAATAATTATTAGATAATAATAACAAATACTTAGTAATTAATAATTAATAATTGACATTTAGATAAATTAATTTTAAGTATTAATTACTAATTATTTTTATCACTTTAGATAAGCATCAAATAATTAATAATATACCATCCTATATATATATATATATATATAGGATGGTATATATATATATATATATATATTATATATATATATATATTATATATATATATATATAGGATGGTATATATAGGATGGTATATATGGATGGTATTCATATATGTATAATATATATATATACATATATATATATTATATATATATATATATATATATTATATAGGATGTATTATATATATATATATATATCTTATATCTATACATATATATATATACTATATATATATATAATATATATAGGATGGTATATATAATATATATAATATATAATAGATATATATATATAATATATATATACTATGCTCATGTATGTATATATATATATATGATACTATGTATATATATATATATATCTATAATATATATATATATATATATATATATATATATATATATATATATATATATATATATATATATATAATAACCATCCTATGTATAATATATATATAATAGATATATATATAATATATATATATATATATATATACATGAGCATAGATATATATATATATATATATATTATATATATATATATATATATATATATATAGATATATATATAATCTATATATTAGATATTATAAGAATACTCCTATATATATATATATATAATATATTATATATTATATAATATATATATATATTTTTTTTTTTTTTTTTTTTTGCATAGTATATATATATAATATATATATATATATATAATATATTATATATTATATTATATCTATATTTATAGATATATATAAATATTTTTTTTTTTTTTTTTTGATAGTATATATATAATATATATATTATATATATAATTATAATTATATATATAATATATATTATATATACTATGCAAAAAAAAAAAAAAAATATCTATATATATAATATATATATATATATATTATATATTATAATATATATATATATATACTATGCTCATGTGCTCATGTGCTCGATCTATATATATATAATATATATATTATATCTATATAATATATATATTATATTATATATATATATATATATATATATAAATATATATATATGAATACTATGCTCATGTGCTCGATCCACTGATCATGTGCTCGATCCATTGAATACTATGCTCATGGCTCGATCCACTGATCTTTCGTGGCACAACCAGCTTTTAACGTCTATTCCCACTGACCACAAGGGTCACTCGGATTTGACATACATATATATCTATATTATAGATATTATATAATATATATATATATATATTTGAAGCAAACGGTAATATTATTAATTGAACCAGAATATTACATCTCTCACCTATAGTAATCATACATAAAGGGAAAACAAACGTCTTCCCAAGATTAGCTAAGTTCCTTCAAGCAATAGGTAATTGTGGCAAACTCGTCTCCACTGAGGTTCGAACTCCGGACCACTTGATATACATATATATACACACACGCGCACACACAATGTGTGTGTATATATATAATATATTACACCAACGCACACACACACATGTTGTGTTTTTTTTTTCGAACACCCGTCCCAACCCAAAAAAAATCATAAAATTTGCTATAACAAAAATATTGGAATAAATTACTTGGAACAAAATAAATTTGTAAAATTGGCAAAATTGAAACATTACGCCAACAAGATTGGCAAAAAAATCATCAAGCCCATTCTGCCAACAGCGTGGCAAAATTTACAAAGGTAAATTTCACCAACTAGGTTGGTGGAAAACTAGCTGGTTGCGTGCTATGCGTAGATATAAAGCAATACATCATGTAAATTGTAGCATTTGAAAATAATTGGGAAGCAAAATGATACATTTCACTTGCGTGTCCCATTCACATGCTTCAATTTTCAATACTATGAACAACTGAATCGATTTAGAACATGAGTGGCTATCCATCTGTATTTTTGCATTCTTAAAATGTTTGAATTTGTGTTTACATGTCTGTTTACTTGTCACAATAATGTGTGCATGTCAGTTGGCATTGCACTAACAATTAATCATTGATGTTCTATCATATCTTGGATTTGGACAAACATAGATCCGGTGTGAATTTTTCACCAACTTAGTTGACAAAAATTCGGCTTACGTTGGTTTGTGAATTTCTCAAAAAAATTTATTGGCTTGGCAATTTTTTTGCCAACGTTATTGGCAGAACATTTCGGTTCTTGTTGTGAAATGAAGGAGGAAGAGAAGAAATTGATAGCCATAATTTTGTACGTATATTTTCTCATTGATAATATATATAAAGGGGATGAGGTAGAGGTTATTGTGGGTATGGATAAGGGTATCTATATTTGGTTTTACCCAAATCACAACACTCCTCCTTAAATGCTCACTTTAATTATTATCTCACTAAAAACTTTTCTAAGGAAAAACTATCTTTTAGAAAAAATCCGTAGAAAAGAAAAGAGTACAATAATATTCTTTATGAATCTAAGTGGGTGCGACTTACATTAACTCGATAAAACCTTTCAAAGAAAAAACCAGTGGAAAAAACCTTAACGAAGAAAAATGGTACAACGCACAAGACTTGCTTCAAGATGTCTCAATTAGCATCTTCAGGATGCTCCCCCTCAAAAAAATATTATATTCTTGTTCTTACATCATTTCAAAATAAAAAATCAACTCTGAATACAATTTAAATATTACATCTATACTTTATTTGTCTATGCATTTATACTCATATCCTTATGAATAGGTTGCAGCTTTATTTGTGTTTCCTAAAAGCTCGCAACTCCTCCTGATATGTTGAAGTATTGAAAATATAGTCATGTCTCTTGTTTGCTCCACTAATTATAAGAAAGATATGGAATTGTCACATTATTTTGCTCTATTTATCTCCAAAATACTTACAATATTGTCTAGAAAGAATATACCTTATTTGTGATATCCTTTTAAGGAGGATCAGATAAATATCCTGCATTTGTATATCTATTATATCAAAACATATGTAGATGCATATCAGCATATTTACATAAAATATAGTGTTGAGTGAATGACAATAAAGAATTTTATATTCTTTAAATATGGTACTTCAGGACCCAGAACATATTCTTTCATTATTTCGATCATAACAGATCCCATTGGCATGGCCATTATTGTAGGATCAATGTCACCTCTAGAGGGGGGTGAATAGAGTGTAGCAGAAAATAATTGCCAAATAAAAATTATCTAATCAGGTGAAGCAAAAAATATAAATATACAAGTAAAGCACTTAAGTAGTGGAGACAAGAAAGCAATACACAGAGACAACAGGTTTATACTGGTTTCTCTCTGAGAGGACTAGTCCAGTTCGCGAGAACTCATGTTCGCTATAATCCACTGTTTTGAATAGAGATTAACCGCGTGCTTTATTCCGAAGGACATGCCAAATTGTAACCCCACTTTTCCGAAATTATTAATTTTGATATTTTCTTGAATTTTAAAATTTTAGAAATATTATTTTGAGTTATTTGATGACTGAAATTTTTTCTAATTTATAATGGTTCTTTATAATTTTTATGAATAAAATATTTCATTAATGATTTATGAATTGGGGAGAAGACTCTAGCAATTAGTTGGAGTGCTCTCCAAGAATTCTAACTAACCCCACTCCACTTTGTAACAAACTAACAACTTTCTAACAACTTTTGGGCATATTTTGCAATAAGGTATTTGTTGGAGTGCTTTTTGGTAGATTACCTTTCTTTTCCCAAACTCTATTTAATGCAATTCCTCTCTCTCTCCTCCTCATATTTGTGCTCTGTGAATCGAGAGGCAGAGAGTTCCTTCCCCAAAGTTTTCCCTAAATCCCCTAATCTGAGCCCTAAACCTAATCTCTCGGCGAGCTATGGCGATTGGCATCACTGCCGCCGGCGAGTAGGCGCCGCTCTCCTCTGACGACGGCGAGTTCCTTAGGCGACTCTCGGCGACGCACGTGATCAAGTTCTAGCGATTTCATCCTCTTCGACCCGCGCGTCGAGCGTAGGTGGGAGTTGACTGCGGCGATTCGGTGCTCCCCTCCACCGTACGACTGTTCTCGGTGACTCTACTTCTCCGGTGGATCGACAAGTCGAGCGTCGACGACCACGATCGGGAGATCGATCGATCCAACTTATGTCCCAGTAACTGGTCGGTGAATCGACGACGAGTTCCACGGCGACTGAGCATCAAACTTCCCCGGCGAACGTCCTCGACAGCGAAGGTCGATTTCTTTTCTGGTACTTCGATGACAGGGCAGAGCTCCTCTCCGGCAACAACCCTCACTTCGTCGACGATCTTTTCGAGCTCGTCATTCCATCTCATTCTGACGATCAAGGTAAATTGTCTTGATCTTCTTAAAACTTTGTTCATCTTTTGCTTCGTTCGCGTACTGATTTGCACTGCGAATTCAAGATCCAGATCAAGAATCCTCGGAGTCTGGAGTTTGTTGATTGGAAATTGTTGAGTGTTTGAAATCTATTCGAGTGGTGAGTACCTAACTCAGATCTTATTTCCTGAATTGTTCTTCATAATAATTTTTGTTAATCTATCATTATCGGGCCTGAGAACTGTTCCTCTGTTTTGATTTGGGTGTGTTCGATGGAAT
Organism: Iris pallida; assembly: GCA_029216955.1. Lineage (NCBI taxonomy): Eukaryota > Viridiplantae > Streptophyta > Magnoliopsida > Asparagales > Iridaceae > Iris > Iris pallida. The sequence goes on from JANAVB010031219.1 coordinate 7,599,910, forward strand.
AATACAGGAGGGCTCGGGTTCGTAGTCGAACACCAGAAACGTACCCGAACTTTAGGTTGTGTCTGCAATCCTTCCTCAGGTATTGTCTAAATTTTCTATGTTTTAGAGTTTTTTGTCATAAGTTTTGAATGAATGCAATGATGGACAGGTTAGGAATTGTGTAGCTGTGCTCATGTGTGTGTCCAGGGCGTATCGTAATTCGTGTTTGTCAGCTCGTTTGTGCGCGGTCGGGAAGCTAGGTTCGTGTCCAACCTCTAGTTGTGTACCTGTGTTAGGTCGTGTCCAGGGAACTAGAAGGTTATGCTAAAACTCTAGTTGAATATTTTTGCTGAAGTTGGACCCTATATATTTTTTCCAATCGTGCGATTCGATTTTATGATCTAATTGGGATAAACTGAAGGTTCAGTTGTATAATTGATTTCGTTAAGTTCCTTTGCTTAATTTATGTTTTTAATAAGTTGGAAGTAGGAGCAGTTTGGCCTTGATTGCTGAATATTATATTTAATGGTTGAGACTGTATGATTTTGTTGGGCTCTCGAGTATGGTGGCTATTGAGTTTTGTAAAGGAGTTGTTTTTTTGTAACTAGTAATATTCTAGGTTTGGGCTGATTACAAGTCATGTAGGGTTGCTTAATTGCTAGGCTTTTTCTTAAAAACTTTTGCCTGTATAAATACTTTGCTGGTTTGGTTGTAATAATTTGGCTTTGTATGATTGCTGGGCGGGTATGGGATTTTGAATTTAGTGTGGTTGCAGATCAAATGGGTTGGCCAAATATGGACTTCCTTTAGTTTTTTTAGCAGCTGAGTTTTGATTGCTAAGCCATTTTTGAAAGCTAGCAAGAGGGAAGCTTGGACTTTTACTGAAGCCAGTAGAGGTTTTGCTAGCTACAGAAAGAGAGTTATGGAGTAGCCGTTATTTTCAAATGTGTTTTTGGGTTTGGTTAAATCTGAACAGTGATGAATAGCAGTGCTTGGCAGGGTTGGGCTTGTTGGGCTTTAAGCCTGTTTTTCATTGTTAGGTTAGTTGATTTTTGCTGTGGGATTCAAAGTCCCATGTTAAATTTTCCATCTAAATCAAATTAGAGCTGGACTTAAAGCCCAGTATAATACTTCTATCTATTAAGTTAAACTGGACTGGTATAATGTAGTATGATTATATACATATGCATGTACATTAATAAATACATGAATGGTATTTTATACTAATAGTGATAATAATTTTGGTGAATAGATTATTTAATAGTATGATAATATATGTTTACCTAAAGGTAATAATTTCCAAAATAATGCCTTAAGGTATTTTTCCAAATATTATCTATAAATATATTGACTAAGAGAAAAGCCTAAATTCCTAATATTATAAATATTTTCCCTTAAATAATTATTAGTCTTAATGATAGTTGTTATTGATAAATATTATACTCTAGTAATTGTTAATATTTTACTAAGTTCTCCTAGCTAGTCAGAAAAAGAGAGAGAGAGAGAGTATAGTTAGCTTCTTAATAGTAAATGGTGGCTTGATAAGTAATTAGATTATTTAGTTAAACCTGAAATAGCTGGTGTAGTATTAGAACTTAACCAACTTGTACCTTTTATCAGGAGGACAGACAGATCTTCTGAATATTTTCGATCACCCTGAACAAGGCAAGTACACCGACTCGAACCCTTTACTCTGTATTTTTGTCTTGCTTCATGTTCTTATATTGACACGTTGTACACACAATTGTTCATTGTTCATCGTTCATTGTTCATCATTCATTGTTCAGCGTTCTTTACTTGTATATTGGGGTGGGAAAATACTACAGATATGTGACCAATCCTATATTAGCTAGGCATTGACTAATAGCTTAGGTCTCACATCGTTCACGTGTGACTCTAAGCCATACCATTATTTATGTGCTCTTCTATCTTGTACTACCCCAGCCGGTCACATACTCTGATAGTTATTTCAAATGTATGTTATACTGATAGTATAGTTTATTGTTCTGGATCTGGTACTATAGTTTCATTGTTATTCATGTACCACAGTTACATATTCCTGTCTTGTACCATAGTTCATATTGTGGTTCTTTTTCATGCATTTCAGTTTATATTGTTTAGTGCTTCTTGTCGGGGTTGTACTTTGCTCTCTTTCTGACATGATACGTTGCAGGTTTACTTGATGATGTTGTATCTCCTTCATGGGCTAGAGCCCGAAGCCAGGATAGAGATGCCTAATGATAGACTTAGAATTTCAGAGTTATAGTTAGATCCTTCTTAGATCATTTAGAGATTTGTCATGTACCTTGTATTCAGGTTTCAGGATTATACATTTTATTCAGGTTACCGGATTTGTCTTCGGCATTATCATTTATCTAATTGTATCTAAATATTTGTGGATTGTGGTGCTATTGGGAACGTGTATAGCAGCTGTGTTGTTTTATGTACCTTGTATCTTGGAGTTTTTCTTAGATTGTACAGCTTACTGCGTTGTATCTTCCAACGTAGGCTGGGCGTGTCCGACTCGTGTCCGATTATTCGGTAGCGGATCGTGACATATTTTTAGTGGTGGCCCATGCAGGTTTGTCCTAATGGCACTTAGGCTATAAAGTGATATTGGTGTAACGCCCCAGTCCTAAAATACGTAGGACTAGGATACGTATACATGCCAGCTCCGCATCGAGAGGACTCCAGCCCAGCTCGAATACATATAAGCTGTATGGTTATTCCAGATGAACTATATCTCAATCCACATAATAATGATAAATATGACGAATTAAGTGCAGTAAGGCTGATCAGGCCATGATACACTGATTCTAGAATAGATAAATATGTTAGAGTGGATCCCCAATAACACATTTATCATGAACAAGCTAGAGAAAAATAGAAGCTTGTACAAGACTAGGCTTTAATGTAGCAAGATTTAAATATAGGACAAAATCTAAGTACGAAAGAGAAAGATAAAACATCAACTAAATATACCTGCAGTCTCGGTGTAGCAATCATCCTCCATCAGTGTACCATACCTTCATCTAATACCTGGAGAGATCACCAGGTCCTCAGAGGACTAGCAAGACACATAATATATATGCCAACTGTACAATAAATAACATGCAAGAAAATAGGAATAACAAGTAGAGGAATGTAAAATAAGCAATGATCAATAAGACGTCTCAATATCGTAACGCCATGGGATGCTCCAGACCTCAAGATAAAAGATAAGTTTCTACTACCGTAATGCCTTGGGACACTCCCGGACCTAGAGACAGGATAACAAGTCGATAAGAAGTCTCTAACACCGTAACGCCATTGGACGCTCCCAGTCCTAGAGATGGAATAACAGGTCGATAAGAAGTCTCTAATATCGTAATGCCATTGGACACTCCTAGTCCTAGAGATAGCAGGGCTAATGTCGAATCAATCAATCACGACTACAGGTCAAGTCAAGCTCAAGGGCGAAGGTAGAAGACTAGTCAAAATCGTCACAAGACTCGCGTATAACAATAACAGCATAAGATGACTCAATAAGGAATGTGCACGTAAAGAGAAAGAAAGTAGAATAAACATGAATGATAGATAATAAAATAGAACTGGAAAGAGATAACAATATACAATATGCATGTAAGTACTGTAAAGTTTGGCAAGGTGTACTTGCCTGGTGTAGACTCAACCACGTCTAAATAACCGGTCAGTTCGAACGTCCGCGAAAGCTGAACTCCTGCAACTGTCCTCGGATGCTGAAACAGACATTACCAACATTCCCGAAATAAGCAAAATAGCTAGGATAGGCTACCCATAAGTCCAATTTTGGATACATGGGCAAAATAGTAATTTTGGATCAAAACGGTGTCTATCATTGGACCCGCTTTGTACCAAAAAGTGTGCCACAGTCAATAATCTCTAAAGTCGTCAAACTATATGTCTACAAATTTGTTTTGATGATACGAACCCAACGGTATGTCCAATTTTGGATTCCGATGAGCTGTAACACCTAGTTTTCTAAAATGAGGGTAATTTTGAAATTTTGTATTTTAATTTATTTAATTATGGTATTTAAGATTTTCCATGATTTTCCATGATTTTTAATCATTTTAAAACTATTTTAAAATCATGACTTATGATTTTGGTGTTGGCTAGTGTAACCTTGGAGACTGTTGACCTAGAGCCTAGCCATGTGATTAGGATGTTTAAATTAGTACATTTTAGCCTAGAGGGTATTTTGGTCATTTTAGGATTTAATTGAATTATTTATGATTTATTAGAATTTGTGTGATTTTAATTATTATTTAAATAAGTGCTATGTGCTATGATGGGTTTTAGCCTAGTGAAGCCTAACCTAGAAGCTTAGAATTAACCCATGGGCTAAGTAGGATGGTTAACTTAAGTTGAGGGTAGAAATTATCAAGTTAGAAATCAAATAGGAGTTTTAGTCATGAGAATTGATTTTTGAGAATGGGCCCTTAGAAACTTAGATGTAACTTGACTTAGAGAGGGAGGCCCATGGCCCAACTAACTAAACCCTAACCCTAGCATTTATGACCAGCCACCTAGGGATCCACACTCCTATTTAATGTCTCCTCAAACTTAGGGCTAGCCTCCTTAGAAAAAATAGCAAGTTAAAAATAGAGGTAAAACCCTTTCTTCCCCAATCCATAACTCCTCCATTTCAACTCCTTTTTCTTTCTAATTTCTTGCAATAGATTCTAATCTCTGTGCTTTTGATGACTATGGTGAGAAATTCCAGGGAAGGGGCAATTTGGAAGAGTTTGGGTAGCTTGAGGAACAACTCACTTTGGGGCTTTTTGAGCCATTTCAAACCTATAGGTAAATCCCTATTCTCTCCACCAAATTTTGATTTCTTTGCATGGTTAGGAAGCCCTAGGTGTCATCTCTCTGTAGGAATAGGTTTTGTTAGATATTGTGTCCATTTCGTGTCCGTATCGGACACGAATCAGTGCTAGGGTGCATGTGTTCGATAAAATGCTTGTTAGAAATAAATGTTACTAATTTCAAATTGTGTTTGAACAAAAATGTAGATATATATGTGTATTTCAATATTTGTGAAGACTGAGCTGGATTCTGTGTCGTGTCCGTGTCTAAATGGGACACGCACGCGCTGTACAAGATCTCGTGCACTGTCCTGCTGCTGGACACGTCGTGTGCGCTGTACACGACACGATTGGACACGAAACTTAGGGTGAAGGTCGGGGACATGACTGACACTGTGCCCACAAAATTTAGGGTGGTGTCGTGTCGTGTCGAGGGAGAAAACGCACGCGCACTGATTTTACACGCACTGTACGCGCGAGTTTTTGCCTACTGATACGCGTGTCGTGTCGCGTCCAGACACGTCGTGGACGCGTGACGACACATCCTATGGTTAGCCCTATACCTAGGCTATGTATGGACATGTGCACGAGGTACATGGTTGAGTGTGTCGTGTCCACAAGGCGACTGCATCGCAGCACGATGCAGTCTGTGCACAAATTTGTGTCTGTGATGTGTGGTCGACTTGGACACGTTCGTGTCCACCTTGCTGGACACGAACACCCTCCCCACGACACGTATCATGTGTACACCTGACTGCACACTTAATTTACTGATTTAATTAAGTTTTGAGTTTGAATTGGTTTTGGTTCGATTTCTCTGATACCATGTGCCTTTTTCGAAAATTCCTGAATTGATTTCATTTTAATCTAATTTAGATGATGTTTTAGATTGCCACATTGATTTCCTACATGTGCTTTGGTTCCTACTAAGTTGGTTTTTGCAAGATAGATTAGGTTTTCACTTGGGAAAATGGGTTTTGATCTAATAAACTGTCTTACCAACTGAACAGTTTTGTTAATTTAAATTCTGAACTTTATTCCAGTTTTAATCTAAGATTTGAATGCTGAATTACTATGATTAATCCCTATACAAATGTGTTAGACTACTGTTAGGTAGTTACATGTTAGATTGGGTTAATGTCAAGGAAAATAGATTCGAATTGGTGAATATTGGGTTGATTGAACTGTTATTTTCCCTTCATTTTTTCCTGAGAACCTGAATTTTAGAGTACATAGGCACTGTTGCATATAGTTCAAATTTCATAATACATGCTCTACATGTTCATGCATTTCAGTAAGCTATAGTTCATATGTTGGTTCACTGTTAAATCGATTTCATTTCCTTCCTTAATAACTGAGTTGATTTCTATATTTTTCATTAAAACTGAGATTGGTAATCACAGATAACCGAGTTTGGGTTCTTTTGAACTTAAAACTGAGAATGTTTTGAAGGGAGGTTCTTCTGGGTAATCTGAATTGAAAAGGGGCCTGTGCACACTATTTTGTATTATTTCTCACTATTTTTTTAACTGAGTCTTAAATGTTTTGTGTTCCTATTGAGCTGAGATTGGGGCATGGGTAATCTGAGTTTGTCTACACTATTTTCTCACTGATTTTACACTGTTTTCTCACTGATTTTCCCTCTAACACCTATCACTGATTGCTCACTGTTCTCACACTAATATTTTACTGTTTTTTTTCACTCTATATCTCACACTCTCTCATGTCACTAACACACACTCCTAAACCTGTAAATGACACTTATACACACACTTTTCTCTATTGATTTCTGAATAGTCTACACACATGTAGGCACACACATGCACATGCCTTTGACACTACCCTTCATCACCCACACACTGGTTGTTCACACACATGTCTCTCTCTCTATGAATATATATGTATATAATATCTCTAATTTGTTGGATGAATATGTAATATATATATATATGTAATGTTGCTTATATTAAAATAGTATATGTATATAATGTGTGGAAGCAATGTATTACCAATATAGATTGTATTAGCCTATGTAGATTCTTATAATATAGCTTATGTACATACACCTATGATTTGTGTGTTGATAGACTTGTAAGGCTTTGTGATGATGTGTGCTTGCTAGAATAGGCTGGTTAGGCTAGTGAGACTTGATTAGCCTAGTTTGACCTAGTTTGACTTCTAGGTTGACCAAGAGTTGACCTTGGCCTAGATTGACCTAGACATCACGTAGATGCATTGTAGAAGTCTATTTTCTTATTTTAGACATGTTGTGACTTGTGCTGTTCTATAGGAGACAGACACCACTCCTCGGACAGTAGATATTCTTCAGATACTCAGGATACATGCGAGTACATTCTCTGACCGTTTCATACTTGTCTGGATTTACATTCTTGCTCTAGATTACTGTACTTGATGCTGACACGATCATTATCACGGATTGGTACTATATGAATCTTCTTCAGAGATGTTATCTCCTTGTATTCACTAAATACATATTGTGATGTGCGTTTCACTTACATATTATATTTATTGAATACCCTTATCATTGTACACTCATTGTGCATATTGTACTCTCATTATCACATTGAGCTATTGTACAAGCCATTATATAAGGTAACGTAACTGAATTGGATCCTTGTGTATTGATTGGGGGAGGGAGAGTAGAAGTGGTTATGTGATCAATCCTATTGTATAAGAAATTGTATATGTCCATTGTACACCCACGTACAAAGGAGTCCCATTTTATTGTATAACCTAACCCGTTTATATAACCATATTGTGCTCTAAATCACATGTTGCTACAGTTCTTACTTATCATATATAGATATTTCCCATTATCAAATCTCTACTGTTTTTCCTATACATCCTTCTTTCAGCGTTTCATGTACCTTACTCTATTGCATGCTTTATATTTTCTAACTTGATATGAACTGCGTGAGATGTTTTGTGCTCGCTCCTGTCCTGACTGGACCAGTTGAAAATATTACAGAGGATGAGGATGAGGCCTGTATAGACACCTTCTATGGGGCAGCTGTAGATGGCTCGTGTGACCCAGATTTCCAGCCTGATCCACTAGCTTAGAGACTGAGGCTCCCTAGACTAGGTTTTACTATTTCTGTCTTCTGAGATCAGGATTGTATATACATACTCTTTCATATTCAGTATTAGAGTCTTGTATTGAGTGGGATGTTCTGATTTGTTATGTCAGTAGACACTTAGACTCTCTGGTTGTATTTATGTGGATTTCCTTCATTCCAGTATTTGTCTTTGTATCTTCCTATCTTATCATTCTGCTTAGATGTGATTGAGACTGTATATTGCTATGTCACCTCCATTCGGAGTGTATATACTGTACATGTACCTTTATATTGTTAGATGATTGACCTAGGACAGCGTTCTACCGCCGACACTGCGGCGTAGGCTGGGCGTTGTTACGTTCTCGTACCCTCACAGTGGGTGCGGGTCATGACACGAGCCGTGCACGAAATCGCCCGTTGAGTTGGACCGTAGGGCCCGCAAAATGACGATCCGATCAACTGTCTCAGAATCGGACCAAACTTGGCATACAGGACCAAAAAATGATACGGTCCTACCGGCACAAGTTTCGTCTCGGTTTGACGAACATGTACAAAGTAATTGGAGAATTTCGAAAAGGCCGATACGGTAAATTTTGACGGATACACATCAAATTCGTCGCGCACACGCAACCAATTTGAATTCCGTCAAAGCCCACACGTCCATGAAGTCGATACGCATCTTTCGATGCTTTCAGTTTGCGACCACGTCGCCCGGATTGGCGGGACGCACGTTGGTTCAGAAGAATTTTAAAGTTTTGAAAACTGTTTTTAATGATAAATTCTCAATTTTGAAAACTGTTTTCTCTTCAATTAATTAATGAAAAGTAAAAATACAAAATAGGTTAGGAAGCCCTATATGTTGTCAACAAATGTCTTCAAATAGTTTTCTAAAATTGCTACTAACTAGACAGGTACAGGCCTTCCAAGTTGGGTGTTCAGATTGTGTTTCTGTTCAATTTTGAACAGATTTTTGTGGATCTTTGAGTCGATTTTCTAGACAAGTTAAAGCGGCAAAGCTAAATCTAATTGAAGGGACTTAGAGTCGTATAGGTTGTGATCATAACGATCTTTGTTTTTCAGGAAATAATGGTAAATTGGGTGAGAAAATGACCGGGAAAGATGGCTTGAAGGTGGTGATTGCTGCTACCATTGTTGCTCTGGTCTTGTTAGAAGTTGCTGCGGCTGATGCCGCGGCTGCCCGGAGACGTGGCGGCACGGTGGGTCTCACGGCGATGGTCTGGCGGTGGTGGGAAGGTATGGATGCGGTCCTACGGTGACGACGGTTGGCTGCGATGATGGCCGCTGCTGCTACTGTCTGTTTTTCGGCACGGCGCGTGCTCTCCGGCGTGGTGGTCGACGGTGCACGAATGTTAGACGGTTGCCAGAGTCCTGAAGTGCGGCGATGGGGCGCCCGGCGGTGGCGCTGCCTGGCTCCGCTGCTGCTGCCAATGTTGGCGCTGCCGCTGTTGTGCTCCTTAGGAGGGTCGGGTATATATATGAGTCAATATCTCGCGAGATATTTGTTATCTCGCGAGATATTGATTATATATATATATATATATATATATATATATATATATATATATATATATATATATATATATATTTATCTATATATGTATTTATATATCTATATATATGTATATATCTATATATACACCTATAAATCTCCAAAAATTCAAAATCAAACCTTAATATTATCTATCTATATATATATAAAATGTATTTAAACATATGTACATATATGTAAATTCAATTGACAATAAAAAGGACAACCAATAATAATAATATCTAATAGTAATAAATATATTTATTTAATCACCACAAGATAAGAAAATAATAATAAAATAATTAAATGGTGGTTTGGTGAATCCATACTACTCACCTTTATCCGAGTCCAAAAAATTGTACAAATATTGTAAAACAATATTTAATAATAAAAATACCAATTTTTGTACAAATATTCAAATAATTAAAAATGTACATCAATACCTAAAATAATTTAGAAAGTATTTGTACACACTCAAAATATGCCTACATGGTCGTCTTTGGTCCACTACACGCCTACATGGTCTTGGAATTGGGTTGGGTCCAGTTCGGGCTGATTGGGTACCACCGGGTCATCTAAAAATCAATATATCTAATTAATAAATAACTAATTCATCGGTGGGGGTCAAGTCACAACTTTACCTGGTTTTCCTACTTGGGACACATCTATGGCCGGAGCTTCCCTATCATGGCTGAAATACTAGTCAAAATACACAACCACGTTAACCGTGCCAAAATTCCTAGTCGCTATGCATCTTAGAACTTAACCATGACTAAAGCCATATCTATATACAATATTAGGCTGTTATAAATATAATCATATATATACAAAATTGTATTTAAATCTAATTAACTGTATAACATCCCAAAATAAATCTACAATAATTATACTAAGCCATGGCAACCAATCATGACTCTATAAGTGGGGTTGGCTAGGTTAGGGTCCAAATATATTTTCTAATTTAATCGAACTCTAAGAGTCAACCAATAAGTCTCTTGTGCCATTCGCAATTAAATAGCACATGGAGACTCGATTGAGTGGCACACCCTTGGCATGTGTGTCGTAGGCTCAACATGGGTTAAAACCATATATTGGATCAAATGGTTTTGATCTATGTCGAGTTCCAAACTCATGTGAAAGTTAGGTCTGGAATTATGGTAAATAATCAAATTGCCTAAATTTGACCCGAAGTTGCGCGAAGTCAAAAGAATGCTAGGGGACAAGTTTGGATGGGACATGATATACCAAATTGAAGGTCATCCCGTCTACTACAAAACTCATGAAGGACGTTTCGTGAGATGGACATATCTTGTGCTCCAAGAATCAAAGACACGAAAAAGTACATATATAATCATATTTAAATATACATTATAACCTGTAACACCCTATTTTCTGAAATTGGGGATTTTTGAAAATTTATTATTTTTATTATTTATTAGTGGTATTTTAGTCATGGTATGATTTTCTGGTGATTTTAGTTAGATTAAACCATTTTCTAAGTCATGCTAAGTCATGACTTATGACTTCGTGATTTTGGTTAGTATAACTTAGTGCAAACCCTAGTTTTCTCTAACCTAGAAGTTGCCATGACCATGATAGCTTAGCCATAGGCTTAGAATATCAAATTTGGGGTTTTTGACCAAAAGGGTATTTTGGTAATTTTCTAGATTTAATTTGTGATTATGTGATTTTAATATTATTTAATACTTGGTAGGTCTCATGATTAGTTCCTAACCTATCCTACCCTAAACTAGTAGTTAGCCCCTAACCTAGAATCATTAGGGTGATGTTTAGGTCATGGGTTAAAGTAGATAATATCTAGATATTTGCTTTATGGATATTTTGCACAAAACATGCAAAATATCACCAAACCTTTTGCTAAAGTCCTTGACTTAGCCTTGAAGGAAGCCAAGGACACACCCCCCCATGCTTGGCCGACCAAGGAAGACCCCCCTTGGCAGCCCACATTTGATAAATACCCCATGGAATAATTCATGAACAAAAATACATGAAATTTATTCCACAAAAATTCCCTTTCCTTTCAACCTTCATAACTTGAGCTATCTTGATCCAAATTGACTCTAGTCTCTTGCATTGGAACCCTACAACATCTAGGGTGCTAAGGGAAGCAAGAAATCTAGAATTTGGGAGCTTGGGCATCATCGAGTTGGAGATCACACAACCCCCTTTTCATTGATTTCCTTGGAATTTCACCAATAGGTAAATTTCCACAAACTTAGTCAATTCCTGTTTTTCTTTCATAAATGCATTCATATAGGGATAACAATACTGTGGGTAAAGTTTGGTGGGATTTTGATGTGTTTTGGTGTCCGTATCGGACACGTATCCTAAGCTAGAAACCTTGTTTGGTGAAATGCCACAATGGACTTGTTTTTGTGTTTTTGTAGAACTAATTACACTGTTGTGAAGCCCTAGACATGTAGGTCACGGACCCACTCGACTGAGCACATTTTAGTGCTGTGTTTGTGTCCAAATTGGACACGAACCGACCGCACGAGCCCATCGTGCATGTCCTGCTACCCGACCCTTCGTGCGCACAGCACAGGCCACTAGGACACGAAAATTTTGACACAGACAAGGGGGCAATGTCTGCGAACATGCCCCTAAAGTCTCGTGTCGCATCGTGTCGTGTCGAGTGAGAAAACTCACTCGCACTGGACACGCGCTGTCAGCGCACGCACGCGCGCGCACAACTTTGAGTGTGTCGTGTCGCATGGACACGACACTAGAGCATCTCGTAGTGACACGGGCATGAAGCCCTATGCGTGGCGTATACGTGGACACGAGCACGTGGTGCTTCGTGTCCTGTGTCGCGTGTACGACGCGTGTAACCGCGTGCACGACGCAGTCGTAACACGCGTGTATCAGTCGTGTTTTCACGACTGATACGGTGTTTGTTCTGTGTCCACGCGTGTCGTGGACACGTGTCAGGGTGTGGAATGTGTAGCCCTACGTGTGGGCTACACGTATGCACGACCACGAGACGTGTCGTGTCTCGTGGTGTGTCCACGAGTGCGTGGAACGTGTGCACGATACTGTTCTTGTGTACACGTATCAGACTTACCCGATCGAGTGTTTTGTGTGTTTGGACACACGAAACCGTGTCGTGGTGTCGTGTCAGTATCCTAGGACCCTAGTGTATCTATGGGGGGTTAGTTACCAACCGTTGGTATCGAGTCTTAGCTCGATTTGGGTTGCGTATATCGAATTACCCAATTTCAGTGTTAACTGTGCACTGTCACAGTTTTGAGTTAATTCCAGATTTTGGAAATCGAACTTTGATTCGATTTTATTAATAATTTAGGTATTAGACTAGTGTATTTTAGTGAGTCTATGTGTAGTATACATATATGTGAGGGTGTGGGTCGAATTCGAGGAGATTTGGGTGTGTGTGGGTGTAGTTATGTAGATATACACATATGTGTGTATATGTGTGTTATGTGTGTGTGTTTGGGGGTTTGATTTTGGGTTCCAGGATTCTGGAAACCCCCCCTGTGTCCTGATCTCTCACTCTCTCTCTCACTGTAGCCCTCTCTCTCTTTCACTCTCTCACTCACTCTAAGTCTCTCTCTCCTATCTATCTATATATATAAGTAATATATGTATATAGATTGATATATATATATATATAGATATATATATATATATATATATATATATGTATATATATAAGTGATATATACATTTGTGTTAGGTCTCACTATGTCATACATAGTGTTATATGTATATAGGTGTGAGTGTGGGTTTGTACTATATATGATATTCATATTTGATATATGGGTAGCTAGTGTCTAATTATATATATATAGATATAGTGATATTATATATATGTATAACTTGTTAAGGTATAGGTTTAGATGAAAACCTATAACCAATAATCTTTGACAATGGCCTATGGCCTAGGATTATTAGCCAATGGCTTGGGGCTAACCCTAATGGCCCAAAACCAACATGTTGACCCTTGATTACTAAGGGTTGACCAAAGTCAACCTTAGGTCAAAAGTGACCTAGTTCACCTAGAAATGACTAGTAATGACCTAAAATAACTAGTTTGACTAGTTTGACTAAAACCCTAACTAGTTTGACTAATATTGACTTAACTTTGACTAGTTTGACTTTAGAGTTGACCAGAGTTGACCAAGAGTTGACTTTTGACCAGATTGACCTAGAATCATGTAGTTTGCATAGTAGACTTTATATTTACTATTTAGAATACATTGTGACTTGTATTGCTCTGATTAGGAGCCAGACACCTCTCCTCAGACAGTATATCCTCTTCAGACATTCAGTTATCAGGCGAGTACATTCTCTGACCGTTTCATACTTGTTCAGGCTTTACTTCTTGCTCTAGATTACTTTACTTGTTGCTGTCACGTTGGTAACACGGATTGGTACTATATGGATCTTTACATGAGATGTTATCCCCCTCGGGAGCATCGGGTACTTCATGTTATGTGTGTTTCACTATCATCATGTACTCCTATGCTTCCATTATTTATGTACACTCATGTGATCATGTACTCTCATGTTTACTGAGCTCTCATGTATACTATCATGTGCACCCTTTCATGGGCCCCATGTGATATCATGTACAATAACGTAACTTGTATAGATCCTTGTGTATTGATTGGGGAAAACGGGGGAGTAGAAGTGGACATGTGAATAATTCCAAAGTAGTGTAATCATGTACAACTCCGTAGTGTAATCATGTGCAAGTCCAGCCATTCACATGCCTATCTTGTGCTCTACATCACTAGTCACTACAGTTCTCTATATACAGTAGATATTTCATTACAGCTATCTCTTTTACATCGTATATTTCCTTTCAGCAGTTCATGTATCTTACTCTATTGCCTGTATCGTATTTCCTAACCTGCTATGCACTGCGTGAGATGTATTGTGCTCGTTCCCGTCCTGATTGGACCTGTTGAAAATATTACAGAGGATGAGGATGAGGCCCTGGTGTCTACCTATTATGGAGCAGGACTAGATGATACTTATGTTGTGGACCCTCAGCAGGTTCCACCTACAGCTGAGGAGGATGTTCCAGTAGTCTAGACCAGTTTAGTCTAGGCAGTCTTTCTATATTTACTTTTTGTCTCACATTCTGTGTTGTATTTTGAGATGTGGAGATGTATAGACTCTTAGACTTTTTGTAGTATGAGTTGACAGTTCTGGATATTGTGTTGTACTAGACACTTGGACATTTTCATCTATGCTATGGTTCTCTTTGAGTTACTATCTATCTATCTGTTCTTCATTCTTCTACCCTAGATGTGATTGAGATGTATATTGTTATGTTACCTCCATTCGGAGAGTATAAACTGTACAGGTACTTTTATATGGTTAGATGATTGACCTAGGACAGCGTTCTACCGCCGATACTGCGGCGTAGGCTGGGCGTTGTTACGTTCTCGTACCCTGACAGTGGGTGCGGGTCGTGACACGTTTTTAGTGGTGGCCCATGCAGGTCGAGTTTATGTAGTGGTATTCGAACTAGAGTATCACTACAGCCTGTGATAGGATTAGAGGAATAGGCTTAGAGAGAATGGATACTCAATCACTGCTAGGATACTTTGAGAGATTCCTGGGATGACCCTTGAGAATCTCATTGAAATTTCGATTTAAACTCCTTTTTCCTTAATTGAATTTAATTTTGGAGGATTCACTGTAGAACTTTGAATCCTGGTATTAGTTGATGATTTTGAAATTTTGTAGTTGTTGATTTTAATTTCTTAGTGTTAGATTAATATCTTTTATTTTTGGGGTACTCAATCACAATTAGGAGAAAACTCTTATTTGTTTCTAGCCATCTAATCCTCTTGCTAATTGCCTTTTATTGAAATGAACTGTGCTCTCTATTTTGCATCTTGCTTAAACACTTTCTACCTAACTATGTGACTGTATCCCAACCTGACTTACTCGACATTTCCTCAAATCAAGACTTTATTTGATACCTTCTAACCTTGACCCTTGATTGATCGAACCCTAACTATATTCATCTAGTAGCCTATAAATCCCTAGGACTGTGTTCCTAAATTATTTACTGGATTCCTGATTAATTTTATTTTATGGGTTAATTTGATCTTCTCCAATTTTGCATCAATTTGTCACGTCTCGAACTACCACTTTCTATTCTAGATCATTGGACGACCTTTACCGTGACTTAGATATCCAGAGTATAATACTAGCTGTTACCTTCCAACAAACTTTACATATAAGACCTAGACTAGCCTACCTTCATGTAGGTATTCCATGTCCTACTAAAACCCGTCTCCTTGTACTCTATTTCTTAATATGATTTTCTGGTCAAATGGCTAAACTATAACCTCTGCCATGATACTAAATTAATTCTTATTTCAATTAGAGATCCACCTTGGCTCGACCTGGCATGTGATGGTGTTCTGCTTGAACCCTCGAATGCTTAATCTTGTACCTTATCTTGAAAGCTTGACCCGATTGGTTAAGGATCTTGGACTATATGTCTTCTTTTATCGTTTCCACCCTTACTTATATCTTATGCTACAAATCTATCCTTAGTTTTACAAGCTTATCCTTTCGAGCTTGATCATGATATATTTTATTGGGTGCGCACCCACTAACATATTGTCTAATCAGAACCGGCGCATGATGGTCTGATCAACCTATTGCGTTTTGGTTCGCTTTTCGTATATTAATCTACGTGGATGGAGATATAATTTAACTTGCCCTAAAATCTTATCCGCAACAGCCTTGACAATTCTCCTTGAAATTATTTTTATCGTCTATGAACCTCGTATTCATATCCAGTTGAATTAAAATTTATCATGACCTGGATTTTCATCATTGGATGCTCGTACTTGATTTCATTAATTTTCCATCTTGCCCAAATCTCGATTTATCCTGAAATTGATCAACTTAGATCGTGCCAAGACTAAAATCTATTTGTGATTGTTGTGCCTAAATTTTTCAATTTTCTTTTTCCACTTTATGGAATAGTAACTTTTTATGGTTTCTCAGTTACTTGTTGATGACAATTTTTCATATAGGATGGTAGACGGCCCTACAGCCGTGATGATTGTTGTTCATTTACCCTTCCCAATTAGGACACCCTAGATTGCTTGTACGTTTTGATACCATAGGAACAGTCTTGATCTAGAATGACTAGTGCACCCAAATGAGACCACAGACTGTTCCATTTAACCTGTCCCCCTGGTACCACTATTGCATCACAATTTCTGACTTAATTTAAGCCATAGACCTTCCCACTCTGAATTATGATCATCGTAGACACATTACCGTGACTTTTAAATTTGGAGCACAAGACTAGTTGTTTTCTCAAAACTGACTTCACATACCAGACCTAGACATGACATACTACACCCATGACCTTAGTGTGCCACTCAAGCATACCATCGTATGCTTCATTTACATAGTACGATTTTTCTGACCCGAGGCTCCATCCTGATTTATCCCATGGAGTTATTTTTGGCTTCGATTTGAATTAAGAACACCTTATGACCTAAAACTGCCAGCCAATTTTTGGACATGACCCAGTATAGGTCTACTACCCATATTTTGCTTGTTGACCTTGTATGTTGCCTAGGTAGTGGCTTCGTCCCTGATTTTGGAGGTTTGACCTAGGAGGAGTACGACCATCTAAATTTCGAGGACGAAATTATTTTAAGGTGGGTAGACTTGTAACACCCTGTTTTCTGAAATTGGGGATTTTTGAAAATTTATTATTTTTATTATTTATTAGTGGTATTTTAGTCATGGTATGATTTTCTGGTGATTTTAGTTAGATTAAACCATTTTCTAAGTCATGCTAAGTCATGACTTATGACTTCGTGATTTTGGTTAGTATAACTTAGTGCAAACCCTAGTTTTCTCTAACCTAGAAGTTGCCATGACCATGATAGCTTAGCCATAGGCTTAGAATATCAAATTTGGGGTTTTTGACCAAAAGGGTATTTTGGTAATTTTCTAGATTTAATTTGTGATTATGTGATTTTAATATTATTTAATACTTGGTAGGTCTCATGATTAGTTCCTAACCTATCCTACCCTAAACTAGTAGTTAGCCCCTAACCTAGAATCATTAGGGTGATGTTTAGGTCATGGGTTAAAGTAGATAATATCTAGATATTTGCTTTATGGATATTTTGCACAAAACATGCAAAATATCACCAAACCTTTTGCTAAAGTCCTTGACTTAGCCTTGAAGGAAGCCAAGGACACCCCCCCCCATGCTTGGCCGACCAAGGAAGACCCCCCTTGGCAGCCCACATTTGATAAATACCCTATGGAATAATTCATGAACAAAAATACATGAAATTTATTCCACAAAAATTCCCTTTCCTTTCAACCTTCATAACTTGAGCTATCTTGATCCAAATTGACTCTAGTCTCTTGCATTGGAACCCTACAACATCTAGGGTGCTAAGGGAAGCAAGAAATCTAGAATTTGGGAGCTTGGGCATCATCGAGTTGGAGATCACACAACCCCCTTTTCATTGATTTCCTTGGAATTTCACCAATAGGTAAATTTCCACAAACTTAGTCAATTCCTGTTTTTCTTTCATAAATGCATTCATATAGGGATAACAATACTGTGGGTAAAGTTTGGTGGGATTTTGATGTATTTTGGTGTCCGTATCGGACACGTATCCTAAGCTAGAAACCTTGTTTGGTGAAATGCCACAATGGACTTGTTTTTGTGTTTTTGTAGAACTAATTGCACTGTTGTGAAGCCCTAGACATGTAGGTCACGGACCCACTCGACTGAGCACATTTTAGTGCTGTGTTCGTGTCCAAATTGGACACGAACCGACCGTACGAGCCCATCGTGCATGTCCTGCTACCCGACCCTTCGTGCGCACAGCATAGGCCACTAGGACACGAAAATTTTGACACAGACAAGGGGGCAATGTCTGCGAACATGCCCCCAAAGTCTCGTGTCGCGTCGTATCGTGTCGAGTGAGAAAACTCACTCGCACTGGACACGCGCTGTCAGCGCACGCGCGCGCGCGCACAACTTTGAGTGTGTCGTGTCGCATGGACACGACACTAGAGCATCTCGTAGTGACACGGGCATGAAGCCCTATGCGTGGCGTACACGTGGACACGAGCACGTGGTGCTTCGTGTCCTGTGTCGCGTGTACGACGCGTGTAACCGCGTGCACGACGCAGTCGTAACACGCGTGTATCAGTCGTGTTTTCACGACTGATACGGTGTTTGTTCTGTGTCCACGCGTGTCGTGGACACGTGTCAGGGTGTGGAATGTGTAGCCCTACGTGTGGGCTACACGTATGCACGACCACGAGACGTGTCGTGTCTCGTGGTGTGTCCACGAGTGCGTGGAACGTGTGCACGACACTGTTCTTGTGTACACGTATCAGACTTACCCGATCGAGTGTTTTGTGTGTTTGGACACACGAAACCGTGTCGTGGTGTCGTGTCAGTGTCCTAGGACCCTAGTGTATCTATGGGGGGTTAGTTACCAACCGTTGGTATCGAGTCTTAGCTCGATTTGGGTTGCGTATATCGAATTACCCAATTTCAGTGTTAACTGTGCACTGTCACAGTTTTGAGTTAATTCCAGATTTTGGAAATCGAACTTTGATTCGATTTTATTAATAATTTAGGTATTAGACTAGTGTATTTTAGTGAGTCTATGTGTAGTATACATATATGTGAGGGTGTGGGTCGAATTCAAGGAGATTTGGGTGTGTGTGGGTGTAGTTATGTAGATATACACATATGTGTGTATATGTGTGTTATGTGTGTGTGTTTGGGGGTTTGATTTTGGGTTCCAGGATTCTGGAAACCCCCCCCGTGTCCTGATCTCTCACTCTCTCTCTCACTGTAGCCCTCTCTCTCTTTCACTCTCTCACTCACTCTAAGTCTCTCTCTCCTATCTATCTATATATATAAGTAATATATGTATATAGATTGATATATATATATATAGATATATATATATATATATATGTATATATATAAGTGATATATATACATTTGTGTTAGGTCTCACTATGTCATACATAGTGTTATATGTATATAGGTGTGAGTGTGGGTTTGTACTATATATGATATTCATATTTGATATATGGGTAGCTAGTGTCTAATTATATATATATATAGATATAGTGATATTATATATATGTATAACTTGTTAAGGTATAGGTTTAGATGAAAACCTATAACCAATAATCTTTGACAATGGCCTATGGCCTAGGATTATTAGCCAATGGCTTGGGGCTAACCCTAATGGCCCAAAACCAACATGTTGACCCTTGATTACTAAGGGTTGACCAAAGTCAACCTTAGGTCAAAAGTGACCTATTTCACCTAGAAATGACTAGTAATGACCTAAAATAACTAGTTTGACTAGTTTGACTAAAACCCTAACTAGTTTGACTAATATTGACTTAACTTTGACTAGTTTGACTTTAGAGTTGACCAGAGTTGACCAAGAGTTGACTTTTGACCAGATTGACCTAGAATCATGTAGTTTGCATAGTAGACTTCATATTTACTATTTAGAATACATTGTGACTTGTATTGCTCTGATTAGGAGCCAGACACCTCTCCTCAGACAGTATATCCTCTTCAGACATTCAGTTATCAGGCGAGTACATTCTCTGACCGTTTCATACTTGTTCAGGCTTTACTTCTTGCTCTAGATTACTTTACTTGTTGCTGTCACGTTGGTAACACGGATTGGTACTATATGGATCTTTACATGAGATGTTATCCCCCTCGGGAGCATCGGGTACTTCATGTTATGTGTGTTTCACTATCATCATGTACTCCTATGCTTCCATTATTCATGTACACTCATGTGATCATGTACTCTCATGTTTACTGAGCTCTCATGTATACTATCATGTGCACCCTTTCATGGGCCCCATGTGATATCATGTACAATAACGTAACTTGTATAGATCCTTGTGTATTGATTGGGGAAAACGGGGGAGTAGAAGTGGACATGTGAATAATTCCAAAGTAGTGTAATCATGTACAACTCCGTAGTGTAATCATGTGCAAGTCCAGCCATTCACATGCCTATCTTGTGCTCTACATCACTAGTCACTACAGTTCTCTATATACAGTAGATATTTCATTACAGCTATCTCTTTTACATCGTATATTTCCTTTCAGCAGTTCATGTATCTTACTCTATTGCCTGTATCGTATTTCCTAACCTGCTATGCACTGCGTGAGATGTATTGTGCTCGTTCCCGTCCTGATTGGACCTGTTGAAAATATTACAGAGGATGAGGATGAGGCCCTGGTGTCTACCTATTATGGAGCAGGACTAGATGATACTTATGTTGTGGACCCTCAGCAGGTTCCACCTACAGCTGAGGAGGATGTTCCAGTAGTCTAGACCAGTTTAGTCTAGGCAGTCTTTCTATATTTACTTTTTGTCTCACATTCTGTGTTGTATTTTGAGATGTGGAGATGTATAGACTCTTAGACTTTTTGTAGTATGAGTTGACAGTTCTGGATATTGTGTTGTACTAGACACTTGGACATTTTCATCTATGCTATGGTTCTCTTTGAGTTACTATCTATCTATCTGTTCTTCATTCTTCTACCCTAGATGTGATTGAGATGTATATTGTTATGTCACCTCCATTCGGAGAGTATAAACTGTACAGGTACTTTTATATGGTTAGATGATTGACCTAGGACAGCGTTCTACCGCCGATACTGCGGCGTAGGCTGGGCGTTGTTACGTTCTCGTACCCTGACAGTGGGTGCGGGTCGTGACATAACCTAATAATTAGAAATACTATAAAATAAAATAAAAAAATAATTCCAAAAAATCAGGGTCCTCACAATCTATCCACCTTAAAAGAATTTCGTCCTCGAAATTAAAATAAGACTGACTAACAAAGAACCGTGCTAGTGTGACTAGGAATAGTTCAAGGGATATGCTAGGTCACTACAATGTCTCCTAATAAGTCAAGTAACAATCACGCCTAAACAATTTGGATTTGTAACCTCTATATCGTAAAACTATAGATAGTTATCTCTAGTGGCTCTTCTTGGTACTGGCGGTCTTGCAAAGATCACATTGAAGACTTGTCCCTCACAATTATATGAGTCTCCTTTTTCCTAACCAAGCTAAGTGGTACCTACTAATCCGCCTAATCCTCACTTTAAACTAACAAGGTATAATAGTAAATAGGTTGGGTTAGGTTTATGTCTAGGTTCTTCTTGTAGAGGGTCAATCTACCACTCTATTCTTGATCAAGTGACTACCATCATCTAGCTATTTCTAGAATGTCTACCCACCTTTGGTCAAACTACCCCATCAAACACATGGTGCCCTATGGCATCTTTAATTTTCCTGATCTATCAAGCAATCACAATACAATAAGCAAACAAACTTACACTAATACTTTAGAATTTCTAGTAAATCCTATACAGCACGATTATTCGTCACTCCGAAATTGGAAGGGACGAGAAGCAATGATACGATAAAGCAAAGGAAGAGTAATCGAGAGCAAATATGAAGTTCAAGGGCGGTAGAGAAATTTCTAAAAGATTTGTCAAGGCAGTTGTGGATTGAGATTCCTAAGGTTTTAATCAGGTCGCAGGCCCGCTCGGTACAGTAACGTAACCGAAACGGCTAACTCGACCTGCATGGGCCACCACAAAAACATGTAACGTCCCAGTCCCAAAATACGTAGGACTAGGATACGTATACATGCCAGCTACGTATCGAGAGGACTCCAGTCCAGCTCGAATACATATAAGCTGTATGGTTATTCCAGATTAACTATATCTCAATCCACATAATAATGATAAATATGACGAATCAAGTGCAGTAAGGCTGATCAGGCCATGATACACTGATTCTAGAATAGATAAATATGTTAGAATGGATCCCCAATAACACATTTATCATGAACAAGCTAGAGGAAAATAGAAGCTTGTACAAGACTAGGCTTTAATGTAGCAAGATTTAAATATAGGACAAAATCTAAGTACGGAAGAGAAAGATAAAACATCAACTAAATATACCTGCAGTCTCGGTGTAGCAATCATCCTCCATCAGTGTACCATACCTTCATCTAATACCTGGAGAGATCACCAGGTCCTCAGAGGACTAGCAAGACACATAATATACATGCCAACTGTACAATAAACAACATGCAAGAAAATATGAATAACAAGTAGAGGAATGTAAAATAGGCGATGATCAATAAGACGTCTCAATATCGTAACGCCATGGGACGCTCCCGACCTCAAGACAAAAGATAAGTCTCTACTACCGTAATGCCATGGGACACTCCCGGACCTAGAGACGGGATAACAAGTCGATAAGAAGTCTCTAACACTGTAACGCCATTGGACGCTCCCAGTCCTAGAGATGGAATAACAGGTCGATAAGAAGTCTCTAATACCGTAACGCCATTGGACGCTCCCAGTCCTAGAGATATCAGGGCTAATGTCGAATCAATCAATCACGACTACAGGTCAAGTCAAGCTCAAGGGCGAAGGTAGAAGACTAGTCAAAATCATCACAAGACTCGCGTAGAACAATAACAGCATAAGATGACTCAATAAGGAACGTGCACGTAAAGAGAAAAAAAGTAGAATAAACATGAATGACAGATAATGAAATAGAATTGGAAAGAGAGAACAATATACAATATGCATGTAATTACTGTAAAGTTTGGCAAGGTGTACTTGCCTGGTGTAGACCCAACCACGTCTAAATAACCTGTCAGATCGAACGTCCGCGAAAGCTGAACTCCTGTAACTATCCTCGGATGCTAAAACAGACATTGCCAACATTCTCGGAATAAGCAAAATAGCTAGGATAGGCTACCCATAAGTCCAATTCTGGACACAGGGGCAAAACGATAATTTTGGGTCAAAACGGTGTCCGCCGTTGGATCCGCTTTGTACCGAAAAGCGTGCCAGAGTCAATGGTCTATAAAGTCGTCAAACTATATATCTACGAATTTATTTTGATGATACGAACCCAATGGTATGTCCAATTTTGGATTCCGATGAGCCGTGTACGAAATCGCCCGTTGAGTTGGACCGTGGGGCCCGCAAAACGGCGATCCGATCAACTGTCTCAGAATCGGACCAAACTTGGCATACAGGACCAGAAAAATGATATGGTCCTGCTGGCGTAAGTTTTGTCTCGATTTGACGAACATGCACAAAGTAATTGGAGAATTTCGAAAAGGTCGATACGATAAATTTTGACGGATACGCATCAAATTCGTCGCGCACACGCAACAAATTTGAATTTCGTCAAAGCCCACACGTCCATGAAGTCAATACGCATCTTTTGATGCTTTCGGTTCGCGACCACGTCGCCCGGATTGGCGGGACGCACGTTGGTTCGGAAGAATTTTAAAGTTTTGAAAATTGTTTTTAATGATAAATTTTCGATTTTGAAAATTGTTTTCTCTTCACGTAATTAATGAAAAGTAAAAATACAAAATAGGTTAGGAAGCCCTATATGTTGTAAAAAATGTCTTCAAATAGTTTTCTAAAATTACTACTAACTAGATAGGTACAGGCCTTCCAAGTTGGGTGTTCAGATTGCGTTTCTGTTCAATTTTGAACAGATTTTTGTGGATCTTTGAGTCAATTTTCTCGACAGGTTAAAGCGGCAAAGCTAAATCTAATTGAAGGGACTTAGAGTCGTATAGGTTGTGATTATAACGATCTTTGTTTTTCAGAAAACAATGGTAAATTGGGTGAGAAAACGACCTGGAAAGATGGCTCGAAGGTGGTGATTGCTGCTACCATTGTTGCTCTGGTCTTGTTAGAAGTTGTTGCGGCTGATGCCGCGGCTGCCCGGAGATGTGGCGGCACGGTGGGTCTCACGACGATGGTCCGGCGGTGATGGCAAGGTATGGATGCGGTCCTACGGTGACGACGGTTGGCTGCGATGATGGCCGCTGCTGCTACTGTCTGTTTTCCGGCGTGGCGTGCGCTCTCCGGCGTGGTGATCGACGGCGCGCGGACGTCAGGCGGTTGTCGGGGTCCTGAAGTGCGGCGATAGGGCGCCCGGCAGTAGCGCTGCCTGGCCCCGCTGCTGCTGCTGCCAATGTTGGCGCTGCCGCTGTTGTGCTCCTTAGGGGGGGTCGGGTAGATATATGAGTCAATAGCTCGCGAAATATTTGTTATCTCGCGAGATATTGATTATATATATATATATATATATACATATATATATATATATATATATATATATAATATATATATATATATATATATATATATATATATATATATATGTATATGTATTTATATATTTTTTTATATCTATTTATCTATATATGTATCTATATATGTATTTATCTATATATGTATTTATATATCTATATATGTATATATCTATATATACACCTATAAATCTCCAAAAATTCAAAATCAAACCTTAATATTATATATATATATATATATATATATATATATATATATATATATATATATATATATATATATATATATATATATATATATATATGTAAATTCAATTGACAATAAAAAGGACAACCAATAATAATAATATCTAATAGTAATAAATATATTTATTTAATCACCACAAGATAATAAAATAATAATAAAATAATTAAATGGTGGTTTGGTGAATCCATACTACTCACCTTTATCCGAGTCCAGAAAATTGTACAAATATTGTAAAATTTTTTTTAATAAAAATACCAATTTTTGTACAAATATTCAAATAATTAAAAATGTACATCAATACCTAAAACAATTTAGGAAGTATTTGTACACACTTAAAATATGCCTACATGGTCGTCTTTGGTCCCCTACACGCCTACATGGTCTTGGAATTGGGTTGGGTCCAGTTCGGGCTGATTGGGTACTACCGGTCATCTAAAAATCAATATATCTAATTAATAAATAACTAATTGATCGATGGGGGTCAAGTCACAACTTTACCTGGTTTTCCTACGTGGGACACATCTATGGCCGGAGCTTCCCTATCATGGCTAAAATACTAGTCAAAACACACAACCACGTTAACCGTGCCAAAATTCCTAGTCGCTATGCATCTTAGAACTTAACCATGACTAAGGCCATATCTATATACAATATTAGGCTGTTATAAATATAATCACATATATACAAAATTGTATTTAAATCTAATTGACTGTATAACATCCTAAAATAAATCCACAATAATTATACTAAGCCATGGCAACCTATCATGGCTCTATAAGTGGGGTTGGCTAGGTTAGGGTCCAAATATATTTTCTAATTTAATCGAACTCTAAGAGTCAACCAATAAGTCTCTTGTGCCATTCGCAATTAAATAGCACATGGAGACTCGATTGAGTGGCACACCCTTGGCATGTGTGTCGTAGGCTCAACATAGGTTAAAACCATATATTGGGTCAAATAGTTTTGATCTATGTCGAGTTCCAAACTCAAGTGGAAGTTAGGTCTGGAATTATGGTAAATAATCAAATTGCCTAAATTTGATCCGAAGTTGCGCGATGTCAAAAGAATGCTAGGGGACAAGTTTAGATGGGACATGATATACCAAATTGAAGGTCATCCTGTCTACTACAAAACTCATGAAGGACGTTTCGGAAGATGGACATGTCTTGTGCTCCAAGAATCAAAGACACAGAAAAGTACATATATAATCATATTTAAATATACATTATAACCTAATAATTAGAAATACTATAAAATAAAATAAAAAATAATTCCCAAAAATCATGGTCCTCACAATTGGGGATCCTGTTAGACTAAGGAAAACTCATCACAACATAGGATCCGTGGGAAATGGTTATAATTATTGAATATAGAGATTGTTTATACTCAATATATTTTCTAGGAGGCTGACTATTTTTCTATGGCTTAGCAATCAACGAGTTTTCTTTCTATTACAGGATGGTTACCACCAGGAAGACCGCAGATCAGTCCGAAGCTACAGGAGCTTCGGATTAGACCGCAGATGATGTACCAGTGGAGCAGCTTCCACCACCACCTCCTCAGTTTCCTCTGCTGCCTCCAACGATGATGTTTGATGGCGCCCAGGTAATGGACATGTTCCAGCAGTTAATGGAGGCACAAAACCATCAGGCTGTGCAGTTCCGTGCTACGATTATAGATGCCCTCAGGACCCAAGAGCCGGCTCCACCAGCACCGGTAGCACCTACAGTGCCAGCATCACCGAGACCAGGGACCGCCAGAGATTACCAGAACCTTTGTCCGATGGATTTTTGGGGCCATGAAGGGATAGTGTATGCTGATGAGTGGTTGGAAAATGCCGAACGGACGCTGAAGATGGCAAGGATTCCAGATGACCTGAAGGTGGAATTTGCGAGCATACGACTTTTTGATCTTGCCAGAGCCTGGTACCGAGAGGAGCCTCAGTTAGCTACGCCCCAGATTCTATGGCCAGACTTTAAAACTCTGTTCAAGGAGAAGTTCTTCCCAGACGTGGAGCGAGATGAGCTTCGAATGCAGTTCGAGGCATTACTGCATGGGAACATGACGGTGGCGGAGTACACATCGAAGTTCACCCGACTCAGCAGGTTCGTGGAGAACCTAGTCAGCGCCCCGAAGGATAGGGCTTGGAAGTTTAAGAAGGGCCTCACCAGAGAGTTATGACATGCAGTGGCAATTAGTCAGGCGACAACTTATTCGAATATTTTTAAGATTGCTCAGGCGGTGGAGAAGGAGATGGACCCGAAGCCCAAGAGGGATAGGGACAACGGCAGTAGCAGCTACCAGACACCGGTAAAGAGGACTCAGATTCAGGCGAGACCACAGCAGCCAGAACAGCAGCATCATCGTCTAGTCAGAGTTCATGCAGATCAGCCACAGAGGCAGCAATTGGCGGTCACTTGCAACTACTGTCACCGCCCAGGACATCATTACGACGAATGCTGCAAAAGGCTGAGGCTTTGCTTGTTCTGTGGATCACCTGCTGTCACGCCCCGCTCCCGTAGGAGCGATAATCCTCGCTAAGGCGTGATGCCGCACGAGCCTAGATTGCGCTCGTGCAAGGCAGATTCCATAACGGTCGATTACAGCGGCGGCGATGGGGTTATCGCACAGAAGTCCCAAGCAGATATATTGAATACGCAGCAGAAATTTAGAACATGCACACATGAACACAAGTCATTCAAAAGAAACTCTTTTATTGATATTGAAATACAAGATTACATTTATAGGCGCAAGGCCAAATTACAAGTCTCTCGTGCTCACTTTTCTCTCATTTACAATTCACTCTGCTCTCTCTCATCTCTCGATACAATTGCTTGAGCCAGCGGGAGCTTCGGAAGGCGATGTCCATACATTACGTCATGTATAAGTCTTCAATCCACGCGGACGCACGCTTCGAATCGCCAAGGAACTCCGTGCCTCGACGCGTCCAAGCGAGCTCCGCGCCACGAGCTTCTACCTGTGCCTGCACATGAACACTGTGTGGGTGTCAGTACTCAACTGTACTGGTGGAGTGAGCTTCTCGCCCACCCATACATAACCGACACGTTCATTTACTTTGTGCAGCTTAAGTCCCTTTCGATTGTCTTTCTAGTCTTGCCTGAGGATCAGTTTTAAGTTCACGACACCTAACCAACTCGTTATGCGACGACATAGTCTTGCTATCATGCCAACTTGTATTCCGATCGAGGCAGTGCCTCATCGCCTAGGTACTTGACCAAACTTCAACTCGGGACGGCGGGGTCGTACCGTATTCTATTCGTAACTTAACATGTTCGGGACAGTGCTTCGCCGAGGAGCAACTTATGCGCACTCGGTCGTGCCAAGACTTTTACTTAAACTCAAGCCTAC
This sequence comes from Iris pallida, assembly GCA_029216955.1. Classification (NCBI taxonomy): domain Eukaryota; kingdom Viridiplantae; phylum Streptophyta; class Magnoliopsida; order Asparagales; family Iridaceae; genus Iris; species Iris pallida. The sequence goes on from JANAVB010031219.1 coordinate 7,628,173, forward strand.
TAGACCAATTCTTGTGCCACGATACAAATGCCAAAGACGACAATGGGACGACTCGTACATGTTATACCGCTAGACTTGATTCGTGCCTTAAGATCTGCTTAGACTTGTCCGTGCTTCAAGATTGAGGCCGTGCCTCGCAACACATCAAGACTTGTCATGCTACCGCCTTGCGGCCTTCCTGATCGACTTATTTGCTAACTTAGACAAGACTTGTGAAACATAGTATTGATTCTATGAATATCCCGATGCCATCTATCGTGCCAAGCACGATGCCTATGCTGCAGCCCATTCTTAGGCCCAGACCTTGTATTACCGACTAGACCTGCATTCAAGCTCTAGACCTGCATTCAAGCTCTAGACCCAAATCCAAAGGCATACACGTGGTATGCCGCTATCTGCCGACGCATCTACATGAGTGGTCACTAGCAATATCAAGCTATCTTGGACTGGCTCGTGGGATATCGGTCTCGTCCCTACACGGGTAGCTAGCCCGGAGGCGCCGAAGTCTCCCATGCGGTTATCTAGCATCCTACTTTGAGCCACACTCGCTTCTCCCGGGCCGAATGATCCCGGTGCCCCGGCTATCATTCGAGAAGACTACACCTTGTCGACAAGTTATACAATGACCATGCAAGTCTCAACTCGATCTAACCAATCCTTCCTTAACATGACCATGCATTCCTTCTTTCTTTCGAGACTTAACGAGACTCCCAAGCCGCGGGACCGATCTCGTGTGCGGGACATATCAAGACTTAGCGACACTCCCAAGTAGCGGGACCGATCTCGGCGATAACAAGTCGCGTGGACTTCTTTTGATCGTGGCATACTCTTTACTAGATCCAACGTAGCTTGTGCCTTAGACAGACCTGATTCTATATGCGACACTATCGCTCAAGTCATATACTTATACAACGAGCCTTGTTCTCAAGAGACTACGCAACTTGACAACCGCAGATAGAGCAGGACAGTGCTAGAAATGGCTTCGATAGCCCAACGCAACACTTGTCTTAACTTATTAGGCAATGACTCGACGAGCAAGGCTACGCCGAGCTACGCATCGAGGGAACGTGCTATGCACGGGGTCGACTTAAACCACCAAGTTCTCGGGCGCCTAGACTTAAGTCAATAAGCCGTGCAAGACGACTTAACTTGCGGGACGTACGAAGGCTATGCCAAGCCTTGCGGGACAGGACCGTGCATGCTTTATTAAGCATTCATGCGGACGACGCCTATAACTTAGGCTAATTCAAGTGTTGGGACAAAACGATGGGACCGCACATGCTTTACCAAGCACGCAGGCGACGCCTATGACTTAGGCTATTTCAAGTGTCGGGGTAACTTAACAACTTAAGCCAACTTCTTTCTCCTAAGCCACGGGATCGAAGGATCGAGTGTCATTTGAAAGCACGTTGAACCGACTTCTATGAAGACCGTGTGACCATTTTCTATGTTCTAAGACATTCCGACCCGACGGGATTATTCCCTTAGCTATGTGCGTTTGTAGCTTTTAGATTAGCCTACTTGTGCAAGTTGAAAACATGCGAATTATTAAGTGAAGGCTAAGATGAGGCAAGTTCACCGAAACTACCCCACCTGTGCGAGGAGTCACCTCGGACGAGCGAGCCTTCGAGCAGTCGTTGCAAGGCTAGGTTCCAACGCCGTCGGCGTTTCGATTCCTCCGATTGACTTTGTGGGACGGGGCACTACAACATACACCACTCAGAATAAGTCTCGTCCTCGAGACTTTCCTGAAGGCAAGCCATCCTACCATTTCTATGGCCAAGACTTAATCGTGCACATTCCGCCTATGCGTTTCCTCAATTTCGAGCCACGCTCTCATGACTATCAATCCTTCCGTTAACATAACTTCAAGATCTGAACACTCACCCATTTTTCAAGTCTTGCTTGAACTCATTGTATCACTTGGCTGGATCGTACATGCATTCCAAGCGTCCCTAAAATACATGCATTCAGTCAAGCCGCATGATAGAGAATTTGTCATTCTCACTCGAGTCGCATCGTGCACATACCCAGGCGTCCCTGAAATATATGCATGTCAGCCGAATCTCATGAGCAGGGTTTCCTACATTCGTGATTCACATTATCCATTCATACCAATCCTCAAGATCAATTCTTCGATTGATAACTCTTGCAACAGGGGCGTTTCGCCTAACCGCTAGGCCAATCTTTGCGAGGCTAAGTCAATGTCAGGATTGGAATCATAATTCTCCAACAATAATGCCAACACTGACCCCAATCCTAGGATCAACCATAGTCGGTAGTACGGGGTTTTCTACCCAAGCTCGTATCACTCAGATTTCTAAACATCGAGCACGATCACCTATTCGCATCAATACGTTCGTTGCGCGTATTCGAACCCATTCAAATCACCACTTCTAACCAATTCATGTATTCGATCACGAGGTCGTCTAGCTCGACAATACGTTGTGCCCCAATCTCACACGAGTCCGATTATCCATGATGGTTTATGAATCACCATGCAACGCTCCCGCGGAATAATCATTCTCATCGGGGCGTAACTCTTGTTTGAGTTTAGACTAACTCATTCTTGATACGCGGATTAGACCTACTCAATCCTCAAGCTCAATTCATTAAGCACGCTAGGTCATTCTCGAGTCTACCTTCGTGTCAAACCACAAGTCGAAGTAATCAGATTGCCACGCCATCCAAGTTCAATCACTTCCGCTGTATGAATCACCATACCAGCGCTCACGCGGAGTGATCGTCTCAATTTGGCGCGACACATATGCGAGGCTGGAGTTGCACTCGCATAAGACAAGAATGTCAAAGTTGTGGTTATCGACGAAGCAAATCCAAACATTTTATTTTTCATCCAAGCCAAGATCACCGTTTTATAGTCCGTTTGTCATCCGTTCAACTAGAAAAATCCTCGAGCCAAGTTTATATTTTCTTCGATACCTTTCAATATCCCGACTATAGCATCCATCGGAACAATAACATTTGCACGATCGTCATTCGCCGAGTCAGAGTATCCCCGAGTTATCGCATATCGATCTTTGATACGCCTCAATACCATCGACGATATGCGTAACCTGATGATCTTCCTTTGTAACCAATTTCGAGTCGTACGACTGATGCTATTGTCCGAACTGGATATTCCACAATTTCTCAATATTCAAGATCAAGTTCGATCGCCATTCCTCAAGCTCGTTTCAAGATCGTTGTTCGAAACTCAAGTCACATTTCATTTGCATCAATCCGATATCGTACGTGCGATCCTTTAAGTTTCCTCGATCACGACCATTCATTTTCATTCATCGTTCTGAACGTGATTCGATATCGTTTTCTAACTCATGTTGCTCATTCACAAGTTGTCCGAACGAGATGCTCGTTCGGGACATTCGAAGTCACGACCAACTAAGCGTGACGCGTTCTAAGACTTTGTGCGATCACATCGCCTCGCCGACGTACTCATTATTATTTCTAATCCTCAATCTTCGCTCGAATGATTTCCAAGAAAATCCATACACCACTCGGATTCGAGCCATCCGATCTAGCCCACAATCACGTTCGCGTCATTCGCTAAGACATCCTTCGGATTCGTTCGACGAATCCCTAGCGTAATCGCTCACGTCGTATTGACGTACTAAGTTGTTCACACTATTTCCTCGAAATCCAAGTCAATCCTCCGTGTATGCCTAATCTTTAACTCGATAGCGTTCCTATCGATAGACATCTAAGTGCAGCTTCGCCCCTGACCGAGCGGTACTTAATATCGCTCGTGACTCGTTTGCACCAAAAGTCGAGGTGTGCGATACGCGACGCAACTTAGCCAAAAGGCCGTGCGCATGGCTATCCCGTACGGACTATATTCGAGTTTGCACGCTCAATTGTTAGGGTCAACGCATGACTAGCTAGGCACGCACGCGGTATGTTAACTTAGCATGTGTTCTCTATCGAGTCAAGTTTAACATCGTTCGGCACAAAGGCCAACCGATGCATTCGGCGATAGCCTACCGATGCGTTTGGTTGAACGCTTGTACGAGCTTTCGAAAATATTTAGACTTATTGTATGGACATGCCGAGGGACAATCGAGAGAGAGCGCACACTTATTTTCCAACGACGAGCTTTCAAAACTGAAAAATTCGACGTGAAGTCCAATGACGTAAAGCCTTGCTCTGATACCATTATGTCACGCCCTGCTCCCGTAGGAGCGATCGTCCTCGCTAAGGTGTGATGCCGCACGAGCCTAGATTGCGCTCGTGCAAGGCAGGTTCCATAACGGCCGATTACAGCGGCAGCGACGGGGTTGTCGCACAGAAGTCCCAAGCAGATACATTGAATACGCAGCAAAAATTTAGAACATGCACACATGAACACAATTCATTCAAAAGAAACTCTTTTATTGATATTGAAATACAAGATTACATTTGTGGGCGCAAGGCCAAATTACAAGTCTCTCGTGCTCACTTTTCTCTCATTTACAATTCACTCTGCTCTCTCTCATCTCTCGATATAATTGCTTGAGCCAGCGAAAGCTTCGGAAGGCGATGTCCATACATTACGTCCTGTATAAGTCTTCAATCCACGCTGCCGCACGCTTCGAATCACCAAGGAACTCCGTGCCTCGACGCGTCCAAGCGAGCTCCGCGCCACGAGCTTCTACCTGTGCCTGCACATGAACACTGTGTGGGTGTCAGTACTCAACTGTATTGGTGGAGTGAGCTTCTCGCCCACCCATACATAACCGATACGTTCATTTACTTTGTGCAGCTTAAGTCCCTTTCGATTGTCTTTCTAGTCTTGCCCTAGGATCAGTTTTAATACCACGACGCCTAACCAACTCGTTATGCGACGACATAGTCTTGCTATCATGCCAACTTGTATTCCGATCGAGGCAGTGCCTCATCGCCTAGGTACTTGACCAAACTTCAACTCGGGACGGCGGGGTCGTGCCGTATTCTATTCGTAACTTAACATGTTCGGGACAGTGCTTCGCCGAGGAGCAACTTATGCGCACTCGGTCGTGCCAAGACTTTTACTTAAACTCAAGCCTACTAGACCAATTCTTGTGCCACGATATAAATGCCAAAGACGACAATGGGACGACTCGTGCAGGTTATACCGCTAGACTTGATTCGTGCCTTAAGATCTGCTTAGACTTGTCCGTGCTTCAAGATTGAGGCCGCGCCTCGCAACACATCAAGACTTGTCATGCTACCGCCTTACGGCCTTCCTGATCGACTTATTTGCTAACTTAGACAAGACTTGTGAAACATAGTATTGATTATATGAATATCCCGATGCCATCTATCGTGCCAAGCACGGTGCCTATGCTGCAGCCCATTCTTAGGCCCAGACCTTGTGTTACCGACTAGACCTGCATTCAAGCTCTAGACCTGCATTCAAGCTCTAGACCCAAATCCAAAGGCATACACGCAGTGTGCCGCTATCTGCCGACGCATCTACATGAGTGGTCACTAGCAATGTCAAGCTATCTTGGACTGGCTTGTGGGATATCGGTCTCGTCCCTACACGGGTAGCTAGCCCGGAGGCACCGAAGTCTCCCATGCGGTTATCCAGCATCCTACTTTGAGCCACACTCGCTTCCTCCGGGCCGAATGATCCCGGTGCCTCGACTATCATTTGAGAAGACTACACCTTGTCGACAAGTTGTCCAATGACCATGCAAGTCTCAACTCGATCTAACCAATCCTTCCTTAACATAACCATGCATTCCTTCTTTCTTTCGAGACTTAACGAGACTCCCAAGCCGCGGAACCGATCTCGTGTACGGGACATATCAAGACTTAGCGAGACTCCCAAGTAGCGGGACCGATCTCGTGTGCGGAACATATCAAGACTTAGCGAGACTCCCAAGTAGCGGGACCGATCTCGGCGACAACAAGTCGCGTGGACTTCTTTTGATCGTGGCATACTCTTTACTAGATCCAACGTAGCTCGTGCCTTAGACAGACCTGGTTCTATAGGCGACACTATCGCTCAAGTCATATACTTATACAACGAGCCTTGTTTTCAAGGGACTATGCGACTTGACAATCGCATATAGAGCGGGACAGTGCTAGAAACGGCTTCGATAGCCCAACGCAACACTTGTCTTAACTTATTAGGCAATGACTCGATGAGCAAGGCTACGCCCAGCTACGCATCGAGGGAACGTGCTATGCACGGGGTCGACTTAAACCACCAAGTTCTCGGGCGCCTAGACTTAAGTCAATAAGCCGTGCAAGGCGACTTAACTTGCGGGACGTGCGAAGGCTATGCCAATCCTTGCGGGACAGGACCGTGCATGCTTTTTTAAGCATTCATGCGGACGACGCCTATAACTTAGGCTAATTCAAGTGTTGGACAAAACGATAGGACCGTGCATGCTTTACCAAGCATTCACGCAGGCGACGCCTATGACTTAGGCTATTTCAAGTGTCGGGGCAACTTAACAACTTAAGCCAACTTCCTTCTCCCAAGCCACGGGATCGAAGGATCGAGTGTCATTTGAAAGCACGCTGAACCGACTTCTATGAAGACCATGGGACCATTTTCCATGTTCTAAGACATTCGGACCCAACGGGATTATTCCCTTAGCTACGTGCGTTCGTAGCTTTTAGATTAGCCTACTTGTGCAAGTTGAAAACATGCAAATTATTAAGTGAAGGCTAAGATGAGGCAAGTTCACCGAAACTAGCCCACCTGTGCGAGGAGTCGCCTCGGACGAGCGAGCCTTCGAACAGCCGTTGCAAGGCTAGGTTCCAACGTCGTCGGCGTTTCGATTCCTCCGATTGACTTTGCGGGACGGGGCACTACACCTGCTCACCAGGTCAAAGATTGTCCAGAAGCCGCTGAAAGACAAGCACGAGGAGCACCGGGACCGCAGCAGGAGGACTTACCTCTTCATGTCCAGCAGCCGTAGGGAGTTCAGCCAGAGGGGCGAGTCTACCTCCTGACAGCCGAGTTAGTGGAGACTATCCCGATTCCGGATGAGTACTGACGACCGGGGGCACTTGTGGATCACTTTCTTTGATGTTTCTTTTTTACATTTCTTTATTGTTTCTCCATTTCAAAACTTATTTCTAAAGTCTCATCCCTATCTTACTGTTGTTTCATAGTACCTAGTAACTACTTGTTGACTTTTGATTGTCTCTTGATATCCAATTGTTTCTAAAGAACAGATACTATCACCCTCTAGTCTAACCTAGAATTTTTATAAATTTTCTTGAAATTCTTTTGGATAAAGTTGAGAAAATATTTGACAACCTACTATGACCTGGATTATGGAGGACGTGAGTCCACTGCAGCTAGTTGCGCACTTGCGAGGCATGGGCTCTAAGCCAAAGTAATTACGGGTATTCATAGGTTCTCGGATATTATCAAAGCTAAGTCCTAAATTCATATTATTATCGGATAAAGTTAAATAGAATATTGCAGTAATCTATCATTATCGGGACCATGGAACCGAAGGTTCACTGCAGCCAGATGCATATTGGCGGGACAGGAACTGTAGGGAAAGTGACTTCAGATATGTATGAGTGCCGGGTACTATTGAGACTATTATCCATTGATTTCGTTTTCAGTGACTATCGCCTTGTACCACTTTAAATCGTGTCAATTTCAAATTTTGTATCTGATTACTTTATCGTGCCTAATTGTGCCCCTGAAATTTTGAGGACAATTTTTTTAAGGGGGGTAGATTTGTAACCCCGCTTTTCCAAAATTATTAAATTTTGATATTTTCTTGAATTTTAAAATTTTAGAAATATTATTTTGAGTTATTTGATGACTGAAATTTTTTCTAATTTATAATGGTTCTTTATAAATTTTATGAATAAAATATTTCATTAATGATTTATGAATTGGGGAGAAGACTCTAGCAATTAGTTAGAGTTTTCTCCAAGAATTCTAACTAACCCCACTCTACTTTGTAACAAACTAACAACTTTCTAACAACTTTTGGGTATATTTTGCAATAAGGTATTTGTTGGAGTGCTTTTTGGTAAATTACCTTTCTTTCCCCAAACTCTATTTAATGTAATTCCTCTCTCTCTCCTACTCATATGTGTGCTCTGTGAATCGAGAGTCAGAGAGCTCCTTCCCCAAAGTTTTCCCCAATTCCCCTAATCTGAGCCCTAACCCTAATCTCTCGGCGAGCCATGGCGATCGGCATCACTGCCGCCGGCGAGTAGGCGCCGTTCTCCTCTGACGACGTCGAGTTCCTTAGGCGACTCTCGGCGACGCACGTGATCACGTTCTAGCGATTTCATTCTCTTCTACCCGTGCGTCGAGCATAGGCGGGAGTTGACTCTGGCGATTCAGTGCTCTCCTCCGCCGTATGACTGTTCTCGGTGACTCTACTTCTCCGGTGGATCGACGAGTCGAGCGACGGCGACCACGATCGGGAGATTGATCGATCCAACTCCTGTTCCAGTAACTGGTCGATGAATCGACGACGAGTTCCACGGTGACTGAGCATCAAACTTCCCCGACGAACGTCCTCGACAGTGAAGGTCGATTTCTTCTCTGGTACTTCGACGACAGGGCAGAGCTCCTCTCCGACAACAACCCTCAATCCGTCGATGATCTTTTCGAGCTTGTTATTCCATCTCGGCCTGGCGATCAAGGTAAATTGTCTTGATCTTCTTTAAACTTCGTTCGTCTCTTGCTTCGTTCGCTTACTGATTTGTACTGTGAATTTAGGATCCAGATCAAGAATCCTCGGAGTCTAGAGTTTGTTGATCGAAAATTGTTGAGTGTTCGAAATCTATCCGAGTGGTGAGTACCTACCTCAGATCTTATTTCCTGAATTGTTCCTCATTATAATTTTTGTTAATCTATCATTGTCAGTGTAACGCACCAGAACCAGAATATTGGAGAGCGGGGGCGGACATAGCCAGCTACGTATATTGATGTGCAACCCACCTCGCTATACGGTCATGGCTGTCTAGATACATGAGGATTTAACTACAAGCCATCGGTCTCTTATGGTCATGAACAAGCCTATTGTCTCAATCTCAAGCAAGTAATAGCAGTTACAAGATGTCAGAGCACCAAATATACAATAGTAAGGCATCCCATACATTACATATTTGGATGATCATGAAGTTAGTCATACAAAATGTGAAGACTAGCAAGAGTTCAGTCATACATGATCAACCTAGGATTTGTTAATCATGCTACAGCCCGTAGGTAGACAGTAAGTAAATGTGCAATCGAGCTAACACGTGCTCGTCGGCTAAACGCCTCAAAAGAATATTTTTACAATAGAGTGGAAGAGCAAAATAAAACCCACTCGTTGCCAGGATTACGCCTGGTGGTCACCATCTGGCTGGAAGACAGGGAGATCCTCTGGTGCTACTCCGGTATCTGGTCATGCAAAACCAGCTGGGTCAGATCCCAGAAAGAGCAAGTGCCACAAAGAAGGCTTCACTTAAGAACTAAAACCAGCAATTAGCACAAAACATATTAATATAATAAAAAAAACTAGAGATATGATCAATCATGATGATATACGATAAGATATCCATGGGACTATTTAGATAACCAAGTTATAAGCCTTAAACCAGACAAGGACCGGGGTTGTAACCCTTCATCTGAACGAAACTTGGTTTTCCACCATTTATCGATAAAGTAAAGCACAAGTATTTAGGTCATGTAACAATCTTGTACAGGATCAGGACCAGACTAGACTGGGTTAGACTCCATCCAATCAAATCATAGCTAAGCAATAAGTACGGCTTGATGCTTTAACTAACTAGGGTTATCACAGGCCTAATTACTAACAAGATGCAATAAGATTATTCCACAGCCACAAGCCCTGCAGACCATCCGGGCTATCCAGACGCAAATTAGGGGTTGAATTCATGTGGGTACATTGTCCAAGGAACACATGTACCCTTAGGTAGCTTGAAGGGTGCAACACATAACAGTGTGCTGGAAATGTGCCCTACTTGACGACAGGCTACAGATCCCATGATGGAGGGAGATAGATAACAGGATTGCCTGTAGCTGGAAAATCTTTTTATGACTACTGGATTATTCTAGTTATTAGCCTTAATCAGTTTAAGTAGGTACCCCTGACCGTGGTACTCAGGGTTCCCTGCCCTAGATATGATACAAGACCATAGTGGTTCACTTGTACAAACACAATCGTCCACGGTGTCCAGGCTATTCATTCTTGTCATGTAATTCTTGTCATGCCATACTAGCTGTCGCAATAGCTTTCAGTAGTTCCCATCATGCTTGCTTGTCATATCATGTCTACTTCATACCATGTCGTGTACAATTATCATTTCAAACATATTAAATAATTCGTGATTATCAAGTTCATGACAAAAGGCGTAAGGATATAAAAGGGAAAATGTGTACGCCATAGGGACTCAAAGTCTCTATACGCATACCTCTACGCTAGGCCAAGGGGCCTCAAGCGTAAAGTGGCTTACGCTAGCAAGAGCAAGGTGAGATAGCTCTATGCGAGCAAGGGTGCATGCAGGTGGGGTTTTACGCGAGCCAGGGTTTACGCTAGCAAGCCGTAGGCAGGCGAGGCTTTATGCGAGTGAAACTCTACGCGAGCAAGCTCTACGCGAGAAAACACTCGAGCAAGACTTTACGTACGTGAGAGTCTACTCGAGCCAGGGTTTTACGCGAGCACAATTTTATGCGAGCGGGAGGGCCCCGAGCGTAAAATTCGAATGAACTCGACGTAGAACGGAGTACGCTGGCACGCAAATACGTGTGCGTAAAAGGCTGAATAATACGCTGTCACGTAAAACGTAGGCATAAAGGCTAAACACTATGCTAACATGTTAGAACGTGTGCGTAAAACTTTATCTTCTTCCCATGGCCAAGACAGGTAGGCGTAAAAGCTCATGAACTCAAGCAAGCCCCATTTCGGTCAAGTCTCGATGAAATCCAACCATTCCAGAGCCAAATTTGAGTGAAATCGAAATCTCTACTACATGGAACTCTCCATTTCGGAAACAACCAAGCTTTAGAAGATCAAAACCATGAAGATCAAAAATACTAAAACTTAGATCTACATGAAATGAGCCATAGAATTCGAAAATGCTAAATACTAAAGTGACTTAGATCTCATGAGGAAGACAATAGAACAACAAAATCTGAGTTCCTCCATGAAGCAAGTTGCACTTGCCTAAGCCTCTCTCTGGTCGGTGGAGAGAGTTAATGGAGGAAGGAGAAGAGTAAATGAAAAGTGAATGAAGAGAGAGAATGGGTTGTTGGGATTAATAAATGATGAAGGGTGGTAGGTAGGGGTTTGTATGCCAACCCAAACCGAACCAACCAAGCCGAACCCAACCGAATCCGATGCATGCCAGAACCATGAAATGCTAACTAACTCATGCCAATGCAGAACCCAAGGCTAGCCAATTAGGATAAGTCTATATACAGGTCCGAGCTTATGTACACGTATAACAAAATATGTAATACGAACTACAGGCATTACAACTCTACCCACCTTAAAAGAATTCCGTCCTCGAAATTTAATTAAGAGGCCAGAGAGGCAAGAACAAGCTATACTAATCACAAACAAGCTATACTAAGCAGTCTACCATGCAATCATTCATTCAGGCAAGGAATCGAGAGTATAAGGCATAAGAAGGATATTATACCTTACGAGTCAAACATGTCGGGATATCGCAATCGGATATCATCCTCACGCTCCCACGTTGACTCTCCCAAAGTGTGATGACCCCAAGCAACACGGACTAACTTGATAGTCTTGTTCTTGAGTATCTTCTCTCTCCGGTCCAATATGGATACGGGCCTCTCCTCATACGAAAGGTTGGTACCAACAACCAATTTCGAATGATCAAGGACATGACTCGGATCCGTAATATACCATCGTAATTGGGATATATGGAAGACATCATGCACCTCATGTAACGACGGCGGAAGAGCGAGACGATAGGACTCATCTCCTACTCGCTCTAGAATGTCAAATGGTACTATATACCTAGGACTAAGCTTTCTTCGCACGCCAAAACGAATGACGCCACGGGTTGGCGAGGTCCTAAGGAACACGTGGTCGCCGACAGAAAATTCAAGGGGACGCCGATGAGAATCGGCCCAATGACGCTGGCGATCTTGCGCAACTCAAAGATGATCTCTGACTCTTCTGACCACCTCAATAGTTTAAGTAATCATTTCTGGACCGAGCATCTACCTCTTCCCAATATCGTCCCATGCTAGCAGGGATCGGCACTTCCTACCATACAATGCCTCGAACGGTGCCATCTGGATACTGGCCTAGAAACTGTTGTTGTACAAAAACTCTACCAAGTACAGGTGATCTTCCCATGAACTACCGAAGTCGAGTGTACAAGATCTTAACATATCTTCCAAGGTTCGTATGGTGCGCTCTGACTGACCATCTGTCTGCGGATGATAAGCTGAGCTGAACTGGAGGTGAGTTCCCAAACTCTTTTATAGACTGTGCCAAAAGTACGACATAAATCTTGAACCCCTGTCTGAGGTGATACTGGCTGGTACACCATGAAATCTGACAATCTGCCTGAGGTACATCTCTTCTAGCTGAGCCGTTGACTGACCAACTCTGAACGAGAGAAAGTGAGCCAACTTGGTAAGCCTGTCGACTATAACCCAGATAGCATCTCTTCCAGCTGGGGACCTAGGTAATCCTGTCACGAAATCCATGATTATATGCTCCCACTTTTATTCTGGAATCGGCAAGGGCTGAAGAAGTCCAGCCGGTCTCTGATGTTCAGTTTTAACTTGTTGGCAAACCAAACACTGAGAGACAAACCGGGCTATCTCCTTCTTCATGCCATTCTACCAAAAATTCTGTCGGATATCTTCGTACATCTTCGTACCACCGGGATGAATCGAATACTGAGAACTGTGAGCTTCTGCCATGATCTCCTGTCAGATATCACCACTAGGTACACAAAGATGCCTTCCATGCCAAAGTGTACCGTCCTCATGGATACATAACTCTGGTCTTCGCCCTGCTACACATTTTGCCCTAAGCCGCTGAAGCTTAGAATCCGCTAACTGAGCTAACTTGATCCTCTCAACTATACTTGACTGAACTTGCATACTGGCCATCAATGCTATATGGGTAGGAAGAACAACTTCAATACCCATCTTCTGAAGATTTGCTAATAACTCTGGTTGCGCTGTTAGAAAATAAGCTCCGGCTCTCCTGCTCAATGCATCTGCTACTACATTGGCCTTCCCTGGGTGATACTGCAGGTTGACATCATAATCCACAAGTAGCTCCAGCCACCTTCTCTGACGCATGTTGAGATCCTTCTGGGTGAACACATACTTCAGGCTCTTGTGGTCGGTGAAAATCTCTACCCTATCTCCGTACAAGTAATGCCTCCACAACTTAAGTGCAAACACTACTGCTGTCAACTCCAAGTCGTGAGTGGGATAATTTCTCTCATGATCACGAAGCTGACGTGACGTATAAGCTATTACCTTCCCATGCTGCATCAAAACACATCCCAAACCTCTGCCTAAAGCATCATAATACACTGAAAATCCTCCAGTCCCATCTGGAAGCGTGAGAATGGGTGCCGTCATCAAGCCTCGCTTCAATTTCTTAAAAGATTACTGACATTCTGTTGTCCAAGCAAACTGCACATCCTTGCAGGTCAACTGGGTCATAAGTGCTGAAATCTGAGCAAAGTCTGAAACAAATCGTCGGTAGTAGCCGGCCAAGCCAAGAAAACTACGAACTTCTGCAATGGTGCTGGGTACTGGCCACGTCTCAATGGCCACGATCTTATGGGGATCCACTTCTACTCCACCTTTGGTGATGATATGACCCAAGTATGAAATACGATCGAGCCAGAACTCGCATTTACTGAACTCGGCATACAACTGGTGCTTTCTGAGAATCTGGAGGACAACTCTGAGATGCTGCTCATGCTCTGCTTCACTCTTGCTGTAGACCAGGATGTCGTCTATGAACACAATTACGAACTGATCTAAATATGGCATAAAGATACGATTCATGAGGTCCATGAATACAACCGGTGCATTGGTTGCTCCAAATGGCATAACAAGGAACTTCTAATGCCCATACCTCGATCTGAATGCTGTCTTCGGGATGTCATGCTCTCTGACTATGATCTGATGGTATCCTGACCGCAAGTCAATCTTCGAAAATACTGCTGCCCCCTTGAGTTGATCAAACAAGTCATCTATCCTCGGGAGAGGGTATCTGTTCTTGATTGTCACTGAGTTTAAGGTACGATAATCTATACATAATCTGGACGTACCATCCTTCTTTTTTACAAGAAGCATCGGGGCTCCCCAAGGCGATCTACTAGTACGAATGAATCTATTGGTTCTAAGTTCTTCAATCATCTTGTACAAGATCTCTAATTCTGATGGCGCCATCCGGTAGACTCTCTCCGATACTGGTACTGACCCAGAAATCAAATCTATGGCGAACTCGATTTCTCTCTCTGGTGGCATACCTGGAAGCTTCTCGGGGAAAACATCAGGAAACTCTTCTACAATTCTGGGAAACTGAACTGCTACTGCCACTGCCATCCGTAACACTGGAGGTGAAGGTTCTACTTCGCCTCGGAAGAATAAAAACTCTGGCTCACTAGAAATACTAAAAATAATCTTGCCGATATGACAATCTATTCTAGTATACTGGTCCCTCAAACAATCCATCCCTAAGACCACATCATAATCGGCCATCGAGAATTCTATCAACCTAGCGGGAAACTCTCTACCGCTAACTACAATCCGAAACGAGGAAAACACTCTATCTACTCCCACAAGACAGTTACCAGTAAGTATATTAAGCCTTACTGATAATGACTCGGGCTCCAGTCCTATCCGTGTCACGAATCGTGCAGACATAAATGAATGCGATGCACCAGAATCAAATAATGCTGATGCTGGAAAGGAGTTGACAAGAATAGTACCTACCACTACCTCACCTGATGCTAACTCCTCCTCCACGGTCAAAGCCATCACTTGACCGTGCCCTCGGAGTGCTGGTCCCCGCTGCTGGAAACCTCTCTGGCGGTTCTGGGTCTGAACTTGGACTTGTGTATACTGCTGGGGGTTCTGCTGCTAAAATACTTGAGCCTGAGGCGGCAAGGGCCTCGGAAACGGGTACTGCTGCTGCTGCTGCTGGACTGGTACTGGGGCTGGTCCCTTAACCGAGGGACTAAAAAAGGTCGAAGAAGTGGAACTCCCCCTATTCGGGCAGTTTCCAACCTTATGGTCTGGTGAACCACAAACCAAGCACAAACCCTGTGTTCTGCGACACTCTGATACCACGTGCCCGGGCTTCCCATAATGAGTGCAATCCATTACGGAAGACGGCTTCTGCTGCTGCTGGGGATACGCCGGGGTCGAATGCTGAATCGACGTAACAGAAGCCGCCCGCCTTGAAGCTCCAATGCTCAAAGCCCGAGTGACGGGGGCTGGTGCTGAAGACTGGTTCATCTGGCCGTGAGACCTCTTCCGACTTCCGGTCCGATCTACAATCCTCTGAGAGGTATACGCATACCTTCTCGCTGCTCTCAATACTGCATCAAAAGTCTGATGCTCAAACTGCTCCACTGCCAGTAAAATCTCCAGGTGGAGTCCCTGCTGGAACCGCTGGGCTCTGTCGAACTCGGTCGCCACCAAGGTAGAAGAAAACCGACTAAGTCTGGAAAACTCGCCCGTATACCCATCGACCGTCCTGCCCATCTGCTTCAAATTTGTAAACCTCGTCTGTAGATCATACCGAGCTACAGCGTCAAAGTACTTGGTTCGAAATCTCTCACGGAATACTGTCCAAGCAATAGGTGCCACTAATCCATCGGCCTGCGACGCCCACCAGCTGCAGGCTAGATCCAGTAACTGCAGGCGCACCATGGCCATCTTTTCCTTCTCTGCGGTCCTGGCTGCTTCTAGAATAACCTCAGTATCTTGCAACCAAGCGTCTGCAGTAATAGCATCTTCGCTACCATCGAAGAAGGGAGGGTTCAAGCGCTTGAAGCTGTTAGCCGCACTGTTACCTGGATGACCACCTATGTTCAGAGCATCTTGTAGTGTCTGGTGCAATGCATCACCCCGTTGATCTTGTGATGCAATCAACTCTCGGATGAGTCCAACCAAGACTCCATCATCCTGCCTTGCAGGCTGGGCTGGCTGTACAGGGGGCTCTGGACCTCCGGGAAGAATGACTCGGGAAGCTACTCCTGAGTGCTGAGCTTGATCTTCCTGTTGCGGGGGTACTCGCGGAGCTCCTTCTGGCTGATTGGCAGGACCATAAACAATATCGCTGAAGAAGACGACATAGGGAACAATAAGGAAGGACCAGGATAGACTAAAGATACAAGCATGTGATCAGGTCAAGATTTTCAGGGATTTAGAGGATACGGGCAGAGATCAAGGGCGAGTGCTGATTGAGACATCTATTCGGTAAACCCTCACATATCTTGATTTTCAAGACCTGCATGGGCCACCACTAAAACCATGTAATGCCCCAAAACCAGAATACTGGAGAACGGGGGCGAATATAGCCAGCTACGTATATTGAAGTGCTACCCACCTCGCTATACGGTCACGGCTGTCTAGATACATGAGGGTTTAACTACAAGCCATCGGTCTCTTATGGTCATGAACAAGCCTATTATCTTAATCTCAAGTAAGTAATAGCAGTTACAAGATGTCAGAGCACCAAATATACAATAGTAAGACATCCCATATATTATATATTTGGATGATCATGAAGCTAGTCATACAAAATATGAAGACTAGCAAGAGTTCAATCATACATGATCAACCCTAGGATTTGTTAATCATGCTACAGCCCGTAGGCAGACAGTAAGTAAAGGTGCAATCGAGCTAACACGTGCTCGTCGGCTAAACGCTTCAAAAGAATATTTTTACAATAGAGTGGGAGAGCAAAATAAAACCCACTCGTTGCCAGGATTACGCCTGGTGGTCCATCTGGCTGGAAGACCGGAAGATCCTCTGGTGCTACTCCGATATCTGGTCATGCAAAACCAGCTGGGTCATATCCCAGAAAGAGCAAGTGCCACAAAGGAGGCTTCACTTAAGAACTAAACCAGCAATTAGCACAAAATATATTAATATAATAAAAGAAAATTGGAGATATGGTCAATCATGATGATATACGATAAGATAACCATGGGACTATTCAGATAACCAAGTTACAACCTTTAAACCAGACAAGGACCGGGATTGTAACCCTTCATCTAAACGAAACTTGGTTTACCACCATTTATCGATAAAGTAAAGCACAAGCATTCAGGTCATGTAATAATCTTGTACAGGATCAGGACCAGACTAGACTGGGTTAGACTCCATCCAATCAAATCACGGCTAAGCAATAAGTACGACTTGATACTTTAACTAACTAGGGTTATCACAGGCCTAATTACTAATAAGATGCAATGAGATTATTCTACAGCTACAAGCCCTGCAGACCATCCAGGCTATCCGAACGCAAATTAGGGATTGAATTCATGTGGGTACATTGTCCAAGGAACACATGTACCCTTAGGTAGCTTGAAGGGTACAACACATGACAGTGTGCTGGAAATGTGCCCTACTTGACGGCAGGCTACAGATCCCATGATGGGGCGCCCGGATAACGGGATTGCCTGTAGCTGGGAAATCTCTTTATGACTACTGAATTATTCTAGTTATTAGCCTTAATCAGTTTAAGTAGGTACCCCTGACCGTGGTACTCAGGGTTCCCTTCCCTAGACATGATGCAAGACCATACTGGTTCACTTGTACAAATACAATCGTCCACGGTGTCCAGGCCATTCATTCTTGTCATGCCATACTAGCCGTCGCAACAACTTTCAATAGTTCCCATCATGCTTGCTTGTCATATCATGTTATGTCATGTCTACTTCATACTATGTCGTGTACAATTATCATTTCAAATGTATTAAATAATTCATGATTATCAAGTTTATGACAAAAGGCGTAAGGATATAAAAAGGTAAAGATGTACGCCATAGGGACTCAAAGTCTCTACGCGCGTACCTCTACGCTAGGCCAAGGGGCCTCAAGCGTAAAGTGGCTTACGCTAGCAAGAGCAAGGTAAGATAGCTCTACGCGAGCAAGGGTGCATACGGGTGGGGTTTTACGCGAGCCAGGGTTTACGCTAGCAAGCCGTAGGCAAGCGAGGCTCTACGCGAGTGAAACTCTACGCGAGCAAGCTCTACGCGAGAAAATACTCGAGCAAGACTTTACGCATGCGAGAGTCTGCTCGAGCCAGGGTTTTACGCGAGCACGATTTTACGCGAGCGGGAGGGCCCCGAGCGTAAAATTCGAATGAACTCGGCGTAGAACGCAGTACGCTGGCATGCAAATGCGTGTGCGTAAAAGGCTGAATAATATGCTGTCACGTAAAACGTGGGCGTAAAGGCTAAACACTATGCTAACACGTTAGAACGTGTGCGTAAAACTTCATCTTCTCCCCATGGACAAGACAAGTAGGCGTACAAGCTCACGAACTCAAGCAAGCCCCATCTCGGTCAAGTCTCGATGAAATCCAACCATTCCAGAGCCAAACTTGCATGAAATCGAAATCCCTACTACATGGAACTATCCATTTCGGAAACAACCAAGTTTTAGAAGATCAAAACCATGAAGATCAAAAATGTTAAAACTTAGATCTACATGAAATGAGCTATAGAATTCGAAAATGCTAAATACTAAAGTGACTTAGAATCTCATGAGGAAGACAATAGAACAACAAAATCTGAGTTCCTCCATGAAGCAAGTTGTACTTGCCTAAGCCTCTCTCTGGTCGGTAGAGAGAGTTAATGAAGGAAGGAGAAGAGTAAATGAAAAGTGAATGAAGAGAGAGAATGGATTGTTGGAATTAATAAATGATGGAGGGTGGTAGGTAGGGGTTTGCATTCCAACCCAAACCGAACCAACCAAGCCAAACCCAACCGAACCCGATGCATGCCAGAACCATAAAATACTAACTAACTCATGCCAATGCAAAACCCAAGGCTAGCCAATCAGGACAAGTCTATATACAGGTCCGAGCTTACGTACACGTATAACAAAATACGTAATACGAACTACAGGTGTTACAGTCGGGCCTGAGAACTGTTCCTCTGTTTTGATCTGGGTGTGTTCGATGGAATAACGCAGGAGGGCTCGGGTTCGTAGTCGGACACCAGAGACGTACCCGAACTTTAGGTTGTGTCTGCAATCCTTCCTCAGGTATTGTCTAAATTTTCTATGTTTTAGAGATTTTTGTCATAAGTTTTGAATGAATGCAATGATGAACAGGTTAGGAATTGTGTAGTTGTGCTCATGTGTGTGTCCAGGGCGTGTCGTAATTCGTGTTTGTCAGCTCGTTTGTGCACGGTCGGGAAGCTGGGTTCGTGTCCAACCTCTAGTTGTGTACCAGTGTTAGGTCGTGTCCAGGGAACTGGAAGGTTATGCTAAAACTCTAGTTGAATATTTCTGCTAAAGTTGGACCCTATATATTTTTTCCAATCGTGCGATTCAATTTTATGATCTAATTGGGATAAACTGAAGGTTCAGTTGTATAATTGATTTCGTTAAGTTCTTTTGCTTAATTTATGTTTTTAATAAGTTGGGAGTAGGAGCAGTTTGGCCTTGATTGCTGAATATTATATTTAATGGTTGAGACTGTATGATTTTGCTGGGCTCTCGAGTATGGTGGCTATTGAGTTTTGTAGAGGAGTTATTTTTTTGTAACTAGTAATATCCTAGGTTTGGGCTGATTACAAGTCATGTAGGGTTGCTTAATTGTTAGGCTTTTTATTAAAAACTTTTGCCTGTATAAATACTTTGCTGGTTTGGTTGTAATAATCTGGCTTTGTATGATTGCTGGGCGGGTATGGGAATTTGAATTTAGTGTGGTTACAGATCAAATGGGTTGGCCAAATATGGAGTTCTTTTAGTTTTTTTTAGCTGCTGAGTTTTGATTGCCAAGCCATTTTTGAAAGCTAGCAAGAGGGAAGCTTGGACTTTTAATGAAGCCAGTAGAGGTTTTGCTAGCTACAGGAAGAGAGTTATGGAGTAGCCGTTATTTTCAAATGTGTTTTTGGGTTTGGTTAAATCTGAACAGTGATGAATAGCAGTGCTTGGCAGGGTTGGGCTTGTTGGGCTTTAATCCTGTGTTTCATTGTTAGGTCAGTTGATTTTTGCTGTGGGCTTCAAAGCCCCATGTTAAATTTTCCATCTAAATCAAATTAGAGCTGGACTTAAAGCCCAGTATATTACTTCTATCTATTAAGTTAAACTGCACTGGTATAATGTAGTATAATTATATACATATGCGTGTACATTAATAAATACATGAATGGTATTTTATACTAATAGTGATAATAATTTTGGTGAATAGATTATTTAATAGTATGATAATATATGTTTACCTAAAGGTAATAATTTCCAAAATAATGCCTTAAGGTATTTTTCCAAATATTATCTATAAATATATTGACTAAGAGAAAAGCCTAAATTCCTAATATTATAAATATTTTCCCTTAAATAATTATTATTCTTAATGATAGTTGTTATTGATAAATATTATACTCTAGTAATTGTTAATATTTTACTAAGTTCTCCTAGCTAGTCAGAAAAAAAGAGAGAGTATAGTTAGCTTCTTAATAGTAAATGGTGGCTTGATAAGTAATTAGATTATTTAGTTAAACCTAAAATAGCTGGTGTAGTATTAGAACTTAACCAACTTGTACCTTTTATCAGGAGGACAGACAGATCTTCTGATTATTTTTGATCACCCTGAACAAGGCAAGTACACCGACTCGAACCCTTTACTCTGTATTTCTATCTTGCTTCATGTTCTCATATTGACACGTCGTACACACAATTGTTCATTGTTCATCGTTCATCGTTCATTGTTCATCATTCATTATTTAGTGTTCTTTACTTGTACATTGGGGTGGGGAAATACTACAAATATGTGACCAATCCTATATTAGCTAGGCATTGATTAATAGCTTAGGTCTCATATCGTGCACGTGGGACTCTAAGCCGTACCATTATTCATGTGCTCTTGTATCTTGTACTACCCCAGCCGGTCATATACTCTGATAGTTATTTCAAATACATGTTACACTGATAGTATAGTTCATTGTTCTAGATCTGGTACTATAGTTTTATCGTTATTCATGTACCACAATTACATATTCCTGTCTTGTACCATAGTTCATATTGTGGTTCTTTTTCATGTATTTTAGTTTACATTGTTTAGTGCTTCTTATCGGGGTTGTACTTTGCTCTCTTCCTGACAGGATACGTTGCAGGTTTACTTGATGTTGTTGTATCTCCTTCATGGGCCAGAGCATGAAGCCAGGATAGAGATGCCTTAGGATAGACTTAGAATTTCAGAGTTATAGTTAGATCCTTCTTAGATCGTTTAGAGATTTGTCATGTACCTTGTATTCAGGTTTCAGGATTGTACATTTTATTCAGGTTACCAAATTTGTCTCCGGCGTTATCATTTCTCTAATTATATTTAAATATTTGTGGATTGTGGTGATATTAGGAACGTGTATAGCAGCTGTGTTATTTTATGTACCTTGTATCTTGGAGTTTTCCTTAGATTGTACAGCTTACTGCGTTGTGTCTTTCAACGTAGGCTTGGCGTGTCCGACTCGTATCCGATTATTCGGTAGCGGCTCGTGACACAAATTCAACACCATCGTATTTTTATCCGAAGCTCACGATCAAACTTCAACAACACTTTTTTCTGAGAAAGCTTTTATACTCCAAGTTTGTACAACTCAAATACTCCTAATCGGAAACCACCGGCACTAGAAGAACGGGAGTTGTCTAGGGGATTTAAAGATTGAAGCTCTGTAACTTGAATAGAAAGCTTAGAAATGTATAGCGAAGATGAAGAATTAATGAATGAATAAAAATGAGAATTTCTTCTCTTTTTATAGGTAATTTTGAGACAGAGTTCGGGCAGAACTCAGTAGGCTAACGTTCATATTTTTGAACGTTGGTGATCCAAAAGAATAGAGAAAACTGCTGACCAAGAGTGATTCCAGGTGACCGAGTTCGGGCAGAACTCTGGCCGAGTTCGTTTACCAGGAATCCTGGTCAACCTGAGTTGGTTTAGGCTTTTGGATGTGGGTTTAGTTTGGGTTTGATTTGTGTCAGGAAAATGGATCAAGGATATATTTTAGGAATAAACTTCTAAATGCTAGTGATCCTGACTCACAAAATAATCTATACTCAATAAGAGAAAAATACAGAATAAATGTGAAAAGTCAGTAAAGACAAAATCTGCGCACTTATTTTTTTTCATATCAAGTTCGGAGTTTAATTCAATTATCGAAATCGGTTTGACCATGGCTTATGGGCCAACAATCTCTCCCATTTTGATAATGTGACAAAACTACGATTGATACTTAAGAATCTGTTCAGCTTGAGTTGGAAGTAGACTTGATGTAGTACTGAGGGTACGGTAGTAGCTTTGGCCGTCAAGTATTGGTATAATATAATTGCTCCTCCGTAATGTACGGTCAAGTCTTGTTAGTTTCCCGTAACAAAATATGTTAGCTGAATATCTGTAGAGTCTATAAAAAAAAACAAATCTCCAAACCAATTGTTTAGTCATGTAAAATTTTTTAAAAACAGGAATATAATCATGTAATATTTTAAGTATCTCATCTTATCATCTATCTTACTCCCCCGTTCTGTCATATAAACAAAATGATGTAGCCCAACTAGTAGAAGTACTCAGCACAAGAAAAATAAATAGAAAATGCATAGTGCTAAAAAATATGAAATACTAGCATAAACTGAAATAACTAGAGTTCATGCATCACTCAGAAAATAACTGATAAACTGATAATGCTTAAAAGAAGCATTTATCACTAATACAATAAAAAAAATGAAAAACATAACTAGTGAACTATCACAAGAAAACATATCCTCATCATCATCGGTAGTAGCACTAGCAGCACTGGAAGGACCGGTCTCAGCAGAACGGTTGGGATCAAATCGGGCAACAGCTGGGTCAAAGTAATGCTGAGCCTCTGGATCATCATTACGATATCCAAGTCTGATAAGATCACGAACCATAGGGATGGGACCACTAGGGTTGTGAGCAAGACTATAGTATATATCCCAAACCGAGTTGGAGATGGCCTGAAGCTGGAGGGTAGTACAGAAATCTATGGAACGAAACTGGTCCAATATAAGATCCTGAAGTGACTCAAGAGTAACGTTACAAGAAGGATGAGTAGGATGGGAGTCAGTAGATAATGGGTCAACTGCAGGAGGTGGAGCCTGAGCAGTAGGAGCAATAACAGAGCGACGATGCTCATGAAGATAAGCAGGAACACCATCCTCAGCACAATCCTCAAGACTGACCTCAAAGAACTAAAAGATGTATGGAAGATACATCGCATACAGAAGATGTCACGATTTCTTGCGACAACGTTTCATAGCGGCGATGATAGTCTTGGGGTAGACTAAAAGGTACATAAAAGTGGAGATGATAAATAGCTGAAAGCTCTAAATAAGATATCTCATCTGTGGCAGTATTCTTTAGAATGATGGTGGAGAATACCATTCTATGAAGATCGTAGAAATAGTTGTTCAGATGCCTAGGACAAAGGGTGCCTTTCGGTCGAGGATTTGGTTCACATAACGAATCACGAAAGAAATCAAAAGTTGTCCCTTCGAAAAATTAGACATAAGTGATATCAACAAGAGCTTTCCCGACATTGGGAATATTAAGTACGATATCCAAGTCATCAACATCAAACTCAATTTCGATTCCGCTAACTTTTGACTTTCCCGTTTGTGACCGATAGGTTACAATAAAACATACAAATAGCATTTGTGTAAATAGAAAAACTAAAATTAACTAAATCTAGCAATTAATGATATTCAAATACGCTCATATGATCTGAAAATAAGACAAAGTTGATAGGAGCATCCGGACAAAGTTTTCTTTTATGAAAATCATTAAACCACTCATTTGATGCCTCTTGAGACACAAATATAAATTCATTAAAGAAATCTCCGTCGGGTTTGGAAGGAGTATAAAGTGAAAATGAGGCCGCCTTATGAGGAGTAGAGGACGAACTCTCATCAACCTTCCTTTTCTTTTTCGAAGAAATAGGAATTTTAGGAGCCATGAAATTAAAAGTTATAAAGAGAGTGAAAATATACCGAAATTGAAGGTAAACAGTTGAAGATAACTTCGAGAGAGCTCCGAATCCAAAGTTTGAAGACTTGAAAAGCTTGGAGGAGGAAGAACCAAGAAGTTTGGGTTAGGGTTTTCGGTAGAAATATGGTGGCTGTGATGAGGTTGAAGATGATGTAGAGGGTTTAAATAAAGAGGGGGCTCGGCTGTCCAACTTCTGTTCGAATTCACCCAGACTGATTTTGGCCAGAACTTTTATAACGTTCCAGTCCCATAATATATAGGACCAAGAACGTAAACATGCCAGCTACACATATACGAAGAATACTCTAATATATGAATCCTCATATATGTACATAAGCTGTAAATAAAATAATCACAGGCTAGAATAACATAATCTAATCTCATCACAGCTCAACACAGAATAATATAGAGTCCAAATAATAAATAAGAGTATCAAAAGATAGTCGGGTGAACATGCTCACTCCAAACAGCTATGAAAAATAGTCTCACAAGATCGGAGTCCAACCTCCGCAAAATAGAAAGAAAAGAGATGTAAAAATAATGTCCAATAATGTCTCAAATGAAGAATAGACTAGAAATCAGTAGAAACTGGCTCAGTATCAATGTAAGCTGGACCCAGAGCTGCTCCGTACTCCTGCAGGAAGTCGTCTAATCCTGGAGAGATAACCAGGTCCTCAGAGGGACGTAACAAGATACAAGAAAACACCATACCATAATAACTGTGATATATAATATAAAGAAAGAAATATGTATGCAATCAGGTGCCTAACCAGTCTACAGTGATAATACAATAAGAATAAACCTTTGACGCATGGGCAGGAGCAAGAATATCAGGAATCAGGACCGTATCTCCCATTGGAGATAACCGACAATCAGGACCGTACCTTCCACTGGAGATAACCGGCAATCAGGACAGTGCATATATGACCCATACGTTAGAAAACTGTTCTTCCCATCCAATGCCTATTCGAGTCACATCCATGACTCATATGTACCTCTAGTAACTGCCAAGTCTACTAGCATGCAATCTATTGGCAGTTACTCCTATCCGTCGCACGCCTCATACGTATCGGTGGCCGGCTGACTATGCGAGTACGTGTCCTACATGAGACTCATAATACGTGGTAAAGTACGTGTCATAGCCGTATAAGATATACCAATACATCACCATCAATGGATAATCACTAAGCTAAGTCAATACAAAAATAATGTAAAAGCAAATAAAACGACCGATATGGTCGCTTGCACCCAAGTGTGACTTGGACGCACAGTAATATAAAATATAGAGCAATATATATAAAACTAAAAATAAATAACAGAAAAATAAAGTAAAATAATCACAGAGTAAGGTGGCAAGGTATCTTGCCTGGTGGTGCGAAAGTGGGAGTCCAAAAATCACAATGTCAGCCAAGAAATGTCACAATATCCAAACAACTCCGGACGCTGAAACAAACATCAAAAACATACTCGGTGTATAAGATATATCTAGAAAATGCCTTTCCAAAAGTCTAATTCTGGAACAGGGGAAAAATCGTAGTTTCGGGTCAAAACGATGTTCGTCGTTGGATCCGCTTTGTACCGAAACGCGTGCCAAAGTCTATGGTATCTAAAGTCATCAAACTATATGTCTACGAATTTAGCTTAAGAAGAAAAACTCAACGGTATGTCCAGTTTTGGATTCCGATGAGCCGTGTACAAAATCGTCCGTTTGAGTGGGTCGCGGGCCCGCCAAAAAGGGGTTTCTATTCGACCTTCTCAGAATCGAACCAAACTTGGCACACAGGACCAAAATTTTGATCCGGACCTGTTGGCACAAGTTTCATCTCGAATCGACGACTGTACACGAAGTTAGGGCGAAGTTTGCAAATTGGCGATACGGGGGTATCTTGACGGATACGAACTGATTTCGTCGCGCACACACTACGAAACTGAGTTCCGTCAGTTCCCACACGTCGGCAACGTCCATACATGCCTTTTGATGCATATAGCGTGCAATCACATCGTCCAGTTTATCGGGGCGCACATCGTATCAGACAGAATTCTAAAATTTTAATGTTTTTAAAACAGTTTTTCTCTCAAATTCATCGATCCGTAACTTCCTGTACATTAAATAAAAATTGAATCTAATAGATGGGTTTTCATCTCGTATATGTTAACTAGGACTGTCTAAATTATTTCCTACAAATTATTAATATCTGGGCTGAAATCGCCTTTCCAAAGTCAGGGGTTTGGGGGTTTCTCGGATTTCATTTTTGAAATTTTTTTCTCTACTTTTCCGAATCTTTTCTGGGATTTCCTAAGCATTAGAAAATTTTCTAATTACTAGGGTTTATAGATGGGTATGTTGTCTACTCACAGAAGTCGATAGATTGACTTTTCGTTGAACAGAATCAAAGATACGGGATTCGATATATGGGTACCTGGTTCTTCGTAAAACAGAGTGATCTCTGTTTTTCGGTCGACTTCGAGCGGTTGGCCGGTAATCTAGTCATCGACGACGGTGAGCAGGTGGCCGACGTTGAGCACGGGGGTGTGGGGGAGGTCTTGGAGTCGGAGTTCGGGTTGGAGTTGAGGTTTGATCGATGGTTTTTCCAAAATTCCCTATTTTTGACTGATTTTTATAGGGTTTTTAAATTTTGAATTTAAATCGGTTTAAAAATTGCATGATGCTAGGATTAGGTCTGGTTCGGTCGCTTAGGATAGGGGAGGATTTTAGTTAAGATTTAGTAAAGGAAAATTTGAATCAATTCGATGTAGGTTTGAAGTTTAAACCCGAACTCTCTGAAGTTTCTCTCGGCTTTGCTCAGCCGCGCGGGTTGGGAGTGGGTACTGTTCACTGGAACAATACCTCCCTTTGTTTTTTTACTTAAACATGTATGTTGACTACATGTCTTACCAAGGCTTGTTAATAGCACAGCCTGGCCGCCCCTTTGCTGGGGTGTGGGCCGGCCCATTTCTTTTTTTTTTCTTTTTTACTTAAACATATATATATATATATATATATATATATATATATATATATATATATATATATATATATATATATATATATATATATATATATAAAAGTATATGGCCCCAAATAATTACAGAAAATTCCTAAAAATCCAAAAATATTTTTTCTAAAAATATTTAACTAAATATCATATCTTATTTATATATGTGTGTAACCATTGCTTGTTACCCATAATATGTAAAATGCCCATATATGGTTAAAATCCATTTAATTAATAACAAATATTAAATAAAATATATTTATACTAAAAAAAGGGAGGAAATTTTAGGGAGGGGGTTTACAACTCTGACCGAGTTCGGTCACCTGGGAATCAGAATAGAGGTTGGAAAGAGTGTGATAGTTTTTAACACAAATACGAGTTTAACTAGAAATAATTGTGTTAAATAAATAAATAAATAAATAAATAATATTAATTAATTAATAATACACAAAGTTGTATCGAATATTTTGGGTTAGCTATAGGGGCCGGCTCCCAGCTAGCTGTAGTCCCAAGACTAGTACACCGTGTCACTTCAGGCTATAATTACACCTGTGTGACCGAAGGGCCATTTCGGCTTATAACCAAAATAATTTTAGGAAATTCATGAGTATTAACTAATAATATTTAATTATATTACTTCAACATCCAAAATTCCTAATTTTCTTCGTATAAAGTTAAAACGATCTTCAGCCAAAGGCTTAGTGAAGATGTCAGCTAGTTGATGTTCAGTGTCAACAAATTCTAAACTAATATCACCTTGTAAAATATGATCTCTAAGAAACTGATGTCTAATTTCTATGCGCTTAGTGCGTGAGTGACATATATGATTCTTCGTGAGATTAATAGAGCTAGTGTTATCACAGTAAATAAGGATGTGATGAAATGATAACTGATAGTCTTCCAGAGTTTATTTCATCAACAAAATTTGAGCACAACAACGACCTGCAGCTATATATTCAGCCTCAGTTGTTGATATTGCAACAGAATTTTATTTTTTAGAAAAGCAGGAGACTAAAGACTTTCCTAGAAAATGACATGTGCCTGTAACTACTAGTTTTCATAAATGAGGGTAGATTTGTCATTTTATAAATTGTTATATATTATAAATATTATTTAGGA
Organism: Iris pallida; assembly: GCA_029216955.1. Lineage (NCBI taxonomy): Eukaryota > Viridiplantae > Streptophyta > Magnoliopsida > Asparagales > Iridaceae > Iris > Iris pallida. The sequence goes on from JANAVB010031219.1 coordinate 7,656,467, forward strand.
ATATTGTATAAAATTATTGAATTATTTGAGTTTTGTTAGTCGGGTTAGGGGCTAGTCTAGATTTTGACTTGTGTTAGCAACCCGTTTAGCTTAGACACTAGCCCGGAGCCAAATAATTAGCAAGGCTTGGCCCACAAACCAACTTATTAGACTAGTGCAATTAGGCTAACTAGTCATGACCATTTAGTTCATGTAGAGATTAGGTTTTTGTCCAAATTGACCCCAAACCCTTGCATTTGCATTTAATAGCCTAATGCCAACTTAGAGGACTTTTAGGACATTCTAATTAATTTCCTAACCTAGCTACAAGTGGCCGGCCAAGTAGAGAGCCTCTCCACACTTCATTTACTCATCTCAAACCTCCATCTTCTTCATTTAGAGCTTCTTCCAAAAAGAGAGTTTCCTTCCATTGTTTCCTCTCCCAATCTCACCCTTTCCTCCACTATTCCTCACTTTCTTTCAAGAAGAAGGAGCCTACAAGGATTATGGAGCTAGGAGCAAGGAGGAGAGTTCTTTTGCTAAGGAACTTCGTGTCGGATTCGTGTCCTTTGGATTGTTCAATGGGAAACTACTCTTAATAGGTATAACTCTCTCTAAACTTGTCATTTTAATCCAAATTTTGGTATGGAAGCCATAGGAACTCACCCTTGTGTAGGGATGACCCTTAGGAATGATTTAGAGGCTCTATTGAGTCCTCAATTGGGAGTTTGATAAGGTTTTGTGCCACCCTTAGAAAAAATCCGAGGGTAACACACCAAATGTTTATAAGAATGTCTCATAGGCTATTTAGGGTTTTGTTTTCAGTTTTTAGCAAGTGCATGGGTAGGTTAGCCTTAGCTAGGCTATTAGAATGTCTTCCTAATAATTTCCTTATATATATATATCTTAAGTATATATGAGTTACCTGATATCTATATATAATGAATGTTATATTTGTGTGTGTGTGTGTGATGAGTGAATGAAGCTTTGTTCACTGGTGAGTGAACTGTAGTAGAGGGAAATTAGGTTCACTGTCAAGTGAACATAGGGGGAGTGGCATGTGACAGGGGCTTCCAGTCCCTGTAGAGACAAGAGCAGGGAGTTAACTCAAAGATGTGTGTGTAGGTGGAGTGGCTCATGTGTTAGAGGGTATGTGTCATGTGAAGGAGTGCCAATATGGTTTATTAGTGAGTGTCAGTAGTGTCTAAGTGATAAAAATGACTAGTGTTAGTGAGTGAGGGAAAATTCAGTCTTGATGCAGGAATTAGAGGGGAGATAGGCATGAGGGAAGATGGGTCGAGCAGTGTCCTAACTGATCTTGTATCAGTGGGTCCTTTGGTATGTAGTATCAAATAATGGGGAGACGAGAGGCCACTGTGTTCAGATATTGAGGAGTGTTTAGCAAATTTAGACTAAACTTGGCTCGGTCTTAAGCAGTGCATGAGGGAGTGGATATGGAAAGTGTGTACATTTCCCATAGGTGGATAATACATTCAAGCATTTAGGTGTGTGTGACTATATGTTATAGGTATACTGATTGTAGAGGGATAGGGTGACACTTCGAGAGAGTGCAGCCACTAGAGTAAGGAGGCAGGGCATGACAGTGAATGGAGGATGGTTTTAGGCTCTAACCTGGAGAATGAGATGGGGTATCTCTCTCTCTCTCTCTCTATATATATATATATATATATATATATATATATATATATATATATTTGGAACTAGGTAAATTGTTTCTGGAATCGCTTCCACTGGGATTCGAACTCCTGACCACTCGGGCCGCATGCATCTATCTTAACCACTAGGCTAGAGGTCATTTGCCTCTCTCTCTTTCTCTCTCTATATATATATATATATATATTTGCCTCTCTCGATCTCTTTATATATATATATATATATATATATATTATATGTTAATGTGTGCTTAATGTAGTATGAAAGAAATGTATCAGTTAGGAAGATAGGGGTTTAAAAAGGAAATTAGAATGGAGGGTTATGAAGAAAGGAGGTCGGGCATTGGGTCTGTTCTTACTGTCTATAGATGGGATGTATCCTTGAAATGAAGATAGTAGAATAAGATTTGGGGAGTGTTTGAGAGTAAGTAAATTTAGGGAATTAATTTGTACAGTAGTAGGATTACCTACTGCACTTGGCAGCAAGATATAAAGGACAGGGGTTCTAGTCCATGAGGACTACCAGACATATGGGGGCTCGGGTATGGAGTAGTAGTGCAGCAACTGATGCTGTAGGACTTGAGCTTGTGTGCAGTGGCTGTATATATATTGGGGGCTCGAATGGAAGGGCTTGTTTTTAGTTCTTACTGACCTATGGTTCAGGTTTTAACTGAACTTAAGAGTTTAGAGAAGGGGAAGATGTGGATGGGCAGCAGATCAGTCGAGGTAAGGGGGTGTCTTGACCATTGATCACTAGAAGGAGGAGGGAAGTTATATAGGAGTGTATCCTAACTGATACTAGTGAAATCAATTATCAACTGATTAGAAGAGGAATGGTTCGGGGCTCAAATTAGAGTTAAGGGGATATGTGTGTCTGTATGTGTGTGTCTATATAATTGAGTATATATAGTACAATATTTTTTGCTACCTACAGCAGGGAAATAGAGGGTTTTGGACTGAACTAGAGATGGTTGAGTGACAATAGGAATATAAGAGATAACAACTTGGATTAGAGGAGGAGTATTAGTCCAAATTATGGATTGCCCATGCCTAGACCTGATCTGAACAATAAGAGAGGTAATTCAAATGAAATCAAATTTATGAAGGGTTTGGGGGCAGGGCATATTTCATAATAGAGGGATATGGGGTTCATGTACACCTAATCCTTGTAGGGCTGTAATGTATTAGAGGTTAAGGGATATTGGGTTCAGTTGTGGATCTGAACCTAGTAACAGATGAGAAGGAGGTTTAGGTTGTGGGTTCCAGTTTATTTAATAGGAAAGGATTAGTTGGGTACTAGGACAAGGTGGCCGAGTTTGGGGAATAGAAGTATAGGGCTTAGTCTTAGTTTCTGAGAACTAATATATGTACCAGTTGGAAGAATAGAATTTATGTGGCTCATTCATAACTTGAATGTATATGTGTATATATATATATATATATATATATATATATATATATATATATATATATATATATATATATATATATATATATATATATATATATATATATATATATAACTTATAGTAGTGTATCTTAATATCTAGTATAGTATCCTACATTTTATAATAGTGTTTGATGCGGGGATTTAGCTTTTGTAAAGGGGGTTTAGCATAGGTAAGGTAAGACTCTAATAGGATATTAGCTATAGGTAAAATACATATATATAGAGAATAGTCTAATGAGCCTACCCCTATGCAATGAGAACTACAAACTCTAAAAACTTAGTATATTGACACATACAACCTATAAATGACTAATTGAACTAGTTTGACCTAGAGTTGACTAGAGTTGACCAATTGACCTAGAAATGCCCTATTGACCTAGAATTTGACTAGTATGACTAGTTTTCAATCTCAAACATGATATTGATACAATATTGCCTATTTAGGTCTTCGAGATGCCGTATCGGATGTCGTTGATACTACACACCAGTTTGCAGGCGAGTACATTCTCTGATAATATTTCTGTTTTATGATATCGTCTATGTTTCTTGTATTTAGTGTAGATATTCATGTTCTCTTGACACATTGTTCACACGGATTGGTATTTGTCTGGATTCCATCATAAGATGTTATTCCTTGTATTCCTTGGTATATCTTGTGCAAATCTTGTCCTTGTTCCTTGTGTATTGTATAGACATGATTCATGTGAAGGCTCGCGACCTTCTCAGAGAGTCCATTTCATAACATGTTATGGTTGGATCCACTATACTAGTCTGGGGCGGGGAGTATTAGCATAGGTATGTGATCAATACCCTCTTTGTATCAAGTCTTGAACCTTGAACAGTGTTAATCATACACTGCACGTATGATTAACCAGGCCATAAACTCTTGTATTAAGTTCCTAAGCCAATCACATGTTAAAACTAATGCTAACTCACATAGATAGTAGTTTTTTGATTCCTGTACATGATATACACTGTTCTCTTGCTCTTACACTCATTTATAGTCTTGATATGTCTTACCATGTTCATGTACGTATCACTTTACCTTGTATATTCTCTCTATTTACTGCTATATATTCTTTATCGTTTAAATAGAATTGTTACTGGAGGTGTGTTCGTTCCATCCTGACTGGATATGTTGACAAAATTTTACAAACGATGCCGAGAATGAGTGTTCTACCTACTATGGTCCTCATGACGCAGTGGACGTAGACCAGAAGATCCTAGTCCAGCAGGGGTTAGTTCCAGCCGAGGAGGCACTAGTGGTAGCTCAGCTAGATTAGATTTTTACTGAACTTTGTCTCCATATAACACTTTGGCATGTTATTATTTTATAATTTGTATTTGAGATTGTTGACTCTGAGACTCTGGACTTGTATTATTTTTGTGTTAGATTTTTTGGATATTTTCATATCTTATTGTCTTTATCTTTCGATATCATTTGTCTTTCTTAGAATATTGTGATTGAGTATATTATTTTGTCATAGCTTGTCCTCCGTTTGGAGTTGACCATCTCGACAGGTTTTGATATTATAATTATTGTTAGATAGTAGACCTAGAAAGCGTTCTATGCCGTTTCTACAGTATTGGCGGGGACGCTGTCACGCACTCGTGTCCCTACTCTGGGTGCGGGTCGTGACACCTTTTTAGTGGTAGCCCATGCAGGTCAGAAGTAATTAGTGCGATGTCGTAGTGGTGCTCGACTTAGAGTGCTTCTATGAGCCTACTATAGGTTTAGAAGATATAGGCTATAGGCTAAGGATACTCAATCACAATTAGGATTACTTGAGAGGTTCCAGGGACGACCCCTAAGAATTTCACTATAAACCTTATCTCAGAGTCTGTTTTCACTTGTCTCCGTCCGTTCTTCCTTGTTCGTTGTTGAATTTCATTCTTGGAGTTCGTTGTTGACTTTGACTGGTATCAGATGAGTTTTACGAACTAGGTTAAGGTATATTCTGATGACATATTTAATGAGGACAGTATGAAGGTAGATGTCTACTTTGGTTATGGGGTCTAGAGTTTATTGCAGCCATACTAAGCTGGCATGGCGAAGATAAAGAGCCCGGCTTTGGATGTACTTACATTAGTTATGAAATTTAGAGTTCTAATAGCTATACTAGTTGGCATGGTGAAAAATCTAGATAACATAATTACAGAAATATATACCTCAGTCATGGACTTTATCGTTTATCGTAGCTATATTTACTGGCATAGCGAGGGTTCTGGGTAACATGACTACGGATAGACATGAATGATCATCAGATTGTATCTTAAATTGGTTCTTAACATATCATCTCTGTCATTCCATTTCGGTGATAATAGAATTTATTTCCATCACCTATTTAGCTGAGGATATAGAATTTATTTCCATCACCTATCGTCATTCCGTTTATTATTCAACTAATCAAATGTGACATTTATTGACTCTTCAACAACGAGTGACCTCTTGTTTAATGCTCTGAATCCTTTACTTTTTGATGCATATCCCAAGAATATACCTTCATCAGCTTTTTTGTTAAATTTTCCCAAGTTGTCTTTTGTATTTAAAATAAAACATCTGCAACCAAAGACCTTGAAATAGCTAATGTTAGGAGTTCTATTAAACCATAATTCATAAGGAGTCTTTTTAGATATAGGTCTAATTAGAACTCTATTCAGAACATGGCATGTATAGACAGCTTCTGCCAAAAATACTTAGGAAGATTATACTGGTTAAGCATAACTCTGGCAATATCGCGAAGAGTTCTATTCTTCCTCTCCACAACGCCATTTTGTTGAAGAGTTCTGGGGCAAGAGAATTCATGTGATAACCTATTTGAATCACAATAGGATTTAAACTCATAGTTATCGAACTCTTCTCTGTGATCACTTCGAATTCGAGTAATCATGAATTCTTTCTCATTTTGCACCTTTTTACAAAAAAGATGCAAAATCAGAAAAGGTCTCATTCTTATTTGCAAGAAAGTAAACCCAAGTATATCGTGAGTAGTCACCAACTATCACGTAAGCATAAAGCTTTCTGCCAAGACTGGCGATTCTACTTGGTCCGAACAAGTCCATATAAATTAATTGTAAGGGTCTAGAGGTACTTACAGCGTTTATTGACCTAAAAGATGATCTAGATGCCTTATTCTTCTCACATTCGACACAGACCATATCTTTCTTGAAAGTTATTTCAGGTAAGCCACTTACCAGTTTCTTGGTGGACAATCTTGCAATAGTGTCCATGTTCGCATGTCCAAGACACATATACCATATCCAGCTTTCATCTTGGGTTGTGAACAAACACTTCCCTGCATTGTTAGTCTTTTCTGACAGATAAGAAACATATATGTTGTCATCTCTTATTCCCTCGAAGGAGGTTATTCCAGATGATTTATCATAAACAAAACATTTATTTTTAACAAAATTAATTCCATAACCATGCTCAGGCAGTTGACTAATACTTAGTAGGTTATGTTTTAATTCTGTCACAAAGCATACATCTTTAATAATAGGTGAGGGAGAAGTACCTATATCACCAATTCCAATAATATGTCCTTTAAGTTTGTTCCTAAAGGAGTCATAACCTTCTTTCTTCATCGATAGAGTTGCAAACAATTTGTTATCACCTATCATGTGCCTGGAGCAACCACTATCGAGTATTCACTTGCTGCTAGTGGGAGGAGGAAGGTCCACCTACAACACAAGTTGGAGAGGTAACCTTTGGTACCCACTTTCTTGAGGGTCCTGAAGTGTTAGATTTTGGAACCCACATATAAATATTCATTTCTACTAGCTTTCTAATCTTATACTGAGGTGATACATGTCCTTTCAATTCACAATAATGACATGTAGCAAAAGTGTTAGTGCTAGGTGTCGTTTGAAAATCATGTATATGAATTTTTGAAGATGTGTGTGCTTTCTTACTGTGTGAAAAGGTATACATATATGCATGACTTTTAACAGTTCTAGCAGTGTTGGTCGTATTATGTTTGTGTTTAGCCTTCTGACTTGTGTTTGCCTGAGCAGTAGGTTTAGCAACCCTTTTGCCCAGTTTAATCTCTAACTTTTTAGAGTTGTCATAGGCTTCATTGTACTTGGCCGTAAGTGCATCTACTCTCTGAGCAGCAATGTTATATTTTTTTTTCTCTATTTTATAGAGATCATTAAGTTTTACATTTTCTTGATTTGCCTTTTAAAGCTTCTCAAGAGTTTCATGTAAGCTTAACTTTTGAGAAGATATCTCATTGGTGTCACTAGAAGAATCTTTAATATCTTCTCACATTCTAGATTGCTTTGAAAACTCAGATTATACAAATTTTAGCTCTTTCTTAGCACTTTTGTACATATCTATCATTTTTTTCTGATCGGCCAATAGATTAGAAAAAGCATCACATAATTTATCAAAAGTAAATTCTTATAGAGAGGGTTTGTTATTAACTTAGTATCTGCAGCCATGAAGCATAGGTTTGCTGAGTTGCGAGGCTTCTCTTCTTCTTCAGAATCACTAGCTTCGCTCTTACACCAGATGCTAGTGTTGGTATAGTTTCTAATTGTTGACCTTCTCTTGCTTGTCTGATCATGCCTGCTTCCCTTTCTTATGACAGGGCAATCCTTCTTTATATGACCTATTCTTTTATAGCTAAAGCAGATAAATTCTTTGTCGTCTTTGGAATCTTTCTTCTTTTTGTTCGATTTCTCATATCTGAGGAATCTTCTGAAGTTTTTTGTCATGAGGGCCATTTGCTCGTTGTCTGAGCTATCTGACTCACTTTCATCGTCGAAAGCTGTCGTGTGATTTGCTTTAAATGCTATTGCCTTCTCTTTTGAATCTGACTCTTCGAAGTCTTTAAGGTCCAGCTCATGTGTCATAAGCTTTCCCATAAGGGTTTCAAGAGTCATCATTGTGAGATTATTTCCCTCAATAATAGCCGTTGCTTTTGGATTCCAGTTCTTGGTTAGCTCGCGAAGTACCTTCCGAATCTTCTCATGATTGCTGTATTCTTTTTCAAGAGAAGATAGAGGATTAACAATGTCTAGAAACCGAGTAAACATATTTGTAATAGTCTCATTAGGCTTCATTTTGAATGCCTCATACTCTTGTGTGAGTCATGAGTTTTTGGATTCCTTAACTTGTGAAGTACCTTCATGAGTAACCTCAAGAAGTTTCCAAACCTCGTTTGATGTGACACATGTAGAAACTCTATTGAACTCAGTTCTATCTACAACACAAAATAAAACATTGATGGCTTTTGCATCAAGACTAGCTTGTTTCTTTTCACCGTCGATATATCTGACAAATGGTTTCTCAATGAGTTTTCCATCTACTGTAATCAAAATTAAGAGACTTGAGGTAAAAAGCATCCATGTCTTCCAATACGTGTAGTTTGTGCCATCAAATAGGGGTGGCCTATTTGTTGACTAGCTTTCACCATTGCTTGGATATATGGTTGCCATATTTCAAGGAATGTAAATTTCGACTAGAGATAACTGTGCTCTGATACCAGCTGTAGGATCGATGGCACGTCTAGAGGGGGTGAATAGTGCAGCAAAAAATAATTACCAAATAAAAATTATCTAAGCAGGTGAAGCAGAAATATAAATGTAAATGCAAGTAAAACAATTAAGTAGTGGAGACAAGAAAGCAATACACAGAGACAACAGGTTTATACTGGTTTCCCTCTGAGAGGACTAGTCCAATTCGTAAGAACTTCTGCTCGCTATAATCCACTATTTTGAATAGAGATTACACCGCGTGCTTTACTCTGAAGGACACGCCAACTTCAACACCGTCGTATTTTTATCCGAAGCCCACGATCGAACTTCAACAACACTTTTTCTAAGAAAAGCTTTTCTACTTCAAGCTTGTACAACTCGAATACTCCTAATCGGAAACCACCGACACTAGAAGAATGGGAGTTGTCTTGGGGATTTAAAGATTGAAGCTCTATAACTTGAATAGAAAGTTTAGGAATGTATAGAGAAGATGAAGAATGAATGAGTGAATAGAAATGGGAATATCTTCTCTTTTTATAGGTAATTTTGAGATAGAGTTCGGGCAGAACTCGGTAGGCTAACATTAATATTTTTGAACGTTGGTGATCCAAAATAATAGGGAAAGCTGCCGACCAGGAGTGACTCCAGGTGACCGAGTTTGGTCCGAGTTCGGGCAGAACTCTGGCCGAGTTCGGTTACCAAGAATCCTGGTCAACCTAAGTTGGTTTAGGCTTTTGGATGTGGGTTTAGTTTGGGTTTGATTTAGGTCAGGAAAATGGATCAAGGATATATTTTAGGAATAAACTTCTAAATTCCAGTGATCCCGACTCACAAAATAATCTAGACTCAATAAAAGAAAAATACAGAATAAATGTGAAAAGTCAGCAAAGACGAAATCTGCGCACTTGTTTCTTTTCATATCAAGGTCAGAGTTTAAGTCAATTATCGAAATCGGTTTGACCATGGCTTAATGGGCCAACAATTATAGTTTATTGATTAAATGATAGCTACTCATATTATATCTCTTTAGGTTTATCTCTTATGAGATCTCTTTGAGAGATTTCGATCTCTTCAGGAGATTTTCTATCTCCCCGGGAGATTTTCGATCTCTTCAGAAGATTTTCTATCTCTTCGAGAGATACTATCATATATTCTCTCTCTTTAGGAGATTTTCTCTTCAGTAGATACTTCTAATATCTTCAGGAGATCTTCTCTTTATGAGGTACTTTATAGACGAACATTTTTATAAATCTGCTCATGAATTTTTTCATAAAACTCAATGAGCCTATCACATTCTTCTGGATGATTTAATCCATATATGGCTCATTTGCAAATCATTTGAGGATAGCATGGTAATTTTATATCCTTCAAAGATATACCTGAAAATTTAAATCCTCGACCTTCGAGGATATATTTTAACGTCTATGTTATCATGATCGGAGAATATATTTATTCATATTCTATTCATGATCATTTCGAGAATCCTTGAGCTAACATTGCTTTTATACATTTGGATATCTATTTACTACAAACATCCATTCAAAATCTACCGGGTTTATTCTTTTTGGATTTTGTACTATAGAACAAACACTCATTCAAAACCTACCAGGTTTATTCTTTTTGGTTTTTGTACTATAGGACCGAACACTCTACGTTTTGCGAGAGATATCACATCCTTTTATTATCCTTTTCTACATTCAAGGATTATTCGTGATTTGGGGTTATCATTTATTTTCATCACCATTTTTATTCTCATTCGATAATGTCATCTATGCAAAATTCTCTTGATTTCAAATTTCTCTTGAATATAGATTTCTTATGTACCAGTACCTCTTTCTCAGTCTCTTCTGGATTCTAAGGATATCCTCGATCGGAGCGATATACTTTAAGAAATTAGATATTTGTTTCATGACATCTTTCGGATCGTCATGATCTTTTTCTCTATATAAGATGATTCTCCAAGAGCATTGTGGTGTGTTATATTATTCGACATCTTCTTCTACAGAGCTGAATATTTAGAACCTTTAGGTCTTATGCGTTATTACTATACAACTTATTCATTTGCTGCCTTTATTTGGTTCTTTTGGCACTTGTATTATAAAATATATTTATATATATAGCATAATTAAAAACATCGATTAAACATCTAATAATTTATTTGTAGTGAAAAATAAAGGATAATTTTTCCTAATTTAGTCAAGATTAGATAAAGTAGAAGTATGCCATGATACATTCTTTTGGAATGATGCATTACGATGTTCTTCTAGAACGATGATTCATGACGTTCTTCTAGAACGATGCTTTATCTTCTTCCTATCTCCCCTAATAGCGGGAATTCTGTCTTATTAACATGACAGATACAAAAAATATCATGTCTAAAAGATTTAATAATCTAAGGAGATAAACATAAAAAAAATTCAATATTATAATTCATAAAACATATATGCTAATATTATAGTTCAGAATAATACCAACATAAGTAAAAAATACAATTCGAAATTATGGTACTAGTTATCCAGATACAATATTCATAATTGACGGTTTAAAATAAACTTATCCTTGAGATTAAGGGTGTATGAAGCAAGTTGGTAAGAGATGGTCACATGAATTAGTTTTGATAATTCTCATCATCATTGTTTTGGGATATCTTGTCAATCATGTCACAGTTTAAAGTTATATGATCATTCGACTTTTGGCTCATAATGGACCCGTAGGTTTGAGCATATGGCTTAACCTAGTAGGTGACTTGACATCCCTAATATGGGTAACGCGTATCCCTAGTGAATAACTGGATAATCTCTCTACGTAATGTAGTATATGACTTGACATCCCTAATATGTAATGCGTATTCCTAGTGAATAGCTAGATAATCTCTCTACGTAACATAGTATGTGACTTGACATCCCTAATGTGAGTAACACGTATCCCTAGTGAATAGCTAGATAATCTTTCTAGGACAAACTTTTGGTTTCCTAGAACGAACTTCTGGTTCCTTAAGACAAACTTATCATTCCCTAGGATGAACTTTTGGTTCTCTAGGATGAACTTCTGGTTCTTTCAAATGTATTCTTTATTTTCCTCACTCATAGTTTTAATATGATACATGTTTATCCTTATGTTCTTAAAACTCAATAATTTTCTTATAGAATCATGAGAGTAGACATTTTGTATAAGTAGGTGGGTTCCATTTAAGTGTGCTCTATCGGAGCCTTCAATAATATGAGCATGACCAGGTATCATGGATACTACTTTCACACTAGTATCAAAGATCCTTTACATAATGATGGTGTTGGTAGTAGCACTATCAGTCATGCATAAGATATCTCTATCTAGTTTTTCCATGGATTCTAGTTTCTAGATATGGCAATATCTTATCAAAAGTTGCAAATAAAGATATTATTAATCAATAATGATAATTCTAAACATAGAACTTCAGGTCTATGATAGTTGGTATGACAATAATATATTCGTAGTATTCCCACGGATAGAACAACCTTATGTCACAAACTTAAATTTTTTCTAATTTATAAGATGCTTGCAACTTTAAAATATATGCACCTATGAATACGAACATTTAGTTTGGTATATATATATAATACTTTTGGCATTTCGAGGGCCAGCAACCCGCTACGACCTATAAAATTAATTCGCGGACGACTGATTTTCCTAAGACATGCAGCAATACCGGTCATGCATGCACCCATTTGGGGTGGTAGGGCCCATATGGGTGCCATGTGGTACGGTAGGGCCCATATGGGTGCCATGTGGAGGTATTTTCTAGGAGAAAAAATGATTAACTCCAACAAGGAAGTATGTTGCATTTTATCGTTTGGACGCGGACTCGGATGTCATGTTCCGGTTTTGTAGAACAGATCATCCTCGCTAAGGCATGATACCTTTCAAAGGTAGGTTGCGCTCGCATAAGGCGGGTTCCACAACGGTCGATTACAGCAGATTGCGATGGGGTCGTCGCACAGAAGTCCCATGCAGAGAAGTTGAATAACACAAAAATATATACAAAATGGTATTCTTTGTTGATATTGAAAATATGATTACAAGAACGCGAAGCCAAGATTACAAGTAACTCAAGCTCACTTTCTCTCTTGATACAATAACTTAGCTCTCTCTTCTTTCAATTACAACACTCATGCCTGAAGGCTTACAACTTTGCGGATGATTCAGAAGGCAATGTCCATACATTGTATCCCATATAGGTGAAGTCTTCAATGCGGTCACACGTCTCGAAATGCCAAGGAACTTTATGCCTTAGCGCATCCAAGTGAGCTCTGCCTCGACGAGCAAGTACATGTAGCCTGTGAATAAAAATTGTTGGGTGGTCAGTACACAACAGTACTTGTAGAAGCATGGAAATGAATAGAAAATCCTATACGGCTCAAGACTAGGAGAGTTTCATGCGGCTCAAAAGTTTATTAGAGTTCCATGTGGCTCAAAAGTTCATTAGAGTTCCATGCGGCTCAAAAGTTTATTAGAGTTTCATGCGGCTCAGAAATCCCCATAGCTCCATGCGGCTCTATGCAGCGGCCTCATTCAAATGCTCAATTAATGCTACGAGGCCCTATGCGGTTCGTCTCTACAGCTGGCCATCAAGCAACGGCCTCATTTAATGCTCTGACGGCAGCTCTGACATAAAGCTGTAATGATGACTCTGACAGAATGACGCGCTCCTAGGGAAACGAAAAAAATCTTTATAGCTGGCACAAATCCACTAATTCCAAAGCTCATTATGCGGTTACCTACTTTAATACGGCCGCCACCTTCATGCGGCTGCCATCTTCATGCGGCCGCCATCTCCATGCGGCTACCATCTCCATGCGGCCGCCATCCCCATGCGACTGTCACCCTCATGCGGCCGCCACCCTCATGCGGCTGCTACTCCTATGCGGTTCGGATCATGGGGCCACCCCCATGCGGCTGCTACCCCTATGCGGTTCGGATCATGGGGCCACCCCCATGCGGCTGCTACCCCTATGCGGCTCAGATCATAGGGCTACCCTCATGCGGCTCGGATCATATGGCTACCCCTATGCGGTTCAGATATAGGGCCACCCTCATACGGCTCAGATTAAAGGATTGCCATACGGTTCAGATAGGCCACCCTTATACGGTTCTGACACGAGGCCACACTCATGCGGCCCAACTATGACAGTCCTCCATGCGGCTCATAGCAGTTGGGACACGTGGCGGGTGCTGATCGAATCTCAATAATTCATATTTATTATAGTCAATAAGGGACACGTGGCGGGAGCTGATCGAATTTCAATAACTTATATTTATGAAGGATACGTGGCAGGAGTCGATCAAATCTCAATAACTCAGATTTGTTGCAATCAACATAACCGTCCAGATTTGGTCAAATTCCAAACAAATCATATTTATTACAATTATCATAATTACTCGGATAAATCCCCAACAAATGATGCAGATTTGTTGTAATCAATATAAAAGCAAGATCAGGGCGAATCTTAACAAATCCTTGGCCGCCCTCTATTCAAAGTACAATCATTGCAAACCCTAATTATCACACCCCACTCCTATAAATAGCAAGGTGCCATTCCCTTGCAAAGAGGAGAGAACTCAGAGGCCTAGAGCAGAGAAGGAGAGCAGAAAAGGAGAGAGGGCACAGAGATATACGCACAGAGCCAGACACAGAGCGATCCACATTCGAGCAAGAGCATTTCTTTTTCGGAGCCGAAGCTGCGTCCGATCGTCCAAGGAGTAAGGCAGAGCTGCCGTCGCTTTCCCGAACCTCTATTGTCCAGAAAAAAATAAACAATTGTACTTAGATTGCTGTACCTAGGTTTTCGTCCCTAGACTTTCTTTGTACAAGCGAGTTTGTATTGTGAAGTAAAAGTCCAGTCCTCCCATAAAACTATTTTGTTCTTTTATAATCAATGGCAAACAGTACTGAAGAGTGAGCCCTCACCCACCCATACAAAACCAACACATTCATTTAGTGAGTGCAACTATTCCTTTGATTGTCTTTCTATTCTTTCCTTAGAATCAATTCGATGACTTAGGCTTCTGGCCTATTCGTGTTGCAACCAACATGATTGTACTATCAATCCTTTGAGATCGTGCTACAAAATCCAGTTGTGCAAACATCATAGCTGTCATGACCTGTACCCGGTATAGGGGCAGAAGTGCGTGGCAATGCCCAGCCTACGCTGTAGTATTGGCGATAGAACGATGTCTAGGTATACTATACTAACAATGAATATGATAACCTGTCAACAGATATCATATCCAACTGGAGGACAACAATAATATAGCATATTCAATCACAAGTCTATAAGGAAGAATGAAATAGCACTGTGAGACTCATCTCACAGTATCGGTACTTATATACGGATACATATTTAGTAGTGTATTTTGTATTTTCTTGGTTTTCAGAACGCTTTAAAAATTTCCCAAATTATAGATTTTCTCTTTGACCGACATACCATCAGTATACCGGTGTATACCGATGGTATACCGTCCGGACAGATTTTTCATATTTTAGATATTTTTGATTTTAGATATTTTTATGAATAGTATTTTTGATATTTTTGTGAATAGTATTTTAGATATTTTGATGAATAGTGTTTGGATATTTTCGTGAATAGTGTAAATGCACTCTATTACCCAATGGACACTTGGTTTTCTTTGGACGGCCCAGATTGACTTAGATCTTGACATGGATCACCATCCAATGGTCAAGATTAATTCTCCCTTATATATACTCTTTTAAATTCTCTTTCCTTCCTCTTTTCATTATTTCTTCCTTCCCTTTTCACTTTCATTCCTCTTTCTCAAGAGCATAAGAAAGCTTGGCCTTGAGGCCTAGAGTGTGATTTCGTAACCCTCTTGGTGGTGGAGTGGAAGATTAGGCTTGGAGCTTAACTTAGGCAAGTACATCTTGCCAAATTCTTGAACCATATTGTTTTATTATCATTTTTATTTTCCTTGGTATTAAATGCTTAGAATTATCCTAAACTCATTTTGTTAAAAATGTTTTCCTTATGATTCTCGTCTATATGCATGTTTCTAAATTTGGTTTGAACTAGGTTTTAATTTTCTGTTAAAATTCGATATTGACTTAGTAGAAAACTTGGTATCAAGATTGATACTGGTGTTACCATCATGGATCTTGGTCACATATATTATATGAGGCCCTCACCTAGTATGTATGCCATGGATTTTGAGTTTGGTGGAAATTGAAACCCGTTTCGGTGTCCCGAGAACCTATTTTTGGAGTATTTTGAGGTATTGATCTATCAAATATTTTAATTTATGAAAACTAATACTTCTATTTAGAGAATTTAATTCTATACAATTTTGACTTTTGAAATTCTAAATTTTGATTTAAAATGAAATTTTTATGGCCGAAACAAGTTTTGACAAATTTTGGGATTTCGTCGCTGTCCAGAAAATCAGAATTCCGACGGAATACCGATGTATACCGACGGTATACCGATTTTTTTCCCAGAAACTTTCTGTCTTTGGTCGGAATACCGCCGGTATACCGCAGTATACCACCGGTATACGAATTTTGGCTGTTTTAGGCTGTTTTTGCTTGTTTCTGCCTATTTTTGTCCGTTTTTGATATATTTTTAGACTGTAATAAATTCTTAACATGGTTAGATGACCTTTTATACTTAGAGAATGATTGTACACCCTATATACACTTGACACTAGCTTATGTTCATATGTTCCTCTATGCTCACTATGTATTGCTATGCCATTCCAGATTTATTGTACCTTATATTCTATGCCATGTCCAATATTTACTTGATAGTGACCCATCGTGGTGCACTCGTATACATGTCTTTTTTTAGCTTACTTAATAGTGGTATGTCACGGTGCACTCTTGATTCCAGTACATGTCTAGCTCCTTGATAGTGGCTCGTCGTAGCGCACTCTTGTCTTGATATTATCATGTCTTGTTGTGGCTTATTATAGTGCATAATCTTTCTTGTCTTATCTAGTCTCGTATGTCTCATGTCTAGGATGGACTCTGCAGAATGCCACATCCGAAATCCTAAATATAAATGTTAGTAATTATATAACTAGCTTGATTATCTAGATCATTGGGAGGTGAGACTTTTTTGGTTACCTGTACCCCTTGTTCCCGGTCTTATATATATGCCTACTAGGGATTTAGAGCTATCTGTCATGATCAGCACTCTTCTAGCACACCGTCGAGTGGCGCACTTCCTTAGGACACACGTATCTTACTGCAGTGTGTCTGCTATACTTATTTTTTTGGTTTGGATCATTCGAGTAGTCTGTAGGACAGGTAACTGGATTGGATTTCTCAAACTTACATATGTTAGTAATTAGGATTGAGACAACCATAGTTAGTTAAAGTATCAAGTTGTACTCATTGTTTGGCCTTGATTGATGGATGGAGTCCATTCCTGTCTAGTCTAGTCTTGCTCCAGTTTATCTTATTGTAGTACTTAGCTTTCTGCTATTTTCTCATAAGCTATTATTTCTGCTACAATCTTGATTTCACTACATGTCTTGCATGCTTGTCCTTACCACTTGTCCCACATGCTCGGTTTTACCATATGCTACATACCTTGTGTCATGCCCCAGTACCAAAATACGAAGACAGACTAGGCCAGCTACTCCATATGAGGTATACAAATGTCATACGGCGATCGTGGCTGTCAAGAGACAAGGGGGTGCATGCTACATTCAAGTCTCCTATGGTCTCAAAGAGCATCTATGTCTCAATCATTCAAGCAAGAAAACATTAATTAATGAACATATAAGATAAAGCAGTAAGGCATCTCCGACACTTCATCAAAATGATCATGGGGATCTAGCTTTATAAGTTAGCTAGCCCAGAGAGTCATAGGTACAAAATTGTATTCAGCTGCAGTCCGATTTAATTACAAATTATGCAAAAGACAAAATATCCAGATTAGCCGACTAAATAGGTGCCGGTGGCTAAACGCCAGAATATAAGTAAAGATACTAGAGTGGTGGAGAAGAAACCCACTCGAGTCCCCCGCCAGCCATGCTTCTAGTATACACCATTGACGTCGGGAAAGAAGTTTGGATCCTCAGGCGCTGCTACGAGATCTGGTCAAACAAAACCAGCGGGGTCAGCCCCGAATAGCAAGTACCACAAGGGAGCACAAAAGAGTGAGATAAAACCCAAGTATAAAATAATAATACTAGTAATAATAAAAGCTTCCGGTCGTAACCTCGATCCACAGCCTGTCACAACACGATAGCCCAATCCAACAACTAAACAAGGACATGGGTTGGACCATGCACCATGACAGTCCATATCACTCGACTACTAACGGAAGTTACAAGGCACAGTCAAGTCATTTTTTAAGCGACCATTCATTCCTGCGGCTTTCTATATTTGGCAGAGTTATCCTCGCGATACTGATTAAAAGAAATTCTCACATCGTGTCAACCCAGCAGGGTCAGCCAAACCATTAGACATATAGCACATTGAGTATGCACCAGTCCCCCGGAGGGCTACCGCGCTAGTACATATATAGCTCGTAGAAGTCGGATATAGTCATCTACTAAAGGCGAATTAAACCATATCCGTGGCGGCCAACCCGACATGTCAGGACTGGACCTGGGGTGGCTAGTATGGCAAGATCTCAGGATTCTTTCCACCCGATACATCTACCAAGTTAGTTGTCTAGTTAATCCCTAGGTTGTCCTCGGAGTTCACATGTCGTGGTCACATGCTCACTCTCCTAGATATCATACATTATTCTAGTACCCCAAGAAGGGATCCGTACTGGCTCATGGAGTCATACGTATGTACCCTTTTCTTGGTGTAATGCAACACACAACATATACCACGTCATTGATACCGACCATTTGCTATGTAAATACTGGACTCTTAGAGGTACTGGCAGGTATCAAGTAGGAATACTTAGCACAAAAGATAGCACCTCGGTGCTCACGTATATTGTACCTTAGTACACACATAGGGTTATCCAGCACACACATAGGTAGTCAGATCAGGAATAATGACCAAGACACAAGAGGGAAGAGAATAAAAAGGTACTACGCACTTAGGGTATGAAGTGCTCGCAAGTCATGAAGTGGCCCAAACGGCGTATGGACAATGTGTAAGGTAAAAGGTGCACAAGGTACAAGGTGCACAAGGTATAAGGTGCACAAGGTGCCAAAGTCACATATGAATTCTGGTTAAAGTGAGACATGAAGATTCTTGAAGCCAATACAAAGATCTACAACTTTTATGTTGGGAGTTGAAAGAAATTCTAGCTACAATTCAGCCAAATGGGGCATAAAACAGCCAAAAACAGCCAAAATAGGCACTATACGACATTCTGCGGCACTATGCAGCTTTTTGCGGCACTATATGACCTTCTACGGCACTATTTATCTATGTGGTACTATTCATTCCTGTGGCACTATTTATTCCATGCGGCACTATGCATCCATGCGGTACTATTCATTTCCGCGGCACTATTTATCCATGCGATACTATTCATTCATACGGTACTACTTATTCCATATGGTACTATGCATCCATGCGACATTATGCATCCATGCGGTACTATGCATTCCTGCGATACTATTTATTCCATGTGGTACTATTCATTCCTACGATACTATTTATTCCATACGGTACTATACATCCAGATGGTACTATTCATTCCTGCGGTACTATTCAATCCTACGGTACTATTCATCCCTGCGGTACTATTCATTCCATGCGGCACTATGCATCCATGCGGCACCAAGCATCCATGCGGCACTATTCATTCCTGTGGTACTATTCATTCTATACGGCACTATTCATTCCTGCGATACTATTCATTCCATGTGGCACTATTCATTCCTGTGGTACTATTTATTCCATACGGCACTATGCATCCATGCCGCACTATGCATCCATATGGCACTATTCATTCCTGTGGCACTATTTATTCCTGTAGTACTATTCATTCCATGCGGCACTATGCATCCATGTGGCACTATTCATTCCTGCAACACTATTCATCATCCCTGCCAGAACTAGGGCAGATGAACATAGAAGATGTCCAAATATTGTTTTGGGCATAACTTCCTCAAAACAAGTCAAAATTCGGTGGTTCAAAAGCCAAAATTGGATAGAATGAGATTTCCTATAACATAGAACCATTAGTTTTCGAAAATAACCAAGTTTGATAGATCAAAACCATAAAAATCCATCAAACCATAATTTCAGAAACTTAGATCTACACAAAACTAGCCATTAAAATCAAAAACTCCAAGAACTAAACTTGTAGAGAATGAAGAGATGGACATTTTAGACTAAAAATTTGTAAGAAAACATCAAAGAAAAATAAATGCGATCTCTCCTCTTTGAGCAAGTCGGTACTTGCCTAGGTAGATGAAAGAAGTAAAATGAAAGTTATGAGGAGAGAGAGAGAAGGATGGGAATATATACATCATGAACCAACAAGTTGAACCAAGTTGGTTCATGATGAACCAAAATAAATCGAAAGTTAGGCTTAAGCTGAAAATAAGTTACAAAAATATAATTGCCAGATAATTATGAGAACTGAACATAGAGGTACTTCATAAAAATATGAAATAAATGCAGGCAGGCAGTTTGCGTATTAAAATATATGTTCCGAGACCGGGGAGTAACGCCCTGTATATTCATATGTTCACATGTTGTTTCTTTACTGTTTCTAGTTTTCTTTCATATTTCTGTGGTACTTTTATATTATTCTTGTCCCGTGTTTGTTGCTTTACTTTAGAGTTGCTATGATTTGCATGCTGGTTTTAGTTCATAGTTTGGCTTCCTTTGTGGTACTTGCTATTGGGGGTCTGACCCCACTGGTTTTGCATTGGCCAGATTTAGTTGAGGAGCCCGAGGATCTTTCGGACCTTTTACTTGATGGTGACCACCCGGAGCACCAGGGGGCTTGAGTGGATATTCTTTCTCTTATGCACTCTTTTCTGTACATATTCTTTTGAGGCGTTTAACCACCGAGCACATGTTTAGCTTGTGTTTTTCATTCGAATTTTGGCCTATGGGCGTAGACATGATGATATACTTCTAGACTACAGCTAGAGCTGATCGTGTATTACTTAGTCTTAATAGTTCTTCATTTTGTATTACTAGCTTCATGATCATCTATATATTATAATTTGAGACGCTTTACTGTCTTATATGCCCGATGATCATATCCTTGTGCATTATTTGCTTGATTGTGATTGAGATATCTAGGATCATGTGACCTAGGTTTGACTGTTGGTTTGTAGTAGTAATCCCCATCTATACAGCTTATACGTTATTTCGGAGTACTGGAGTACTTTGGTATACGTAGCTGGCCTGGTCCGTCCTTACTTGCCAATTTTTTGGTTCTGGGGCGTGACATAGATTTTAGTGGTGGCCCATGCAGGTCTGATTTATCAGATATGTAGGGGTTGCTGGTAGTTATCTCAGTCACAAATTCTTCTCTATTGATATCATGCGTATTACTCTTTACCTCTGATCTTTGACTTGATATCTTCTTTGATTGTTGATCTTTTATGTTCCCCAACCTGATCCTTGTGTCCTTAAACTTTCAGGGGCACTATTCCTGGTCCTTCCGATTAGCTTGTTTGGATTCTAGCTTTGGTGGGTTAACTTCCGCCTGTTCTACCAGTTCGGGAGGCTCAGCCTCAGCATTCAGGGGCAGAGTCTAGAGTAGACCGGAGGACAGAGTCGCCAGTTTTGTCTATTCAGCCAGCAGTACCAGTTCAGCCAGAGCAGCCAGAGGGTGTTGTTCGAGCACTGGTAGATGTTTTGAGAGGTTTTATGGCATCGCAGCATCATCAGAGCGATGTTCTCACCCATTCTGTCCAAACGACTTTGAAGAGGGGTGGTGCTCAGGTCTATAATTCTACGAGCAACTTCAGGCATCTCCATCTCCCGTACTTCTATGGTATAGAGGATGCGATTGTGTCTGATGCGTGGCTTTAGGATACTAAGGCCATTCTAGAGGCAGTAGGGATTCCAGCTAGGGATCGTACGACAGTTGTATGATCTACAACAGAGGTTTATTGGCCTACGATAGATGAGCATGATCGTTGACAGCTACGCGATGGAGTTTAGCAGGCTCAGTCGGTTTGTCCCTTCCTTAGTGGCAACCGAGTTGGATCGGACGAAGAGGTTCCAACAGGGACTTCTTCTTGAGATCATACTGGCAGTTGAGCAGCTTGAGTTCCAGACTTTTGATGCAATTATGAGGGCGGTGAGGAGGCATGAGTATACCTTATAGAGGATTGTTAATAGAGTTAGAGGACAGAAGAGGCCGCACATTCAGCGGGGATCTTCTTTCCAGTCTTCAGCACCGGCTCCAGCAGTTCGAGCTTTGATGATTGGATCTCCGAGGGGATCGGCTCCAGTGAATTCCTTTCAGCAGGCATCTCAGCCGCGTCCTCAACAGTAGAGGTATTCTTTTTCAGTTGGTTGTTTCCATTGCATGAAGGGAGGGTATGTCTTGTCAGAGTGCCGTTGGGCACATGACTTATTCCTAGCTTGTGGAGCACCAGAATACAAGATAGGGGCTTGTCCCAGGAGGAGTTCAGCTGGATCAGCATCCTTCCAGCCAGCAGTTCAGCAGTTCAGGGTGCCAGTATCGGTTCAGCAGCACCAGGCCCAGAGGCCATTATCGATATAGTCTCAGCAGTTCTAGCAGCAGAGGCCTTAGCAGTATGCTCAGGTTCAGGTTCAAAGGTAGAAAGGCCAGCAGCGGCAGAGGGGTACAGTACCTAGAGGCCAGGGTCAGGCTTTAACACTTTCCATCGAGGAGGCAATAGCTGTAAAATAGCTGGTCGCAGGTACCATTCTCGTTCACTCTCTTTCAGCTTCAACTTTATTTAATTTTGGTGCTTCGCATTCGTTTATATCTATACAATTTATGACACGTGTTGGTTTGGAGCTAGAGTCTTTACCTGTAAGGTTGAATATACTTACTAGTAACGGTCTTGTAGGAGTAGACCGAGTCTATGCCTCATGCAGAGTCATAGTATGTGGGAGGGAGTTTTCCACTAGGCTGATAGAGTTTCCTATGGGCAATTATAATGTCGTCCTAGGTATGGATTGGTTGTCATGCTGGCAAGGTTATCTTTCGTGTTCCGAATGAGGAGGAGTTCTCATTCTCTAGAGGCCAGGTGGAGTCTTCACGGTAGTTATGTGGATGGAAGTAGCTGAGGTGGTGTAGTTGCCTAGGGTAGTTTGTGAGTTTCTTGTTGTGTTTTTCGAAGAGCTTCCAGGTAGGCCTCCAGTTTAGAAGATTGAGTATTATATTGATTTGGTTCCGAAAGCAGAGCCAGTGTCAGCGAAAGTCTACAGGATGTCTCCTTCAGAGTTGTTGGTGCTGTATCAGTTTATTGAGGAGCTTAGGGCCAAGGGATTCATTCATCCTAGTGGATCGCCTTGGGGAGCTCCAGCCCTTCTTGTAAAGAAGAAGGATGGTTCATCGTGTATGGTCATTGACTATTGTCAGCTTAATGCGATGACCGTGAATAATAAGTATCCCTTGCCCAGGATAGTTGACTTGTTCAACCAGCTTAGTAGAGAAGATGTGTTTTTGAAAATCGATTTATAATTTGGGTACCATCAGATCAGAGTCAGAGAGGAGGATATACCCAAGACGACATTTAGATCTCGATATAGCCATCATGAGTTCCTTGTTATGCCTTTCGGAGTGACCAATGATATAGCCATCATGAGTTCCTTGTTATGCCTTTCGGAGTGACCAATGTGCCAGCAATCTTTATAGATCTCATGAATCGCATCTTCATATCCCACTTAGACCAGTTTGTGATAGTGTTTATTGATGATATCTTAGTCTATAGCCAGACTGAGGCAGAGCACGAGCAGCATCTTTGCGTGCTTCTTCAGATTCTTCGGGACCATCAGCTTTACACAAAGTTCAGCAAGTATAATTTTTGGCTTGATCGAGTCTCTTTCTTGGGTTATATTATTGTCGGAGGTGGTGTTGAGGTGGACCCTAAGAAGGTTGAGGCTATCGAGTGTTGGCCAGTACCTCATACAGCTTTTGATGTATACAACTTTTTAGGATTGACAGGCTACTATAGATGGTTTATGGCAAACTTTGCTAGGATCTTCGCACCTTTGACATGGCTGACTATGAGGATGTGTGCTTTGAGTGGTCAGATGCTTGTCAGGTTTTTTTTGAGAAACTAAAGCAGAGTTTAATTTCAGCTCCTATTCTGACATTACTCGTCGGACCAGGTGCATTAATGGTGTATTATGATGTGTCAGGTTGGGGACTTGGTTGTGTCCTTATGCAGTATGGTCGAGTGATAGCTTATGCATCTCGGCAGCTTTGGGACTAAGAGAAGATCTATCCGACGTACGATCCTGAGTTGGCCGTGGTTGTGTTTGCCCTCAAGCTCTGGAGACATTATCTGTATGGTGATCGAGTGGAGATTTTTACTGACCATAAAAGCTTGAGTTATGTGTCCACCCAGAGGGATCTGAACATATGGCAGAGATGACTTGAGTTACTGAAGGATTATGATGTTGATCTTCAGTTTCATCGTGGAAAGACAAATATCGTTGTAGATGCTTTGAATAGGAGACCCGGAGCCTATTTCTTAATAGAGCAGCATCATCTTCGGGAGGATCTTCAAGAGATGGGCATTGAGGTAGTGCTACCTAGTAAGGCTGCTATGATAGCAGCCTTGCAGGTTCAGTCTACCATTATGGAGATGATCAGAGCGACACAGTCAGGGGATGCCAGGCTTCAGTGGCTCATAGAGAGTGTGTGGCAGGGCACAGAGCAGAGTTGTGCATCCACGAGGATAGGACACTCCAGTTTGGGAGTCGTTTTTGTGTGCCGAGCGAAGATATTCGACAGGAGATTATGTTGGAGGCCCACATATCTCAGTATTCTTTTCATCCAGGAGGGACGAAGATGTACCATAATATTTGTCAGTATTTCTGGTGGAATGGTATGAAGAGGGAGATAGCTCGATTTATCTCTCGATGTTTGGTTTGACAGCAGGTCAAGGCTGATCATCAGAGATCGGCCGAACTTCTTCAGCCTTTACCGATTCTGGAGTGGAAGTAGGATCATATTACTATGGACTTCGTGACTGGTCTTCCTAGAACCCCGACTGGTAGAGATGCCATTTGGATTATAGTGGATCGACTCATGAAGGTTGCCCACTTTCTACCTTTCAGAGTTAGTCAGTCTACGGAGTAGTTGGCCGAGCTGTACATATGGCAGATTGTCAGTATAGGGTGCTAGCTAGCATAGTCTCAGACCGGGATTCCAGATTCATTTCTCATTTCTGGTAGAGTCTTCAGCAGAGTTTGGGTACCCATTTGAGTTTCAGTTCAGCATACCATCGTCAGTCTGATGGTCAGTCGGAGTGTACGATTTAGACTTTGGAGGATATGATTCGATCATGCACTCTTGACTTGAGTGGTTCTTGGGAGGATCACTTGCATTTGGTGGAGTTCTCTAACAACAACAGCTTTCAGGCGAGCATTCAGATGGCACCTTTCGAGGCTTTATATGGTAGAAGAAGTAGGAGAGAGACAGATGCTTGGTCCAGAGATGATTGCTCAGTCAGTTGGAGTAGTCAGACAGGTCAGAAAGCCTCTCAGATTAGCTCAGGATTGACATCGTCACTGGACAGATCAGCATCGATGTCATCTTGAGTTCTCTGTCGGTGACCATATATTTATATGAATTTTGCCTACCCATGGTGTCATTAGGTTTGGTATACGAGAAAAGCTTAGTCCTAGATTTATTAGACCGTTCGATATTCTCGAACGAGTAGGAGATGTATCATATCGTCTTGCTCTTCCACCGTCACTACGCGAGGTACATAACGTATTTCATATTCCTCAGTTGCATCGGTAAGTTCCAAATTCGAGCCATATCCTAGATCATTTCGAACTGGTCATTGGTACCGACCTATCGTATGAGATGAGGCACATATCCATTTTAGACCGGAGGGATTTGAATCTTAAGAACCAGACTATCCGATTAATTAGTGCTTTCTGGGATCATCACTCACCGGACGAGTCGACTTGGGAGCGCGAGGATGATATTCGAGCTCGTTACCCGTATCTGTTTGACTCGTGAGGTATACTTATTCGTATGTCTATGTTGTACCTTTTGTTTGAGTGTGATTGTAGGAATTCAGGATGTTGTTGTTTTTGTGTGTTTAAATTGCTTTTACATTTCCTGTATATTACTCTAGTTGGATTTCATGATTTATAAGTTTCCTATCTTGATCCTGATAGCATGTTTCTTGGATTTCTCACTTGCTTTTGATTTCATTTGGAAAAACTCTGTGGACGAAATTTTTCTAAGGAGGGGAGAGTTGTGAGACTCGTCTCACAGTATCGATACTTATATACGGATTTAGTAATGTATTTCATATTTTCTTGGTTTTCAGAAAGTTTTAATTTTTTTCCAAATTGTAGATTTTCTCCTTGATCGGCATACCTCCAGTATACCGGTGTAAACCGACGGTATACCTTCCGGACAGATTTTCCACATTTTAGATATTTTTATGAACAGTATTTTCGATATTTTTGTGAATAATATTTTAGATATTTTGATGAATAGTGTTTAGATATTTTCGTGAATAGCGTTAGACGGCCATGGTTGACTTAGACCTTGACATGGATCACCATCCAACGATCAAGATCAATTCTCCCTTATATATATACTCTTTCACTTTCTCTCTCCTTCCTCTTTTCATTCTTTTTTCCTTCCCTCACTTTCATTCCTCTTCCTCAAGAACACAGGAAAGCTTGGCCTTGAGGCCTAGAGTCTTTTTTTATATCCCACTTGGTGGTGGAGTGGAAGATTAGGCTTGGCTAGGCAAGTACATCTTGCCAAATTCTTGAACCATATTATTTTATTATTATTTTTGTTTTCCTTGGTATTAAATGCTTAGAATTGTCCTAAACTCATTTGTTAAAAATATTTCCTTATGATTCTCGTCTATATGTACGTTTCTAAATTTGGTTAGAACTAGGTTTTAATTTTCTGTTAAAATTTGATATTGACTTAGTAGAAAACTCGGTATGAAGATTGATACTAGTGTTACCATTGTGGATCTTGGTCACATATGTTATATGAGGCCCTCACCTAATATGTATACCATGGATTTTGAGTTTGGTGGATATCGGAACCCATTTCGGTGTTCCGAAAACCTATTTTTGGAGTATTTTGAGGTATTAATCTATCAAATATTTTAATTTGTGTAAATTAATACTTCCATGTTGTAGAAAATTTAATTCTATGCGATTTTAACTTTTGAAAATCCGAATTTCGATTTAAAATAAAGTTTTTATGGAAAATAAGTTTTGGCAAATTTTGGAATTTTGTTGCTGTCCAGAAAATCAAAATTCCGACGAAATACCGATGTATACTGACAGTATACCAATTTTCTTCCCAGAAACTTTCTGTATTTGGCCGAAATATCGCCGGTATACCGCTGGTATACCGATTTTGGCTGTTTTAGGCTATTTTTGTTTGTTTTTGCCCGTTTCTGCCCATTTTTGTCTGTTTTTCATATTTTTTTCGACTATAATACATTCTTAACATGATTAGATAACCTTTTATACTTAGAGAATGATTGTACACCCTATATAAACTTGAAACTAGCTTATGTTCATATGTTCCTCTATGCTCACTTTGTATTGCTATGCCATTGCAGATTTATTGTACCTTACAGTCTATGCCATGTCCAATATTTACTTGATAGTGACCCGTCGTGGTGCACTCATATACATATCTTTTGCGAGCTTGCTTGATAGTGGCCTGTCATGGCGCACTCTTGATTCTAGTACATGTCTAGCTCCTTGATAGTGGCTCGTTGTAGCGCACTCTTGTCTTGATATTGTCATGTCTTGTTATGGCTTGTTGTAGCTTGTCTTGTCTAGTCTCACATGTCTCGTGTCTAGGATGGACTCTGTGGAATGCCACACCAGAAATCCTAAATAAAAATGTTAGGAATTATATAACTAGCTTGATTATCTAGATAAATGGGAGGTGAGACTTTCCCGGTTACCTGCACCCCTTGTTCCCGGTCTTATATATATATCTACTAGGGATTTGGAGCTATCTGTCATGATGAGAACTCTTCCAGCACACCGTAGAGTGGGCCACTTCCTTAGGACACACGTATACTGTGGTGTGTCTGCTATACTTGTTTTTCTTTTGGCTTGGATCATTCGGGTAGTCTGCAGGGCAGGTAACTGGATCGAATTTCTCAAACTCGTATATTAGTAATTAGAATTGTGACAACCCTAGTTAGCTAAAGTATCAAGTCATACTCATTGTTTGGCCGTGATTGATGGATGGAGTCTGTTCTTGTCTAGTCTAGTCTTGCTCCAGTTTATCTTATTGCAGTAATTAGCTTCCTGCTATTTTTTTACATGTTATCATTTCTGCTACAGTCTTAATTTTACTAAATGTCTCGTATGCTTGTCCTTACCACTTGTCCCACATGCTCGATTTCATCACATGCTACATATCCTGTATATTCACATGTTCATATGCTATTTCCTTATATGTTTCTAGTTTTCTTTCATATTCCTGCGATACATTTATATTATTGTTGTCCTGTGTTTGTTGCTTTACTTTAGAGTTGCTATGATTAGCATGCTAGTTTTAGTTCATAGTTTGGCTTCCTTTGTGGTACTTGCTATTAGGGGTCTGACGTCACTGGTTTTGTATTGACCATATTTAGTTGAGGAGCCCGAAGATCTTCCGGACCTTCCACTCGATAGTGACCACCCGGTGCACCAGGGAGCTTGAGTGGGCGTTCTTTCTCTTCCGCACTCTTTTCTGTACATATTCTTTAAGGTGTCTAGCCATCGAGCACGTGTTTAGCTCGTATTGTGGACTTAATTTTTGGCCTACGGCTTAGACAAGATGATATACTTCTAGACTGCAGCTAGAGCTGATCATGAATTAGTTAGTCTTGCTAGTTCTTTATTTTATATTACTAGCTTTATGATCATCTATATATTATAGTTTGGGACGCTTTACTTGTAATGCCCGTATTTCGGAATACGTATTTTAATTAGGCAAATATGTATTTTGGACCTGTATTTAATTTTCTCAGATTATGGCCTGTAATTGTGTTTTGGCTTAACTTGCGGATTTTAGTTTTCTCGAAAAACTGGTTTTGGACCTGGCTTGATTTTATTTTGTGGAGAAGGAATTAGTTTGGTTTGGTTTAGCATGCATGGAACACTTTAGCTAACACTCAACCCTCATTCCACCACAACCTACCCTCATTAATATCTCCACCAACCTTCTCTCTCCTCATTACTCTTCCATTAATTTTCTATCATCTTCTTCCTTCTTCCACACAACACTCCACCCATAGGCAAGTGCACCTTGCCACCAAATAAGCACCATATTTTATTTGTCCATTAGCTAGATTAGGCCATGGAGAACAACATTAGAACTTGTCATTTTGTGATTTGGAGTCTCCATTGTTCTAGATCTAAGTTTTAATTATTTTCGGATTTCCTTGATTTTGATCTATTAAACTTTGATTTTTGCTTGTTTTGAGGCTTCCATATGGAAGAGAATTCAATTTTACACAAGATAGAACCTTGAAAATCTAGATTTCGTTTTGATTTGGCTAAGATATAAAGAATTGAATTTTGGTGTTCTTGAGAGTTTTCACTCGGTTTGGAGAAGAAGATCCCCTCGGCCTGTGCTCTTTAGCGCAGGGCTGACTTGCGCTCAGCCCCCTGGGCTGAACCGTGCAGTCTTCCTCGGCCGGCGCTCTTTAGCGCTGGCTGACCAGCGCAGCTTGCCCCTTGGCGAACTGCGCACCCCTCCCCTGCGCCCTCGGCCATGCACCATCGGCCCATGCGCCCTCGGCCGTGCGCCTTCGGCCCTCGCGCCATCGGCCCTGCTCCCCTGTTCCCCTTGCGTACTTGGCCCCCTGCGCCATCCATCCCCCGGCGCACTTGGCCCCCTGCGCCATCCATCCCTCGGCGCACTTGACCCCTGCGCCATCCATCCCCCGGCGTACTTGACCCCTGCGCCATCCATCCCCGGCGCACTTGACCCCTGCGCCATCTGCCCCCGGCGCACTTGACCCCTGCGCCATCCACCCTCTGCGCAACCCACTTGCCCATGATGGTTTGGTTTATTTCTTGGACTTGCTCTATTTCATGGATTGGGTTTTGAGATCTTGTTTCACACAGCACGACTATCTTGACCCAACACGACCTGGCACAGTTTTCGATAATTTTGCTTATGACTAATACGGTTTTCCTGATTTTGTGAAGTATGATTTTAGTACCTCTGATCTTCTTAATAGTGACCCAATGGGGTACACACTTGACTTATAACCTGTGATTCATGATTTATCTCGATAACCATATAACTTGATAGTGGCCCATGGCGACGCACTCTTGACTCGTAACTTGACTTGACTTGATGCCGTTGCGATGGCTAACTTGACTCTTGTAACTAACTCTGACACCGTGGGTGTTCCTGCTTGCTTGCTTGTGCAATCTACTTGTCTTGTCTTGCATCATGTCTAGGACGTGACTCCCTGGTTCCCACGGTCAGGGATTCGTACTGAATATGGATTAGGCTAATGACTAGATCAAACTATACTTCATAGAGGATTTCCAGTCACATACAATCTCGTTATCTGGGCGCTTTAATTGGACTTGTAGCTTGCCGACGAGTAGAGCATATTTCCAGCACACTGTCATGTGTTGCACCCTCTAAGTCACCTAAGGGTATATCGTCTCCTGGGCAATGTACCCAACCATACTCTCAACCCGCGGAAGGATAACTGGATAGTCTGCAGGGCTTGGGACTGGAAAATTCTCATTGCATCTTGTTAGTAATTAGGCTTGTGATAACCTTAGTTAGTTAAAGTAGTAAGCCGTAGTAATTGCTTGGCCGCTTGTGAATGGATGGTGTCCAGCCCTGTCTAAGTCTCGTCTAGCCCCTGTATCTGGTAGCCCTGAATATGATTGTTCTCCTTATCTTTAACAATAAATGGATAGGGACAAGTGCTATTCAGGCAAAGGGTTACAACCCCGGTCCTTGTTTGGTTTACGGGTTGTAATCTGGCTTCCGAAATGGTTCCATGTCCCTACTCGCTTATTGTCCTGCTGTACTTTTATTACCTGTACTTTCCTTCCATTTTTCTTATGTTCTGATATGCTGGTTTTGTTCTTATTTCGTGTCCTCCTCTGTGGCACTTGCTCTTTCTGGGGTTTGACCCAGCTGGTTTTGTGTGGCCAGATTTCGGAGCAGCTCCCGAGGATCTACCGAACCTTCAGCCCGATGGTGGCAACTAGAAGGAATCTGGGCTACGAATGGGTTTCCTATTTTGTTTCACTCACTCTATTGTAAAATTATTCTTTTGAGGCGTTTAGCCGACGAGCACCTGTTAGCTCGATGCACATTTACTTACTGTCTGCCTACGGGCTTTAAACATGATTAAAAAATCCTAGGGTTGATCATGTATGACTTAACTCTCTCTAGTCCTCGCATTTTGTACGACTAGCTTCATGATCAGCTGAATATGTAATATTTGGGACGCCTTTTATTGTATATTTGGTGGTCTAACATCTTGTAATTATATTACTTGCTTGAGATTGAGACAATAGGCTTGACCTTAAGAGACCGTTGGCTTGTAGTAAACCCTCATATCTAGACAGCCGTGACCGTATAGCGAGGTGGTTTCCATTTCAATATACGTAGCTGGCTATGTTCGCCCCCGCTCTCCAGTATTCTGGTTCTGGGGCATGATATTACTGTCTTATATGCCTGATGATCATATCCTTGTACATTATTTGCTTGACTGTAATTGAGATATCTAAGATCATATGACCTAGGTTTAACTGTTGCTTTGTAGTAGTAACCCTCATCTATACAGCTTATATATTATTTCGGAGTACTGGAGTACTTTGATATATAAAGCTGGCCTGGTCCATCCCTACTTGCCAGTTTTCTGGTTCTGGGGCGTGACATTGGTTTTAGTGGTGGCCCATGTAGTTCTGATTTATCATATATATGGGATTGCTGGTAGTTATCTTAGTCACAAATTCTTTTCCATTGATATCCTTCGTATTACTCTTTACCTCTGATCTTTGATTTGATATCTGCTTTGATCGTTGATCTTTCATGTTCTCCAACCTGATCCTTGTGTCCTTAAACTTTTAAGGGCACTGTTCCTGGTCCTTTCGATCAGCTTGTTCAGATTCTAGCTATGGCGGGTCAATTTTTGCCAGTTCTACCAGTTCGGGAGGCTCAACCTCAGCATTCAGGGGCAGAGTCTAGAGTAGACCAGAGGACAGAGTTGCCAGTTTAGCCAGCAGTACCAATTCAGCCAGAGATGCCAGAGGGTGTTGTTCGAGCACTGGTGGATGTTTCGAGAGTGTTCATGGCGTCGCTGCAGGGTCAGAGCAATGTTTTCACCCATTCTGTCTAGACGACATTAGAGAGGGGTGGTGCTCAAGTCTACAATTCTACGAGCAGCTTCAGGCGTCTCCATCCCCTACTTCTATGGTTCAGAGGATGCGATTGTGTTTGATATGTGGCTTCAGGATACTGAGGCTATTCTGGAGGTAACAGGGATTCTGGCTAGGAAGCGTATGGCAGTTGTCAGGTTGCAGCTCTTAGATTTGGCCCGCGATTAGTGGGCAGCTCATGAGGTATCTCTTGTGTCATCGATAGCTTTGGCAGATTTTAGTGAGAGGTTTCAGACTCGCTATTTTGATGCGGTGTCGGGTTATAATCTATATCAGAGGTTCATTAGCCTGCGGTAGATGAACAGGATCGTTGACGGCTACACGATGGAGTTTAACAGGCTTAGTCAGTTTGCCCCTTCCTTAGTGGCGACCAAGTTGGATCGGACGAGGAGGTTCCAGCAGGGACTTCATCTGGAGATCATACTGGCAGTTGAGCAGCATGAGTTCCAAAATTTTGATGTAGTGATGAGGGCGGCTAGGAGGCATAAGTACACCTCGTAAAGGATCGTTGATAGAGTCGAAGGACAGAAGAGGCTTCACATTTAGAGGGGATCTTCTTTCTAGTCGTCAACACCGGCTCCAGCAGTTCGAGCTTTGACGATTTGATCTCCGAGGGGACCGGCTTCGACGGCTTCCTTTCAGCAGTCGCCTCAGCCGCATCCTTAACAGCAGAGGTAGCCTTCCTCAATTGGTTGTTCCCATTGCTGGAATAGAGGGCATGTCTTGTTAGAGTGCCGTAGGGCACAGGGCTTATGCCTAGCTTATAGAGCATCGGACCACAAGATAGGAGCTTGTCCCAGGAGGAGTTCAGCTGGATCAACCACCTTTTAGCCAGCAGTTCAGCCGTTCAGGGCGCCAGTACCGGTTCAGCAGCAGCAGGCCCAGGGGCCATTACCGACGCAGTCTCAGCAGTTCCGGCAGCAGAGGCCTCAGCAGTATGCTCAGGCTCAGGTTCAGAGGCAGAGAGGCTAGCAGCGACAGAGGGGTCCAGCACCCAGAGTCTAGGGTCAGGCTTTCCATCGAGGAGGCGCTAGCAGCAGGAAAGGTGGTCACAGGTACCATTCTTGTTCACTCTCATTCAGCTTTAACTTTATTTGATTCTGGTGCTTTGCATTTGTTTATATCTGCATAATTTACGATACGTGTTGGTTTGGAGCCAGAGTCTTTACCTGTAAGGTTGAATATACTTATTGGTAATGGTCTTGTAGGAGTAGACCGAGTCTATGTCTCGTGCAGAGTCATAGTATGTGGGAGGGAGTTTCCTACTAGGCTGATAGAGTTTCCTATGAGCGATTATAATATCGTCCTAGGTATGGATTGGTTGTCAAGCAGGCAAGGTTATCTTTCGTGTTCCGAATGAGGAGGAGTTCTCATTCTCTAGAGGCGAGGTGGAGTCTTTACGATGGTCATGTGGATGGAAGTAGCTGAGGTGGTGCAGTTGCTTGGGGTAGTTTGTGAGTTTCTCGTTGTATTTCCCGAGGAGCTTCCGGGTATGCCTCCAGTTCAGGAGATTGAGTATTATATTGATTTGGTTCCGGAAGCAGAGCCAATGTCAGTGTCAGCGAGAGTCTATAGGATGTCTCCTTCAGAGTTGTTGGTGCTGTATCAGTCTATTGAGGAGCTTAGGGCCAAGGGATTCATTCGTCCTAGTGGATCACCTTGGGGAGCTCTAGTCCTTGTAAAGAAAAAGGTTGGTTCATCGCGTATGTTCATTAACTATCGTCAGCTTAACACGGTGACCGTGAAGAACAAATATCCATTGCCCAAGATAGATGACTTATTCGACCAGCTTAGTGGAGCAGCTGTGTTTTTGAAGATCGATTTGCGATCTGGATACCATCAGATCAGAGTCAGAGAGGAGGATATACCCAAGACGGCATTTAGATCTCATTGTGGCCATTGGAAATTCCTTGTTATGCCATTCAGAACGACCAATGCGCTAGCGATCTTCATGGATCTCATGAATCGTATCTTCATGTCCCACTTAGGCCAGTTTGTGATAGTATTTATTGATGATATCTTGGTCTATAGTCAGACTGAGGCAGAGCACGAGCAACAACTTCGTATGGTTCTTCAGATTCTTCGGGACCATTAGCTTTATACAAATTTCAACAAGTACAATTTTTGGCTTGATTGAGTCTCTTTCTTGGGTCATATTATTGCCAGAGGTGGTATTGAGGTGGACCCTAAGAAGGTTGAGGCTATCTAGTATTGGCCAATACCTCGTACAGCTTCTGATGTATGCAGCTTTCTAGGATTGGCAGGTTACTACAGACGGTTTGTGGTAGACTTTGCTAGGATCTTCGTATCCTTGACACGGCTGACTTGTAAGGATGTGTGCTTTGAGTGGTCAAATACTTTTCAGGTTTCTTTTGAGAAACTCAAGCATAGTTTGATTTTAGCTCCTATTCTAACATTACCCGTCGGACCAGGTGGGTCCACGATCGTCAGGTCGGGGACTTGGTTGTGTTCTTATGCAGCACGTTCGAGTGATAGCTTATATGTCTTGACAGCTTCAGGACCATGAGAAGATCTATCCAACGTACGATCTTGAGTTGGCCGTGTTTGTATTTGCTCTCAAGCTCTGGAGGCATTATCTGTATGGTGATCGAGTGGAGATTTTTATTGACCATAAGAGCTTGAGGTATGTGTTCACCCAGAGGGATCTGAACATGCGATAGAGGAGGTGGCTTGAGTTACTGATGGATTATGATGTTGATATTCAGTTTTATCTCGGGAAGACAAACGTCATTGCAGACGCATTGAACAAGACACCTGGAGTCTATTTCTTGACGGAGCAGCATCACCTTCAGGAGGATCTTCAGGAGATAGGCATTGAGGTAGTGCTACCTGATGAGACAGCTATGATGACAGGCTTGCAGGTTCAGTCTACCATAGTGGAGAGGATCAAAGCGGCACAGTCATGGGATGCCAGGCTTCAGCAGCTCAGAGCAGAGTGTATGACAGGGCACAAAGCAGAGTTGTGCATCCATGAGGTTGGGACACTCTGGTTTAGGAGTCGTCTTTGTGTGCCGAGCAAAAATATTCGACAGAAGATTATGTCGGAGGCCCATATTTCTCAATATTTTTTATCCATGAAGGACAAAGATGTACCGTGATATTTGTCAGCATTTCTGGTGGAATGGTATGAAGAGGAAGATAGCTCGGTTTGTCTCTCGATGCTTAGTTTGCCAGAAGACAAGGCTGAACATCAGAGATCGGCCGGACTTCTTCAAACTTTACCTGTTCTGGAGTGGAAGTGGGTTCATATTACTATAGACTTCGTGACTGGTCTTCCTAGAACCCCGATTGGTAGAGATGCCATTTGGGTTATAGTAGATCGACTCATGAAGGTTGCCCACTTTCTACCTTTCAGAGTTGTTCAGTCTACAGAGCCGTTGGCTGAGTTGTACATGAGGCAGATTATCAGATTGCATGGGGTGCCAGTTTGTATCATCTCAGATCGGGATACCTGATTTAATTTTCATTTCTGGCAGAGTCTTCATTAGAGCCTGGGTACCCGTTTGAGTTTTAGTTCAACATACATCCTCAGACAGATTGCCAGTCGGAGCATACGATTCAGACTTTGGAGGATATGCTTTAATTGTGCACTTTTGACTTCAGTGGTTCTTAGAAGGATCACTTGCATTTGGTGGAGTTCTCTTACAACAATAGCTTCGTGACGAGCATTCAGATGGAACCTTTCGAGGCTTTGTATGATAGGAGATGTAGGTCACCTAGCTTGGGATGACATTGGAGAGAGGCAGATGCTTGGTGCAAAGATGATTACTCAGTCAGCTGGAGTAGTCAGACAGGTCAGAGAGCATCTTAGAGTAGCTCAGGATCGGCAGCGTCACTGGACAGATTAGCATCGACGTCATCTTGAGTTCTCTGTCGGTGACCATATATTTTTGTAAATTTTGCCAACCTGTGGTGTCATCAGGTTTGGCGTATAAAAAAAATCTTAGTCCTATATTTATTAGACTGCTCAATATTCTCGAACGAGTAGGAGATGTATCATATCGTCTTGCTTTTCTACTGTCGCTACGCGAGATGACATATTTCACATATCTCAGTTGCGTCGATATGTTCCATATTCGAGCCATATCCTAGATCTTTTTGAGCTGGTCGTTGGTACCGACCTATCATATGAGGAGAGGCCCGTATCCATTTTGGACTGGAGGGAGAAGATCCTTAAGAACCGGACTATCCGATTAGTTAGTGTTTCCTTGGATCATCACTCATCGGACAAGTCAACTTGGGAGCACGAGGATGATATTCGAGCTCATTACCCGTATCTGTTTGACTCATGAGGTATACTTATTCGTACATCTATGTTCTACCTTTTGTTTGAGTGTGATTGTAGGAATTCAGGATGTTATTGTTTCTGTGTGTTTAAATTGCTTTTACATTTCATATATATTACTCTAGTTGGATTTCATGATTTATGAGTTTTCTATCTTGATCCTGATAGCATATTTTCTTGGATTTCTCGCTTGCTTTTGATTTCCTTTGGGAAAATTCTGTGGACAAAATTTTTCTAAGGAGGGAAGAGTTGTGAGATTCATCTCACAGTATCGGTACTTATATACGGATAAGTATTTAGTAGTATATTTCGTATTTTCTTGGTTTTCAGAACGCTTTAAATTTTTTTAAATTGTAGATTTTCTCCTTGATCGGCATACCGCCAGTATACCGGTGTATACCGACGGTATACCGTCTGGACAGATTTTCCATATTTTAGATATTTTTATAAATAATGTTTTTGATATTTTTGTGTATAGTGTCAGATATTTTGATGAATAGTATTTTGATATTTTTGTGAATATTATAGATGCACCCTATTACCCAATGGATACTTGGTTTTCTTTGGACGACTATGATTGACTTAGACCTTGACATGGATCACCATCCAACGGTCAAGATTAATTTCCCCTTATATATACTCTTTTACATTATCTTTCCTTCCTCTTTTCATTCTTTCTTCCTTCCCTCTTCACCTTCATTCCTCTTCCTTAAGAGCATAGGAAAGCTTGGCCTTGAGGCCTACAGTGTGGTTTCGTACCTCTCTTGGTGATGTAGTAGAAGATTAGGCTTGGAGCTTAACCTAGGCAAGTATATCTTGCCAAATTCTTGAACCATATTGTTTTATTGTCATTTTTGTTTTCCTTGGTATTAAATGCTTAGAATTTTCCTAACCTCATTTGTTAAAAATATTTTCTTATGATTCTCGTCTATATGCATGTTTCTAAATTTGGTTAGAACTAGGTTTTAATTTTTTGTTAAAATTCGATATTGACATAGTAGAAAATTCGGTATCAAGATTGATATTGGTATTAACATTATGGATCTTGGTCACATATGTTATATGAGGTCCTCACCTAGTATGTATACCATAGATTTTGAGTTTGGTGGAAATCGGAATCCGTTTCGGTGTCCCGAGGACCTATTTTTGGAGTATATTGAGGTATTGATCTATCGAATGTTTTAATTTGTGAAAAATAATACTTTCTTATTGTAGAGAATTTAATTCTATGCGATTTTGACTTTTAAAAATCCAAATTTTGATTTAAAATGAAGTTCGTATGGCCGAAACAAGTTTTGGCAAATTCTGGGGTTTCGTTGCTGTCCAGAAAATTGGAATTCCGACGGAATACCGATGTATACCGACGGTATACCGATTGTCTTCCCAGAAACTTTCTGTCTTTGGCCGAAATACCGTTGGTATATCGTAGTATACCGTCGGTATACCGATTTTGGCTGTTTTAGGCTGTTTTTGCCCGTTTCTGTACATTTTTGTCCATTTTTGATATTTTCTTCGACTGTAATAAATTCTTAACATGATTAGATGACCTTGTGTACTTAGAAAATGATTGTAAACCCTATATATACTTGACACTAGCTTATGTTCATATGTTCCTCTATGTTCACTATGTATTGCTATGCCTTTCCAGATTTATTATACCATACAGTCTATGCCATGTCCAGTATTTTCTGGATAGTGACCCTTCGTGGTGCACTCTTATACATCTCTTTTCATAGCTTTCTTGATAGTGGCCTGTCATGGTGCACTCTTGAATCCAGTACATGTCTAGCTCCTTGATAGTGGCTCGTCGTAGCGCACTCTTATCTTGATATTGTCATGCCTTGTTGTGGTGCACAATCTTGCTTGTCTTGTCCAGTCTCGCATGTCTCATGTCTAGGATGGATTCTGCGGAATGCCACACCAGGAATCCTAAATAAAAATGTTAGGAATTATATAACTAGCTTGATTATCTGGATCATTAGGAGGTAAGACTTTCCGGTTACCTGCACCCCTTGTTTCCAGTTTTATATATATCTACTAGGGATTTGGAGCTATCTGTCATGATTAGCACTCTTCCAGCACACCGTCGAGTGGGACACTTCCACAGGACATATGTATCTTACTGTGTTGTGTCTGCTATACTTGTTTTTCTTTTGGCTTGGATCATCCGAGTAGTCTGCAAGACAGATAACTGGATCGAATTTCTTAAACTTGCATATGTTAGTAATTAGGATTATGACAACCCTAGTTAGCTAAAATATCAAGCCGTATTTATTGCTTGGCCATGATTGATAGATGGAGTCCATTCCTGTCTAGTCTAGTCTAGCTCTAGTTTTTCTTATTGCAGTACTTAGCTTCCTGCTATTTTCTCACATGTTATCATTTCTGCTACAGTCTTGATTTCACTACATGTCTCGCATGCTTGTCCTTACCACTTGTACCACTTGTTCGATTTTATCACATGCTACATACCTTGTATATTCACATGTTTGCTTGCGATTTCCTTACATATTTCTAGTTTTCTTTCATATTCCTGTGGTACTTTTACATTATTCTTGTCTTGCGTTTACTGCTTTACTTTAGAGTTGCTATGATTTGCATGCTGGTTTTAGTTCATAGTTTGGCTTCCTTTGTGGTACTTGCTTGGTTTTGCATTGACCAAATTTAGTTGAGTAGCCCGAGGATCTTTCGGACCTTCCACTCGATGGTGACCACTCGGAGCACCAGGGGCTTGAGTGGGTGTTCCTTATCTTACGCACTCTTTTATATATATATTCTTTTGAAACGTTTAGCCACCGAGCACGTGCCTAGCTCATGTTTTGGACTTGACTTCTGGCCTACGGGCTTAGACACGATGATATACTTCTAGATGTTTGCAAAAACAAAAAGTTTATAACAAACTTTAAAAGAATCGTACAAAGTACAAAGAATTCTGGGGAAGTACAACTTTAGGAATCCGATCAGAAGACGATCGCTTTATCCCTTGGACTATGTAGACTTGAAGACTAGAGCCTCTGAGAATGCAGCAGCAATTTTGCAAGAATTCTTTATCTCTGTGATGCCTTGATAATGATTGGAAATTCTATTTATAGAGTTCTGAAAATAACTATTTTAGCAGTTATTCTGATGTGCGTGAGGTTGAATTGCGCCACTTTGGGTTGCGCCAACCTTAAGTTGCGCCAACTTCTATTCAGTTACACAAACGTGTACTAACTGTATTTAGATGCGTGGCATCATATGATTGAGATGCACATGGTCGTGTACAGAGTAGTGGACACGTTTTGAGAGATTAGTGGGCATGTGTGCCACGTCATCCTGCTTTAGAATGTAAGTTGTCTCAACTTTATCAGATTGCGCCAGCTTCAGTCAACGAGTCAAACTGCGCTTGATTAGGTTGCACCTAGGCGCAACTCAGTGCATAGGCACCTGGCAACATTTGAATGTATGAGAAGAATTTGTTCGGATTACGCTTAGGCGCAACTCACAGAGTGTGCAGAATAACTGTCAATCAAATCGTCTCGAGCACCACACTTTATGGGATTCGAAGAAATTTTTTTCGTTTAACGTGCTGTCAGTTGTCAGTACTGTCAGTTGTCAGTGCTGTCAGTTAATGATGGCAATTATTGTTAGGGGCCACATAGACTTTGGCGCAATAGGATTAGGCGCAGTCTGATATATGGCGCAACCTGATCAGTGGCGAAATTTGATCTCTGAGCTTCATAACAGTGGCGCGCTTGATTTTTAGGGCGCAGCTTGATTGCTGAGTAGTAAAAACATGACGCAACTTGATTTTTAGGCTCTATAAGACCCCTTTCAAACTTTTCGAATTTTGAAATGTTATAAAACTTCGAAATACTTTGAATCATGAAAATGACTGAGTCAAGTTGCGCCTATCTTGTGCAGTCTGTTGCGATCTGTTACCATTTTTACGCGCAACTAAAGTGACTGTTAGGATTCTATCTTTTAGGCTATAAATAACCCTTGTTTAACCGACTGTAATTCTTTGCTTTCACTTTAATCTTCTGAGAGAATACTTTGAACTTTCGCAACCCTCTTCTCCGACCATCTTCTCGACGACATGGCCCCCAGGAAGACTGCTGCTGACAAAGGAAAGGGCATCGCAGCCCCTTCGACTCGTGCTCCGTCGAATCGCGCGCTACAGTATGCGTCGCCCTCTTCTCGACGAGAGATGGCAAACCCAGCTCTGGAAGGTGATCGAGAATGAACACTATGGAAGCTGACTTGATCTTCAATTGACTTGCGCCCCTCTTCTTAGAGTGTTTGGCGCATCACGAACTCTGTGCCACCCCTTATTAGGGTGAGGTTGCTTTATTTTGAGCACTGTTCGTTCTTACGAACAGTGTTGCGCATACTGTTGCGCAACTTAGTTGTTTGCACAATCAAAAATATTGCGCAACCAAGTCGTGGAACAACCTGTATGTAGCGCAACTTGAGATGTTGCCCAACTTAGATTTTGCGCAACTCAGTATGTCGCGCAAGCCAGGTTGTTGCGCAACTCATAATGTTGCGCAACCTAAAATTTTGTGCAACTCAGAATGTCGTGCAACTCAGGATGTTGTGCAACTTAATTGTTGGCGCAACCTAGGATGTTGTGCAACTTAAGTGTTTGCTCTTTATAAAGTTGTATATTCTTGTTGCTTCTAACTTTTGTTCATGTATTTCTTTGCAGTTGATCTCAGGGAAGACCCAAATGCTGAAAGATTTGCTTCAACATTTAATGTCCCGAAATATAAGGAGAATTTGTCTCATGTCACATTCCCTCAGTATGATGGTCCTGAAGCACGAAAGACCCTCCTTGTGGCCCAAGAAAACCAAATCCTATTGAGCTTAATGAATGGGGAACCTCTGGAAAGTCTTGATAGTGTGGTCCACAAGAAGCCTGCCTTCCTTTTTGGAGATGCCATCAAGAACACTTCCCAACCCAAGACCAGGAAAGAAGAGAGAGTATTCAGACGTGAAGATAAGATCATATACCTCACAGAAATATTGAGGTCTATGGCTTTATCATAATATGAATTTGCAAGCTATCCCAGAATAATGTCATGGGATCTGACTCCAATCCAGCAAGCAAGAGTCGGCAGAATCTGTTATAGAATGGGTCCACAGCATAAGGACCTCTTTTACAGCACTTCTGAGAAGTTTAGCACCCACCTGCGAGGTTTGAAGCCGGGCTCTATTCCTTCCGAGGATTCCTCTTTGCTCCTTCCAGTGAGAATACCCATATTTGCAAACACATTCGCAAAGGCTGAAGGAAGATACCCAGATCACGGCATGCGTATGACTGGTCTGGTAAACCCAGATATGAAGCGTTGGAGCAGCTTAACTATCTGGATTTTGGATCAGTTTAAGGACAGACTCCTCGATCTAGACCTTTATAATGCCATCTGGACTGCAGTCTAGGACATTCGCCCGAACGCTCATATGTTCCTGGCCTTAGTAGAGAGGTATAACGAAAGTACTGGAACTTTCATGACTCCCCATGGAGAAATAGGACTTGCACTCCATGAGATGAAATATCTCTCTCATCTTCCGACGGGCGATAATCCATACGAAGAATATGTACCTACAAACGAAGAATTGGATGCTATGGCAGAGAAGAACCCTCAGATGATCGCCATCTTCCAAGAATTATTGTGTCACTACAAGATCTGCTCGCTCTACTACAAAAGTGCCACTGCAGGTACTTGTTATACAACCAAGTGGATGCCATACCTCTTCTTGGTTCATATAAGGGAGGACAAGCCACTTGATAGTCAAGCCTGTGCTCCTTGTTTCTTTAAACCATTCGGTCAGAGCGATATGCAATGTTTGATGGAGTAACATAATCATAGAGATATCAGACTGAATGAGGATTCACATCCGTTTAAGGCTGGTGACACCCTCCAGAGTTATCTCAGACAGGGTTACAGACCCATGTCCAAAGAGGCCCAACTAGTAGGTTTTCTCTCTATATGGCTGCGACGCTTCATAGTTCCAAGAGCCAGCGCAGTTGACAGATTCCATCGAGGCGTTCTGTTTGCTGCAGTACGTCTTGTTTTTGGATATAAGATGGATCTACTAACGGCAATGACCTGCCGCTTGAACGCAGGATTGCATTCTTTTGTACAGACCATGCTTCATGATAAGGCGGCGAGGCAAGACTTTTCTCGCACCGATATGCCTTACACCTATTTGTTTGGATGGCTATTGCTTCACCATCCTTGTTTGATGAACCCCGATATAGAAAGTGTCAGTAGAGACTTCATCAGACGCTACTCCAGCGCTCATTGGCAATACACTGCTCTTTCAGAGTACAGATTTGCATTGAATCGCGGATCAGGATAGAGATTTCAATGTGTTCAGCCTCCTCACAGATACGAGAATATGCCTCCACAGATGATGGATCTGAACGGAGAATTACTCCACCTCAGTCCACCTATCTTTTCATGGTTGCAGGCGATCCGTCCATCTCATTTGGTCTATAGATTTGAGGAAGAATGTTATTTAGAACCGTACCTGCGAAGTCAATTTGCACGACAGTTCATCTACGATCAGCTTCACGTGGGTAACGCTGTCACGCCCCGATTCCGTCGAATCGATAGTCGTCCCCCGGGCGTGATGCCGTGCGAACCTAAGTTGCGATCGCACAAGGCATAGTCATAAGGTTATCCGAAACACAACATCAATTTAGAGTACGCAGAGAATTTGAACAACACATTTGAAGTAAAAATAGACTTTTTCATTGATAATAAGAACTTTACATGGACTCCTTTACAATCATTTGCCGCGCGGGCTACAACATGACTCCGACTTACAAAATGAACGCCGATGAGATAGTCGTTCCATACATTACACCCTTTTATACAAGCAAAAACCAATACATATTTCCACCTGCTATGGCGGGAAGTCGAGTCGTCATTTTTCTTTGGACTGATGTGCGGGTCTTCTTCAAAAGGAAATCCAGAAACAAGCCTTCACACGGACGAGGCTTCAAAGGAATGCACGCCGCCTTGAGCTTTAGTTGGCACGCCCTTCGTAGTCCGGGGTACCTGCGTGGAGAGCGAGGATCAGTACATTACACTTGTACTGGTGCGTGGCTATTTAAATTCCAAGCTCTCATTTGGTTGAAGAGTTTATATGACAATTGAGTATGAATGTTTCTAGCTATCCTAATGGATTACAAACATGCAATGACAAGCATAGTGAACTTTACTTGAAACTTACCCCGGCGGACCGCGCCGCGCCTTAAGAAA
Organism: Iris pallida; assembly: GCA_029216955.1. Classification (NCBI taxonomy): domain Eukaryota; kingdom Viridiplantae; phylum Streptophyta; class Magnoliopsida; order Asparagales; family Iridaceae; genus Iris; species Iris pallida. Next base: position 7,700,118 of record JANAVB010031219.1, read on the forward strand.
CTTACCATGTTCTTCCTTATCCATTTTTATCCTTTTTCATTTCCAAGGGCCTTATTACGTGTGATTGGTCACTGGCATCACAAGCCATCCTGGACGTATAGCTTTGTTAATCGGGATCCTTTCAACGCAAGTAGCTAGCTCCGTTGCAAGCCCCCGCTTAACCTGTGCTGAAACCTTATGCACGGCTATACCCTGTTTCCTCCTAGGCCGAGTCGGTCCCGTGGCCTCGGGTTGCCGCTCGAGGAAACTATTGCCTTGTCGACAAGTTGTCCATAACCGTGTAAAGACATATTTTTCCTTTTTAGTTATTAAGACATAGCCTACATTCTCTTTGAAAACCCATCCTTTTTCCCGTGTTCGTGCCCTTGCATTTATCTTTTCATCCGCAACAACATTATCGATTTTGCCTAAGAAGGAGGTCGAGAAGAGAAGGGTCAGCCACTCACCTTGAGTTTACCTTGGCGAGCGAACTTGTTGGTCGCACTAGACGTCGCCTACGCGATTACCTGAAATCGCACAAGCAACCGATTAGAACACTGCATTATTCAAAGAGTTCGATAGGAAATGCGAGTTCGAAATGCAAGCCATGAAAACCATCGAAAACATCCACGAAACGCATTCAGAAAACAAAGCCAAAACCAACGCAAGCGGCGTGAAAAACAGAGCAACGGGAGGTCTCTCCCGACTCAGCCGCAGAGTCAATCCTCGAGGCGCAACCCGCTGAATATGGGACTTGGTTCCGAAGAAGACATTCCATAACGAGGAATGGGTCTTAATTCAACCGTTCCCGTTCGATCGACTCGGTCGATCCCGACCTATCGGTCCCGGCCGAATCGATAGCGACAGTGTTCCTTTCTCGCGCACCCCGTGGACAGAGTACGGGGCACGATGTAGGGACGGGGCACTACACCATAACCAACTAAGAAAAAGTTTCGTCCTCGAAACTTAAGAATAGAACCTACCTCTATGAAAATAATGAAGGGAACTTTTCCCTCATTTCTGACTCGAGTTCCCATGTCGACTCCTCTGCCGCATGGTTCCTCCAGAGTACGCGGACGAGAGGGATCGCCCGATTTCGAAGTAACTTATCCTTGCGTTCCAATATTTGAACGGGCGCTTCAACGTAGGATAAGTCGGACTTTAGCTCCAGCTGGCCAAAATCCACCACGTGGCTAGGGTCGTGCACGTACTTCCGCAGTTGGGAGACGTGGAAGACATTGTGGACACCTTCAAGCGCCGGTGGTAGGGCAATCTTATAGGCTACGGGGGCGACCCGCTCGAGTATTTCGAACGGCCCAACGAATCTCGGACTCAGCTTCCCCTTCACGCCGAACCGAGTAACTCCACGCATGGGCGACACCTTCAGGAACACGTGATCGCCTACACAGAACTCAAGCGGTCTTCGATGGGTGTCGGCATAGCTCTTCTGCCGACTCTGTGCAATCTTTAGTCTTTCCCGAATTAGCTTGACCTTCTGCACCGTCTGTTCTACCAGCTCCGGACCGAGTATCTGCCGTTCCCCGACTTCATCCCAGCAAATGGGCGATCTGCACTTCCGACCGTACAAGGCTTCATACGGCGCCATTTGGATGCTGGACTGGTAGCTATTGTTATATGCAAATTCTGCCAACGGTAAGTGGACGTCCCAGCTTGATTTGAAGTCGATTGCGCAGAGCCGTAGCATGTCTTCGAGAATCTGATTAACGCGCTCCGTTTGGCCGTCGGTCTGTGGATGGTAAGCTGAACTGAACTGCAACTTGGTACCCAGCGCCGACTGAAGGCTACTCCAGAATCGCGACATGAACCGTGAATCCCGATCGGAGACGATGGATACTGGAACTCCGTGCAGCCGTACGATCTCGTCAAGATAAATCTGCGCCAGCCGATCAACGCTCCAAGTAACTTTAATGGCAATGAAGTGCGCCGACTTGGTTAATCGATCGACTATGACCCAGATGGCGTCGCTCCCCCGTGGTGTCTTCGGCAGGCCAACAATAAAGTCCATCGTGACATGATCCCATTTCCACTCTGGAATGGCAAGGTTCTGCATCTCCCCGCCCGGTCGCTGATGCTCAGCTTTCACCTGCTGACAGGCCATGCATTGTGACACGAAGAGCGCCACATCTCTCTTCATCCCGTGCCACCAGAAAGTCGTGCGGAGGTCCTTGTACATCTTGGTACTGCCTGGATGCAAGGTATATTTCGCGTGATGCGCCTCCGACAAAATCTCCTTTCGTAGTTCAGAATCATCCGGAACACATAGTCGGCCATTCAATCGCAGCGCGCCGGTCTTGTCTTCCGCAAAGTCGGTCACACTACCTGTTGAAATTCGCTCGCGCATTTTCTTCAGGTACGGATCATCCTTCTGAGCGGCCATGATCTTTTCCAGCAAACTCGGCTCTAACTGCAGCTGCGCCAACCGTATATCCCTGAATCGAACCCGGAGATCGATGCCCATTTCTTCAAGATCTTGTAGTAGTCTGCGGTCGATGGATAGCGAGGCAAGGTATTTCCGACTCAGAGCGTCCGCCACCACATTTCCCTTGCCCGGAGTGTAGTCGATCGTCAAGTCATAGTCCTTGATTAGTTCGAGCCAGCGCCGCTGTCGTAAGTTCAGTTCCTTCTGGGTGAAGAGATACTTGAGGCTCTTGTGGTCGGTATAGATCGCGCACGCCACGCCATATAGATAGTGACGCCACAATTTCAACGCAAACACAATCGCCGCTAACTCCAAGTCGTGCGTAGGATAGTTCTTCTCGTGCGGCTTCAACTGTCTGGAGGCAAATGATATCACCTTGTTCCGCTGCATGAGCACACATCCCAAGCCCTGGCCTGAAGCATCGCTGAATATCTGAAAACCCTCTGGCCCATCCGGAAGTGCGAGTATGGGTGCCGAAATCAGCCGCTGTTTTAGCTCCTGGAATGAAGCTTCACAGTCATCCGACCACTCATACGCGACTCCCTTTTGAGTGAGGCGAGTCAGTGGCGATGCAATCTTCGCGAAGTCTTTCACGAAGCGTCGATAGTATCCCGCCAAACCAAGAAAGCTTCTAATCTCGCTAGCAGACGCAGGCCTCTTCCAATCAGCAACGGCTTCCACTTTCTTCGGGTCGACTGCAATGCCTTCGGACGAAATGATGTGACCAAGGAAGGATACGCTGCTGAGCCAAAATTCGCACTTATTTCGCTTCGCATATAGCTGGTTCTCTCGAAGTGTCTGGAGCACGGTCCGCAGATGTTCTGCATGCTGCACCCTGTCCTTCGAGTAGATGAGAATATCGTCAATAAAGACTACCACAAATTTATCAAGGAAGGGTCGAAACACCCGATTCATTAGGTCCATGAAGGCGGCAGGGGCGTTCGTCAGGCCGAATGGCATCACCAGGAACTCGTAGTGGCCGTACCGAGTGCGGAAGGCTGACTTTTGCACGTCGTCCGACTTGATCTTGAGTTGATGATAGCCCGAGCGGAGATCAATCTTCGAAAATACCGAGGCGCTTTGCAGTTGATCGAATAAGTCGTCTATACGGGGCAAAGGATACTTGTTCCGGATGGTGGCCTTGTTAAGCTCTCGGTAATCGACGCACAGACGCATGGACCCATCCTTCTTCTTCACGAACAATACGGGCGCTCCCCACGGTGAAACACTAGGCCGAATAAACCCTTTATCGAGTAATTCTTGTAGCTGGACCTTGAGTTCCTTCAGCTCAGCAGGGGCCATTCTGTACGGGGCCTTTGAAATCGGTCGAGTATCGGGGAATGTATCGATGCTGAACTCGATCTCTCGGTCGGGGGGCATGCCGGGTAGCTCGTCCGGGAACACATCGGGGAATTCTGCCACAACGTCGGTCTGACCTACGTTTGCACCTTCCTGTCGCATGTCTCGGACGGACGCCAAGTAGCCTTCGCACCCAGAATGCAGCATCCTCCGCGCAGAGATTGCCGAGATCAACATGCAGGTCGACGACGCCTCACCACACGAAAAGCAGAATTCAGGCACTCCTGGTATGCGAAAAGTGACCGTCTTCCTGGCACAGTCTATGGTTGCGTTGCACGGCCCGAGCCAATCCATCCCCAGAATGATATCGAAGTCATTCATGTCTAGGACCATCACGTCCAGACCGATCTTTTGACCGCCAATACAGATGATCCCGTCGGTGCAGGCTGAATTAGTGAGTATTGGTGTGCCCGAAGGTGTGCTCACGCTAAGGTCGAGGTCTAATGATACTAATGGAAATTTGTGCTCGGCGACAAAGTCCGCCGCTATAAAACTATGCGAAGCACCTGAATCAAATAGTACGCGAGCCGGCACATTATTAAAACTAAGTATACCTGTCACGACCGTGTCTGAGGCAAGCGCTTCGTCCCGAGTCATGGCGTAGACGCGGCCCTGGGCATTGGGGCGACGGTCTTGGCCATGTTGAGGTGCAGGCTGAGGGACTCGAGGCGCTGGAACTTGATTCCCTGGACGACGTTGAGGTGGCGGGGCATTATGGTTCTGTCTTTGGGGGCAGTCTTGTTTGTAGTGACCTTTCTGGCCGCAATAGAAGCATCCCCCATCGGCGACAAGGCACTTGCTCGCCTCGTGCCCAACGGAACCGCACTTGGCGCATCGCGGTGGCGTGTTATGTCCCCGATAGCCGCCATGGTTCTGACGCTTTGACGCATGGTTGTTACCTCCCGTATAGCCAGGACGTTTGTGATTGGAGTGGCGCACAACGTCGTCAGCACTGGAAGGATGCAGGCTCTCAAGACGGAGAGCGTGATTCAGAGCCTCGCCCGTGGTCTTGTACTCCGGGACGCCGACATGCGCACCAATAGATTGTCGCAGTCCCACTTCGAACCGTCGCACGCGGCACTCTTCAGTAGGCAGAAACGCACCAGCGAACTTGGACAATTTGTTGAACTCTGCGGCGTACTGTTGTACCGTCCTGCTCCCCTGCTTCAATGACATGAATTCGTTTTCCTTTGCTTGGCGAACGGCAGACGGAAGGTACTCGAGTTCGAAGGCCTTGCGGAACGTGGCCCAAGAGATCGGCGCGGTAGTATTATCCGGTCGAATCGCTCGCTTGCGCACGGCCCACCAGTCGTGCGCGTTCAACCGTAGTTGAAGTTGTGCGCAGGCGACTTGCTTTGAGTCTTCGATGCCGAGGAGCTCGAAGTGGTCTTCTAGTTCTTCCAGCCAGTCGATCGCAATGGAGGGACCCTCGGTGCCGCTGAAAGAGGTGCGACACGCCTTCTTGAATTCTGACACTTCGAAGTTGTACTTCTTTGGTGCCGCAGGTTGAAGCTCGGGCTCCGCCGTGTCGATTTCAATGGGTGGAATCGTCGGCACGGTGGTAGCAGGTACGGTGACGGTAGGTGCCGTCGCAGAATTCCCGTTGGCCGCAAACGTCTGGACGATCTGCTGCAGGGTATCCATCTGCTTTTGTTGAAGTTTGATATGCGCGTCGAAGCGAGCCTCGAACTGGGCCTGTCGTTCCTCTACTCGTTGATGTCGGCTCTCGGACTGGTTCCGCTGCGCCTCCATCATGCGCAGCATCCTTTCGATTGTATCGTTAGAAGGTCCGGCCTGCCGACGATGCGAGCTACTAGAGCCACTGGAAGCGCTCTGTTCTTGCTCGGCCGTGGGTTCCGCCACTTCTGCTATACGAAGGCAACGCATCAGTCTCAAATTATTACGGACTCATTGTATGGAACAACTTATCTCATCGTTGCGTGGTCAATGGTCTGAAACTCTAGACGCGAGGTCAAAGGATGTAAAGCCGTGCTCTGATACCATTATGTCACGCCCCGATTCCGTCGAATCGATAGTCGTCCCCCGGGCGTGATGCCGTGCGAACCTAAGTTGCGATCGCACAAGGCATAGTCATAAGGTTATCCGAAACACAACATCAATTTAGAGTACGCAGAGAATTTGAACAACACATTTGAAGTAAAAATAGACTTTTTCATTGATAATAAGAACTTTACATGGACTCCTTTACAATCATTTGCCGCGCGGGCTACAACATGACTCCGACTTACAAAATGAACGCCGATGAGATAGTCGTTCCATACATTACACCCTTTTATACAAGCAAAAACCAATACATATTTCCACCTGCTATGGCGGGAAGTCGAGTCGTCATTTTTCTTTGGACTGATGTGCGGGTCTTCTTCAAAAGGAAATCCAGAAACAAGCCTTCACACGGACGAGGCTTCAAAGGAATGCACGCCGCCTTGAGCTTTAGTTGGCACGCCCTTCGTAGTCCGGGGTACCTGCGTGGAGAGCGAGGATCAGTACATTACACTTGTACTGGTGCGTGGCTATTTAAATTCCAAGCTCTCATTTGGTTGAAGAGTTTATATGACAATTGAGTATGAATGTTTCTAGCCATCCTAATGGATTACAAACATGCAATGACAAGCATAGTGAACTTTACGTTGAAACTTACCCCGGCGGACCGCGTCGCGCCTTAAGAAACTTACCATGTTCTTCCTTATCCATTTTTATCCTTTTTCATTTCCAAGGGCCTTATTACGTGTGATTGGTCACTGGCATCACAAGCCATCCTGGACGTATAGCTTTGTTAATCGGGATCCTTTCAACGCAAGTAGCTAGCTCCGTTGCAAGCCCCCGCTTAACCTGTGCTGAAACCTTATGCACGGCTATACCCTGTTTCCTCCTAGGCCGAGTCGGTCCCGTGGCCTCGGGTTGCCGCTCGAGGAAACTATTGCCTTGTCGACAAGTTGTCCATAACCGTGTAAAGACATATTTTTCCTTTTTAGTTATTAAGACATAGCCTACATTCTCTTTGAAAACCCATCCTTTTTCCCGTGTTCGTGCCCTTGCATTTATCTTTTCATCCGCAACAACATTATCGATTTTGCCTAAGAAGGGGGTCGAGAAGAGAAGGGTCAGCCACTCACCTTGAGTTTACCTTGGCGAGCGAACTTGTTGGTCGCGCTAGACGTCGCCTACGCGATTACCTGAAATCGCACAAGCAACCGATTAGAACACTGCATTATTCAAAGAGTTCGATAGGAAATGCGAGTTCGAAATGCAAGCCATGAAAACCATCGAAAACATCCACGAAACGCATTCAGAAAACAAAGCCAAAACCAACGCAAGCGGCGTGAAAAACAGAGCAACGGGAGGTCTCTCCCGACTCAGCCGCAGAGTCAATCCTCGAGGCGCAACCCGCTGAATATGGGACTTGGTTCCGAAGAAGACATTCCATAACGAGGAATGGATCTTAATTCAACCGTTCCCGTTCGATCGACTCGGTCGATCCCGACCTATCGGTCCCGGCCGAATCGATAGCGACAGTGTTCCTTTCTCGCGCACCCCGTGGACAGAGTACGGGGCACGATGTAGGGACGGGGCACTACAAACGCCACCACTTTTCTACTGGCCAAAGATTATTTGATCGATAGGGCTAGGGCTTGGAGATATTACAATGCCAAGGATACTAAAGCGATATTTTCCATGCCCTTCAATCTTCTGCAAAGCTCGCGTATGTTATATATATACACAAACTTCTATACTTCAGCGAATACATTCACTGAAAGCTTCCATCCTGCACATAACTTTACAAGTGAGAAGAGATCCAAATTTGGAAAATACACTGCTCACTCTTTTCGGGATGCAGAGGATAGAGATCCTGCAGATCCACCACTAGCGGCTTCGATTTTAAAGAATTATCCAGATGAAGTCCAAGATCCTCTGGACGTATCCTTAAAGGTGTGAAAAGAGAAATCCTCTGCCAAGGGGTTAAAGAAAAAAAAGGCTAAGGAGACGACAGCCCTCCCTCAGCTGGATAGTAGACCTGCCTCACCAAGGGCTCCGGAGAAGAAGAGAAGGACGTCCTTGGTTATAAATGAATCAATGACTACAAGAACGACTCGTTCTCAGTCGAAACAGATGCTCCTTAGTTCTTCCTCCGGAGAGAAGGAAACCACTTCTTCTTCTATTCAGAAGCAAGGAAGAGTCATAGAAGGAGGACCGTCTACTACTTTGATCGATCTGGAGGATGATCGCACCGGAGCTGTTGAAGAGCCGGTTGCATCACCACACAGAGAGGTCAGGAGAAAGTTGGTAGTTGCTGAAGAGGTACCATCTCAGGAAGGTAATATCAAGATTGTGACATATCCTAATATATATTTTTCTCTCAAAGATGTATATTTAAATTAATTTCTTTCTTTGCAGTGGCTACTTCAGCGAATGCTCGGCCGTCTACTACTACTGTAGAAGCCTCGAGATCAGAAGCTATGACGGTACATATTCCCGTAAATGTACTTGCTGCGACGGGGATAACGGTTCTATCTCCAACTCCTATGACTCCATAAGCCATCTCTCCAGAGAAGGATTTGCTTCCATAAGAAGAAATGATAAATTATCCAAAAGAGCAAGACCCTTCTCATTCTGAAAAGGAGATGATTGAAGCCTTTGCCGATTGCGACTTTGGTGACGAATCTTACGATGATGATTGGAATAACACCACCAAAGAAGGACAAACTTTAGTGGATATACCATCACCTCAGGAACTCCTGGCTGATGAAGACCACTCAACTGCTGAAGACGAAGAAAATGTGGTTAATGATGAAGGACATATCAGTCCCAAGATCGATGAACCAAAGATATCTGAAAATCATGAGGTTTCTGGAGTGGTAGCAGAATTAGCAGATCAAACTCCAATGACTCTGCCACTTTAGACTGAATCAGGAGCAGGCAGTAGTCAAGCCACTATGTCTGCAGATACCCTATCAAAGCTTCAGCCGGAGACATCAAAACCTCTTGAGACTCCTCATTCTATGCCCAGCTCAAGTAAATTTCTAAACATGATTTATTTGTCATATCGTCTTCAGTATTGTATATTGCTCATACAAATAACATTTGTAATTTGTAGAAGGGCCCACAGGAACTGTAGCAGGAGAAGGGAGCTCTTCCCACATCAGCGCTCCAGATGAAGTGCCTCCACATGTTAAAACGGTAAAGACTCCGGCCGAAGTGGTAGCCACCCCAGGAGCCGTAGCAACTAACAAGTTCATGGTGGCCTCCTTCACGAAAGTTTTCTTTACATCTCTGGAGCCTTTAGTTCATCGAGTGATGAGAGAGAAGATGTTTCTTTTAGTACAATCAGAACTCCCTCTTCATTCTTGATCGGAGGCATCCGCAGCCAAGGAGACGAGGCTCAAGCTACCTTCTTAGAACATATTTTGGATGAGCTGGAGGAATCTATTAAAGCTTATAAGGAGCTTAAAAGAGGGGATATCGAACAGCTAGTAAACATAGAATATAAGGCTATGGAGCAGAGACTAGTAATGCCAATTTTGAAGCATTTTTGCTGGCTTTTACTAGACAATCCTCTGAACTAGATATCCAAATTGCTGATGCAGCTTCTACTGCTGAAAATCATAAGACTAAGGCTGTAGATGAAGAGAAGAAAGCTGCTGATCTGGAGGCAAAAATTGTCCAACTTCAGGCAGAACTTAAGGCTATCAAGCAGAACTTAGAACAAGAAACTCAGCAACATCAAGCTGCTGTTAACCAAATAGATGCTCTGAAGCACCAGAAGAAGGAGTTTGAACAGCTACAGAATAAAGAACTAGCACGTCAAACTGCTGCTCTGCACCCATTCGATCCCGAGTCAGGAAGGGTTGAAGCCAGGCAGCGGGTGCTAGATTCTTGTAATGAAAGAGTTCAAGTTTTGAAGAAGCAAATTGCAGAACTTATCACTTACACTTCAGAGTAGAATGATCAAAACTTTTTATCTTCTTTTTATTATTATTATGATGTATCACTTTTTGAAATAGAAATAAAATGAGAAACTCTTTATGTGGTTCCATTACTTGTTGCATATCTTGTTATAGATATAAGTAATAGAATAAAAAAATATATTCAGAGGTACTGGACATGATATATTTCTTGATTTAGAAAATAACGATATTTATTATATCTGCTCAGATGTATTGTGGACGTGGCAGAATATAATGTTTAGAAATACTGTTATTTCAATAGACAACTTTATCAGAGGTAATAGGGACGTGACAAGTTGTTGACTTAGATAATCGAAATTCAGAGGTGTAGAGGACGTGAATTCTTTTTTCTGTTTTGAATGTGAGAATTTATTATCTATGGTTTTATTTACGAGAGAGTAAATGAAAGACAATGAATGTATGGAAAATCAAAAGTAAATGAATGAATAGTCACGTCGATTCTCGAATAGGAGACACTGAATGAGTGAACAGTCATCTCGATTCTTGAGAAAGAGAATGAATGAATAAATGAATGAACAGTTGGACTTTGTTTTTAGAAAAGAAAAAGTCGCATCGGTTCTCGAAGTCGATCATCTAGTCATTTTGTCGATAAATAGAACAAAACTTCTGTAGATATCGTCAACTTCTTTTCTTTCTGTACAAAATATCTTTCGAAGATTTGCTCACTCCGAAGATCGAAAATATGACTGAGACGCCTCCTGCTGAGCCTTCGGTGCCTCCTCAGAAAGAAGTGGGTGAAGGCTCGACCATTCCTGCACCAGAGTAGGACCTGATTGCCAAGTTAGTGGAGCCTGGAAAGACTGTTGAAGAAGAAGCTGTAAGGATGGCCGCCTGTGAGTTGCTAGTGTGTTCAGACAACGAGATGTTTGAATTACTGGCAAATCATGTATTTAATCATGAAGGATCGGGTCCTCGTCCCCGTCCTTGATATTATGTAACTCTTTCTTATTTTGAATAAACATGAACTTTTATATACATCATTTCTCTGAATGAAGAATATTTCACTTTTAAACATAATATTTCTTGAGAAATTTGCCATTGATAGGCATCATAGCAACTCTGCCATCCATATCTGTTAATTGGTAGGCTCCATTTGAGAAAACCTTGTTTACCACATACGGACCTTCCCATTTTGCCTCAAATTTACCTTTGCTCATGTGAGTCATAGTCATAGGACGTCTGACCGTAAGAACTAGCTCGCTTTCCTGAAATGTTCGTACTTTAGATTTACGATTGAAAGCTTTTGAGATACGGGCTTGATAAAGTTCGATATGTTGTTGGGCCAATAGCCTTTTCTCATCGAACGTCTCCAATTCTTGAAGCCGAAGACGATCATTGTTTTTCGTGGTAAGTTCATTAGCAATAGCAATTCTCAAGGATAGAATTTGAATTTCTAGCGGTAGACAGCCTCACATCCGTATACCAGAGAAAAAGGCGTACAACCTGTGGGATTACGGACTGTAGTACGATAAGCTCATAGACATTCTCCAAGTTTCTCCCTCCAATTACGTTTGTTAATAGAGATAAACTTTTTGAGGAGTTTGATGATAGTCTTGTTGAATGCTTCAGCTAGCCCATTAGCCGCAGGATTATAGTCCGTAGAAGCAACATTATTGATTCTGTTGTCATCACAGAACCTAGTAAATTTCTGGCTGACGAATTGTGGTCCATTATCATGGATGATCCGATGAGGTACGCTAAATTTGTATATCAGATGATGTTTGATGAAGTTAATGACACTACTAGTCTTTACTTCAGCTAAAGGTATGGCTTCAGCCCATTTAGAGAAATAATCGGTTATAGCTAAGATATATCGATGTCCTTTAGACGAAGGGAGATTGATTGGATCAATTACGTCCATGCCCCATGCTTCGAAGGGCCATGAGGCAGCAGTCGGGTGAAGAAATTTTGACGGTTGGTGAATAAAATCTGCATGAATCTGACATGCTCGGCACTTCTTTACATAGTCAATGACATCTGATACCATAGAGGGCCAGTTGTAGCCCATACGTCGGATACGATCCTGTAATTTAGGACCGGGCTAATGTGCTCCACAAACGCCATCATGAGCTTCACATAATATCTGCTTTGCTTTATCACCAGCCAGACATCTCAAAAGTAATCCATCAAAAGTTCGTCGAAAGAGAGTTTTGGTGGTATGATTATAATAGAATCGAAGCGATCGCCGACGAATACTTGTAGCTTCTTTTGGATCTTCACGTAGTATATCATGTACTAAAATTCGATGAAGGGTGCTCTCCAGTCTTCACTAATGATATTAACTTCAGTTGAATTACTGAATTCAATGTTATGGTTGTTTTCAATACAAAACAGTTCTCTATTGGAGATAACAACCATTTGTTGTCTTTTGACTGGAATTGCTAAGACCGCAGCTAGGTTAGCTAGGGCATCAGCTTCTGTGTTGCATGCCTGATGTACATGTTCGATGAAGAAACCTTTGAACGAGGAAGCTATTCTGATTGTCGCTTCATGATATGGTACCAGATCTTGATGTCGAACTTCGTATGTGCCTCTAACCTGATTAACAATCAGTTTAGAATCACCATATACGTTGAGATATTCAATATCCAGTTGTTTGGCTAATTGGAGTCTAATGAGCAAGGCATTGTATTCTGCTACGTTGTTGGAGCATGACTCATCTAAGGAATAAGCCCTCTTAATAGCTAATCCGTCTGGTGAAACAAGAACAATTCCCACTCTAGCGACAAGGGTGCCTCCAGGTCTAATTCTAGATTCTCCGTCGAAGAACAAATGCCAAGTAGGAAATTTTTCTGAAATTATATTTGATTCTAATGTCTCGTCTGGAATTTCGTCATAGAGTTGAGATATTTCATGGACAGGATGAGCTGCTAAGAAGTCAGCGAGTGCTTAGCCTTTCACAGATTTTTGTGGGACATAGACCATATCATATTATGCTAATAATATGGCCCATGTAGCAAGCCTAGAATTGAGCATACTGGACTTCTTCATTAAGACCCGAAGAGGATTAACTCAGGAAATAACATGAATAGTTTGGCCGATGATGTAATGTCTTATCTTTTGAACAACAAACATTAAGGCTAAGCATTCCTTCTCTACCGGACTATAACGATGTTCAGCTCCAATCATCGTCCGACTAAGATAGTAGATAGCTTGTTCATGACCTTCTTTGTTCTTCTGAGCCAGCAAAGCTCCCAATGAATGGTCCATCACCCGGACATACATCAAGAAGGATATTCCTGAGATCGGTGGTACTAGTACTGGTGGACTCATCAAATATCGCTTTATGTCATCAAATGCTCATTGACATTCTTCTGTCCAAACGAAAGATACACCTTTCTTCATTAATTGACCAAATGGTCTGCAACGTCCAGATAAATTTGAAATGAACCTCCTGATGTAAGCAAGTCGACCCTGGAATCCTTGTAGCTCTTTTATGTTGTATGGATGACGCATCTCTTGAATGGCTTTGATCTTTTCGGGATCAACGTGTATACCTTTAGAGGTAATGACGAATCTGAGAAATTTGCCGCTAGAGACTCCCAAGAAAGACTTGGTGGGGTTCATTTTGAGTTGATGCTGGCGTATTAGATTAAAGATAGTTCTTCAATCTTGGATGTGATCTTCCTTCAGACGACTTTTGACAGCAATATCGTCAACATAACATTCGACGGTCTTTCGCAAATGATCTCGAAAGATAGTATAGTACTCATAGTCCTCTGGTAAGTTGCACCCGCATTCTTAAGACCGAATGGTATGACTGTATAGCAGTACACTCCGCGAGGAGTACGGAATGAAGTGCGTTTTTCATCTTCAGGATTCATTCGGATTTGATTGTATCCAGAAAATCCATCCATGAAAGAAATTTGTTCAAATCCACAAGTATTGTCGATCATGATAGCAGTAATTGGGAGAGGGAATTCATCTTTAAGGAAAGCATCATTGAGATCCCGAAAGTCTATGCACACTCGAACCTTTTAGGTCTTCTTCAAAACTTGTACAACATTGGCTACCCAGTCAGGATGCTGTTCTTCTCTGATAAAACCGCAAGCGATAAGCTTTTTGACTTCATCATCAATCGCATCCATCATCTCAGGCTTGAATCGCCGTTGCTATTGTTTGACTGGTTTAGCATTAGGCAAAATATTAAGTTTATGAGTTACGACCTGGGGATCTAAACCCGGCATATCTTCATAACTCCATGCGAAGACATCGATATATTCACGAATGAGATGAATCAATTCTTGTTTATCATCCTATGAGAGATTTTTGCTAATAAAGATCGATCGTGGTACATCTTTCTCTCCAACATCGATCTGAATTAGTTGATCCTCAGTAGATGGTTCTCGTTGTTCAAAACAGAGTTTCCACTGATTGTCCATCCTTTGTGCCCAAGGATCTGCTTCAGAAGCTTCTTCAATATCATCCTCGTCATCATCTGAGAACTCAGCAGACACCATATTAGAAGATACTGTCACCCGATGGATATGACCAATACTGGTGTTAGAATCCCATGAGATAGAATCAGAAGAGTTAGATCGTTCTTCTTCATCGGATTCAGAAGCTTCTGGAGTCAGAAGTGGTGAAGTATAACCTAATCCCCGCTTTGTTTTACTGTAGTATTGTTGTGATTTTCCTCTTGGAACAGAAATACAAATAGGAGTTCGTCTTTCTTTACCGCTATTGAGACCAGTTTTGAAATCATAGCCCTTTTACGGATGATGGCTTTAGATTGTGGACTGTAGCGACGTTTTGTAGCCTTCCTGTATCATCCTTATTATCACTGTCGGGCATGATTTTTTGTTCTTCTCTTTTATTAAAAAGTATAGGAATTTCGCCTTTCTTTTGAGATGGTACTAGAAAGAACGATTCCTGTATTGATTCCAGTGATACCATATTTCGGAGAGATGATACGACTTCTATTGTAAGTGGCTTGAAGTTATCTAGCATATCCAAATAACTTTGAGTATAATAAGAGACATCAGTATAATACAAAGGATATGCTTTATTGATATTTACATCATCATTTACAACAGGACCTTTAGCCTTAACAGGCTTAGTCAGGTTGATAACTAGAGAGGAAGAAAAAGAACGAGAAGGATGAGGGGACTTTTTATGACGAAGGTCGATTACAAGTAGCTCAGAAGAGGTGAGCTCCTTTCGTTCCTGACTAACACCAGGAGGCTGCTTCTTGTGAGAAGGAAGGTAAATACTCAATGTCTTGGAAGACTGAGGACAGATAGTACGCCCTTTGACAGGGATCACCAGAGTATCATTCGACACGCCTTTCTGTTCTTCATCAGTATCCATTGCCAATACCACCTTCATGAATTCCTCTTTATACATGCGAGAGTCAGTGCAGTACGCTTCAACCCCTTGAAAGGATTTAGATCTGTAACTTCTTTTTGGACTTCTCTATTGCCATATACATATTTGAAACATTGGTGGAGAGTAGAAGGTACAATGTTGTGTTCATGGAGGAATGGTCTTCCCAGCAAAGCATTGTATGAGCCATGATTATCAATCACATAGAAGGTCACCTTTGTACGAAGATTGCCGATTTGAAGTTTCAGGCGTATCTTCCCCAAAGGTTTACTTCTTCCTTGATTGAACCCCAAGATTGTAGTGATAGTTGTAGAAAAGTTATGCATCGGGATCTTCAAGGTGTCCAGCAGAGTCTTCGATATGATGCTAAGTGCAGACCCTGGGTCAATCAGAATGCAATCAACTTTTATGATGTCTACATATCCCGTGAAGTAGAGAGGACGATCATGACGATTGTCTTCTAACATCATGTCATCTTGTGTAAAAGTGATATTGAGCATTAGTTCAAATATACTATGATAATGTATACAGCTGACAGGTTCCTTTTCAGGCTTCTTAAGGAGAGTAAGACAAGCATTAGCCTGTATCAAGTATTCACTTAACGTTTCTCGAGTTTTTTTTTGAAAGACGTAAGAGTTCGAAGATTGACAATCTCGCTGGAGTGTTAGCCAATTGAGCCAGTATGTCAAAATTATATGGTTTTTTAGGTCCGAGAGATGAGGACTTTTTCAATGCTTTGTCAAAGCGGACATGTTGCTTTCCCTTGTCTGCTGATATTGGTTTGGGAGGAATTGGTTTTACTACCGGCGAAGATGTAGATGGTATATTCTCAGCAGGGGAAGATGATGCAAGAAGAACATCAGAAAAAGGGACAGGATTCTCGTGAGTTTCGGGATACTCTCGAAGATAAGGTTTCCCCGATCTGGTGCCGATGAGAATTTCTTCTTCTGCTACAGGTTCAAAGGATACCATGTTGCAGCTCTTTGATTTAATTTTGGAACGCTTCTTTTGATTGGAAGAAGAAGGCATTTCAAAATCTGCTACTAGATCTGGATGAATCCACATTATTTCTCCTTTATCGGTGGATAGTGGAACAAGACCTTCATTTTGGGGAGGTGAAAGATTTACGATCTCGAGAGTAGCCCTCGGAATAGGGACAACACCATCTTGCACTAATTGTGGTAGAAAATTACCAAATTGTACAGAGACGACATTGGTCGTCACAGTCTTTTCATCTTGTTTAACTGCTCCAGAGTTGACCATTTCTTGGATTTTGCCTTTGAGCACGTAGCATGCTCGAGTTGGATGTCCTATAAATCTGTGATAAACACAATATTTATGGTGGTCAGTCTTACCCACTTATTCTGGCCGTTTTGCCTCTCGCAGTTGAAGCTTATTGCTTTTGATCAAGCAATCGAAGATGCTCATAATATCATCTTCATCAAAAGAATATTCTTCTTTTGGACGAGGTGCTTTTTGTGGTGGTGCTGATGGAGTGGGTGCCGTCTGGACAACATTGACAGCCAACGACTCTTTGCCCTTGAGATTGATGGCCAGAGTTTCCTTGCCCTTGCGATTGTTCTGGCGATTATTGTTGCCGGAGGTAGGATGTTCATCTTGGTTAGGATTAGCCATCTGAACTCCTAGCTGTTTCAACTTCTCAGCACTAACCTCTGCTGCTTTGGCATTCACAATAAAAGAAGGCCAATCTTGAAATTGTGTAGATCCTGTCCACATGCTGATAATAGGTAACAAGTTTGATTTGCAAGTGTCTATTGTCACAGCAGATGGAGTTCCTAGAGGCATTTTAAGTACCTTCCGATGGAATCTTTCAATAAAACTCTCAGTGGTTTCATTATGTCTTTGTTTAATTTTGATAAGGGCAGACATAGTCATATCGTTGACCCCTTCATAGAATCGTTCCAAGAACATTTGCTTGAAACCAGCAAAGGAAGTTATGCAACCATCAGGAAAACTTCGATACCAGTCATATGCTTCACCGGCTAAACAACTGACGAACACCCTGGTAAGAAGAGTATCATTTGGCTGCAATTGATCAGTCATCACTTCAAAATGATTGATATACTGACTTGGAGAAGTGCTTCCATCAAACAACATAATGGTAGGAAGTTTGTATTTAGGAGGAAATTGAACCTCCTTCCATTCAGCAGGATAAGGTTATTTTATCCCAAGTCTTCGTAGACCATCTTTTTGCTTAAAGGCCTCAAACTGGGTGCGTAAGAGTTTTACGGCCTCATTAGCAACCCCTGATGTCTGTGAATTGGTGGGTTGATTTGAATTGTTAGGGGGAGGAACAACATGATAATTTTCACCCCCAGCACCAGACTGACTGAGAGCAGCTTAAATCGGTACAGAAGCAACCTGGGGAGGTGTGTCACGATCCGTACCCGCTTTTTCGGATACAAGTCATGTCCAAGCCAGCCTACGCCGCAGAGTCGGCGGTAGAACGCTGTCAAGCCCGTAAGAAATAAATGCTCAAAATAAACTTTATTGCTCATTCACATTTCTAAATCACTTTTTACAAATTACAAGGTTTCATAACTTTATATTTGCTAGAAAATATAATATCTCACAAAATAGGAAAAGCAGCTAATTCAACTATCTAGGTTGACCTCAGCATACCCATGCCTTTCCAGTGCTAAGAGTGATCGTAGCTAAACCTGAAAAATATTGGTTTCCTGTCAGGAATGGAACGAGTACAATATCACAATAGATTCAATAAATGACAAAATCCATAAATCTGTAAATAATAATAAAATACACGACGAAAAGACAAGTGTACAATCATGACAGAAACTGAGCATGGTGAACAAGGCAAGTAAGTACTAAAACAGAGAAGACCTGTAGCCAGCAATATATACTGTAGTACCAGACGCTGTACCTATCTAGTGAGTTGAAATACTACTTCGACATGTAAACGGCTAAGGCTAAATCCTGTATCCCGCACATAAAATGTGCGACTGCTATTAGGCAAGAATAAGATCCGGCACCCACACGTGAAGTGTGAGGCTGCTATTAGGCAAGTATAATTTTGGGTTTGTTTACATGTCTAGAGTATTTCTCCGCCCGACCAGTACTCATGGATCCAAACAGGTCACGAACACGGTAATAGATTGGTCACGAACAACATGTAAAGAATCCACAACTACTATCTCGTGAAATATCGTGTCAAGAACCAATGTAATATCAATATAAAACACTACTACGTACATGATTCATAGAGATAATCAGATATAAAAACTATCAGAGATGTACTCTCCTGAGGTCCTTAGCTGGTAAAACCGTTAATTCTGTTGAGTCCAGTATAGTCCGGTTGGCTAGTATCGATGTGATGGAATCCGGGTTTGCAAGAAAATTAGGAACAATGATTAGTCACGATCGAAAAATGATTCAAGACGAAGGGGATTGACTTAGAAAATAATCCTTACTTCAGAAAAATATATATACCTATTTTAGGAAAAATATTTATAATGTTTTAAAAACTATATTTTTATTAGAAAAATACTTTAGATAAATACTTGAAAAATCTAGAAAACAATTTAGGGCAAAAACCAAATTTTGTCAAATTATAATTTCTTGGTCAAAACTATATTCTAATAAATATACTTTTTCAGGAAGCAATATAAATAACCCTAATGGTTATAAATAAAACCAAATATATATATATATATATATATATATATATATATACGACTTCATTTAAAACAAAACTACTTCTTACTGGAACTTATCTTAGAAAAATATATATATTTAGGAAATTCATTAAAACTCATACCGATAACCCTATTTCATAATATAACCTTTTTGGAAAATATACTTATATAATTACTTGAGAAAAACCATTTTAGACTAGAAACTCCAATTTTTGAAGTTACAACTATATTTTAATACAATATAACTTTTAGGAAATTATCTAACACATATTTATTTAATAAAATAGTATAATACTAATGGTTTTAATAATACTCAACAATATAGCAGTATATATATTGTATATTAGCAAATTTTCCTATTTTATACATAATTATATACTAATTAATAACAATAGATATTCGATGCCATTAACTAATAAAGTAACAGTTGTTTAAAATATAATAATAAGGGTCATTATTACTTCTGTTTCTCTCGTACTACGAGAAGGAAAGAGAAGAGCAGAAAGGAGGAATGAAGTGAAAAATAAAGGAAATTATGAAGAGTTGGCTCTTCTCCAAGAGAAAAGGAATTATAGAGAGAGAAATATGAGAAAAGCTCACCGAGCTTTTGGGATCGGCCATGCGAGGGAGGGCTCGGCACGGTAGAAAAGCTCGCGCGTCGGCAGCTAGTGGTGCTGACGGCGCGGTCACGCGGGCTCCGGCGGCTGGGCTGGCCGGTGCTGAGGTGGCACGAGATCTCACGTCAGCAGTAGTAGGGTCTCGGGTGAGCGGCTCCACCACGACGAGATGGCATCGTCCTCTCGTGCGGCACGGTGTCAGGGTCACTGACGCTGGAGTCATGCGGATCCGACGTCGGAGGCTCGACGAAATGACTATGCGGTCGGGCGGCTCACCGACATGGAAGCTAGACCGGAGGCGCGGGCGGCGTGGAGGTGTCGAATACGGGGACGACGAGCTATCACAACTGTGGCACAGATCTGGGGTCGAGAGTTCTCGCCGGAGATGGGGCGAAGGAGAAAACGACGCTCGACGGTCGCTATCGGCCCGGCCAGAGGCGTTGGGTTGGAGACGTAGAGAATGGCAGAATTGTGGACCTCGTGGGGTGGTCGAGCGTGGATCCATGGGGAGGCACAGGATCGGGTGAGTGTCCGAAAGTTTTCTCTTGGCTTTTCTTTTCTTCTGTGCTGGTGGTTGTCGGGATGTCCGAGTCGGCCTGTCTGCACGGACACGGTAATTTGATTGTAATGGTAGAATAAGATGGGTTTGGACACGGACGCATGGGTCCGGACACGGGTTGGGTTATCGAAGCATAGGATTTGATTGGCAGAAATAGTGGTGGTCGGGTTTCTGTATTGATGGTGGTATTATCTTGGCGATTGGTCGGGATCTGTGAAGGTGAATGACTGACACATCGGTGTCGAACAGGGCCGGCTGGCGTGTGGGTTAGGCGGATATATGGTGGATTGCCATTGGTTTGCTGTGGTAGTGTATGTGGGATCGACAGAAAAAGGAGGGCAGGGGAATGGCTCGGGCAGATGATGGCGGTGGTTCGGGAAAGGTGGCCGAAAATATATATAACGCATGTGGGTTGAGCGTAGGGAAAAGGATTCGGGTTGAAAGAGATAGATGGAAGGGTAGTGGAGCTTTGGATGGATTTGATTTACTTCTATCTATGTAGGGTTGCATCAGAGCTATAGGGAGGGAATTCTTTTAAGCCATTTAAGGGATTTGAATTGAATGCAAGTTTAAATACAAAGAAGGTGGGTGCGGTCATCCAAGAGCATGATTTGGATTAGAACTAAACCAACATCCCTTATAAAATTTAGGTTTTGCATAATCCCCTTCCATGTTAACATAATAAATTATTTACTTAATAATATTATCAAAATCACACTAAGTAAAATATTTAAGGGTTAATAGTTACCATTGCAATATAACAATATCATCTAATAATATACATTTTTATTAGTCAAACCTCATTTAAAATAATTTGACGAAAATATTTCTATCACTCAAATAAATATGCTTCTCAAATCTCTTTCGTAGCCGATAGTTTTGGAAGTCCAAAATAATGTATAATAGTAAAACTCAAGGCTAGGATTTTATTTATTTATTTTTTTGTTATAAGAAATTGGTACTTATAAACCATTTTTTTCAAAACTAGTTTTTGAAATGACAAGTAAAATAACGTTTAAAAGTTTCAAAGATGATTTACTTCAAAATACCAAAAATAGAATAAATAAACAAATAGAAGTTTGAAAAAAAATTCGGAAAGAGGAGTTACAGATCTACCCACCTTAGAAATAAATTCGTCCTCGAATTTAAGAACCATTAGGATATGCGGACTTGGTTGATTGGCGAGAAAGATGGAGAATTATTGATCAAATCGGTGAAAAGAAAAAGAAGGAAAAATTTAGGGTTAGAGATTTGGTTTGTAAATTTGGGAACTAGGGGTTAGGGTTAGGGTTTAGAAATTTGGGGATTAGGGTTAGGCACTACTAAGAACATTAAAAAACGGTATGACTAAAAATTAAATGAGCGTACCTGCGGATATAATCAAAATAATAATAAAGAAAATATGATTTGCGATAAATTATACTCAAAGTGATCTAGTCACGACAAAAATTGCTTAAGAACTAACAATCTTAGACGAAGTCTAAATCAAAATCAAAATTTTTGGCATGAACATGATCAAATAGTCATGATCACGGGAAAATAAAATTCGACATTAGAACTAATAAAGTTGAAATATAGGCACGATTAAGAATATAATCAAGGAATGATATGATCAAAATGAGTTAGATCGTGAATAGGATCGAACCCCAAGAAAAGATGTCACGTGGCATGTTTAAAATATAGTAAAAAGGGTCTAGTCACCATGGTCTAGGATATAGTCGAATTAGGCTTAACTATACAAGAAAAGGTCGTTAGGCATGATGAACTACTGATGGAATTATATAGGCATGGTCAACGATCAATATTTAGAAAATGTCTAAACAAGGTTGAAATCACTTAGATATAGTTAAGATATAGTCACGATCAAGTTTAATCATACAAGTCATCTAAGCATGATAAAAAAAATTAACATGAGCATGAACGTGATCAAATTAGTCACGATCATAGTGGAATAAAAATCTAGCATTAGCAATAATTGAGTTAAAATATAGGCACAATTATGGTTATAGCCAAATAGTTAGTCACAATCAAAGTCGTTTAGGAACAATCAAAATTCAAATTTGTTTGTCACGATTAACTCGATTAACTATTTAGGCAAAACTATTAGGCACGATTACAGAGTCAAAATATAGAAAAAGATACGAATTGACATGATCGAAATACAACGAAATTTGTTTAGTCACGGTCGAAATCGTTTAAGAATGGTCAAATCAAAATCGTTTTGATATGGTTAACTATTTATCCAAAATCATTTAGGCACGAGCCTTAGAACCAAGATCTTGATACGTTTAGGAATCTAATAGAAAAAATAGGTTTGAGGGATGACAAATAAAACTAGTATATTAAGGCACAAATCAATTTGGAAACTTAATAGTCACATGTCAATAAGACGTAGTCTCTATGGTATTCGAAACTCGTAAACATAATCGAAGTCATTTTACCGAGAATTTATGCCTCGCCAGTGTACAGCTAGCTGCATTAAACCCTTGGTTCCACAACTCAAGCTATGTTGCGGTAACGAATACCATATCAACTCTATCTAATCTTGACATAACAACTCAAGGATGAAATAAGACGACCAAAACATAATTTTAATAATGTTCGATCACCCACGCTTACTTAAAATTATTTCAACTTAGGGGTCATGCCACGCCAGTGCGCTTCTGGCTGCAGAGAACCCGTAGTTTCGATAATTCAAATAAGTGACGATAGTGCGCTGCTGTCTTGTCATCGCAAGTCATCAAAATTATTCCAATATCTTCAAGAATATCAAAGAAGTTTAAATATCATACAAGTTGATAAAGATAGAAAAAATGTAAGTATCTGCTCTTCAAGTATAATATCTGCTTCTTGAAAGGAAAAACAATTGGTTAGGAAGGGTAATGATCGAAGTCAAAATAAGTAAAAATCTTACAATCCTTATTTCACGGATATTCAATATTCAACGATTGAGAGAAAACTTTTGAATCCAAAAACTTAACTCGAGATTAATAGACAATTGTGTGTGCAGTTATTTTAAAATAATTCCTTAGGTCCAAGGAAAAGAATATAAGTGATACTAACTTATGATATGGCGATGTTTAGAGAAGACATAAGATAAAGTTGTACAATTGATTATGATGAGGGAAAAAAATGACCGAAAGCAAAAGAAACTTAATCTTAAATTTATATTTCTCTAATATTCAAGATCGAAGGAAAAATATATATAAAAAGCACTATGTCTACCCATTATGAATATATTTATACACAAGTATATATGTATAGCCTAAGTAAATCCCACAATATCATTCTAAGATAAGGTTATCATATTTCCAAGTAAATATAAATTTAAATAGCAATAATACATATATTATATTCAATATATAATTTATAAAAATTATTCCTAATACTAGAAATGGACTACCAGAATATTTATACACATCTATATATCTACATAGACGACGTTGGTCGTACTACATGACCACTAGGACTTGGGTTGAGTTCGGGCTAGTTTGGAGCAACCAGGTCTTCTAAAAGTCAATAATCTTAATAATAAGTAATTAAATTATTCCTAAGGTTATGTCACGATTTGGTCTGGTTTTCTTAGTTAGTGCACACCTATAACTCGGTCTCCTCTACCATGGCTAGAACACTAGTCAAAGTGCTCGACCACACTCTCAGTACCAAAATTCTTGGTTATCTTGCACTCCGAAACTTAATCGCGACTAAGGCCTTCTATACTAAATATTTATAAAATTCTAAAGATCACATTTTAATTCAAACAAATAAATACAAGGATATTTTTTAAACTTTCAGGAAGATGTTAAGAATCTACCCTCCTGAGAAATACCGTCAAATCAAAATGCGATAGTGTATCCTTCTATGAAAGTCATCTAGTGAGACCTATGTAGCAACCTTAACTACCCCAAATGTCAGTTTAAATTAGGGACTCCTACTCCTAACCATTCTCTTAAAATTGATTTACTTCTAGTTGTGAATGAGCATTTCCTAGCCGCAGGCTCGCAGTAGTACGACTAATATGGTACTACCACGAGTTCGCACAATATACAAGAACTGACCTGCATGGGCCACCACAAAAACTTGTCATGACCTACACCCGCTTTTTCGGATACGAGTCGTGTCCAAGCCAGCCTACGTCGCAAAATCGGCGGTAGAACGCTGTCAAGCCCGCAAGAAATAAATGCTCAAAAAAAACTTTATTGCTCATTCACATTTCTAAATCAATTTTTATAAATTACAAGGTTTCACAACTTTATATTTGCTAGGAAATACAATATCTCACAAAATAGAAAAGACAGCTAATTCAACTATCTAGGTTGACCTTAGCATACCCATGCCTTCCCAGTGCTAAGAGTGATCATAGCTAAACCTAAAAAAATATTGGTTTCCAGTCAGGAATGGAACAAGTACAATCTCACAACAGATTCAATAAATAACAAAATCCATAAATCTATAAATAATAATGAAATACACGACGAAAAGACAAGTGTAGAATAATGACAGAAACTGAGCATGGTGAACAAGGCAAGTAAGTACTAAAACAGAGAAGACCTGTAGCCAGCAATATATACTATAGAACCAGACACTGTACCTATCTAGTGAGTTGAAATACTACTTCGACATGTAAACGGCTAAGGCTAAATCTGGCACCCTGCACATAAAATGTGCGACTGCTATTAGGCAAGAATAAGATCCGACACCCGCACGTGAAGTGTGAGGCTTCTATTAGGCAAGTATAATTTTGGGTTTGTTTACATGTCTAGAGTATTTCTCCGTCCGACCAGTACTCATGGATCCAAACAGGTCATGAACACGGTAATAGATTGGTCACGAACAACATGTAAAGAATTCACAACTACTATCTCGTGAAACATCGTGTCAAGAACCAATGTAATATCAATGTAAAATACTACTACGTACATGATTCATAGAGATAATCAGATATAAAAACTATCAGAGATGTACTCGCCTGAGGTCCTTAGCTGGTGAAACCGTTAATTCTGTTGAGTCCAGTATAGTCCGGTTGGCTAGTGTCAATGTGATGGAATCTGGGTTCGCACGAAAAGTAGGAACAATGATTAGTCACGATCAAAAAATGATTCAAGACTGTTTTCCATAAATAAATTCACTTTATTTATTTTGTATCTGAGAAAATTACAACTGTAGGAATCTAATCTAGAAGACGATTACTTTATCCCTTGGACGATGCGATAAAGAAAACTCGAACTTTGAAGAACTTGGACAGCAACTGGGCAATCTCTCTGTTCTCTCTAAAAAATGACTTATAGTCTCTGATGAAGATGAAGAAAACTCTTTTTTATAGAGTTCAGGATAACTGTCCTTAAGCATACGCTCAGGTAGTTACTTGACGTGTGCATAACTGCAGGGACGCGTGGCGAATTCTGATGGAGACACATTAGCGTGCGGTTGAAAGTAGTGGAGCATATTCAGGAGAGATTGATGGCCTGGATGCCACGTTGCATAACTTCTAGAGAAGTAGATAACTGGTACAGGACACGTGAGAACGTGTGTTGACTGTAATCCTGGATATGGTTGTTGTAATACGCTGCCTTGTTGAAGGAGAGTTTATACGCTGACTTGGATAGCGTAGTGCCATAGGAAAATCATACGCTCACTTTATGGGCAAGGAGTCATGTGAGGTCATACGCTCGCTTAGTTAACAAGAAATCATGTGAGGTCCATACGCTCACTTGACTGTGTGAAGAAGGAGTCATGTGAGGTCGATACGCTCACTTGACTGGATGAAGAAGGAGTCATGTGAGGTCCATACGCTCGCTGGAGAAGTGGCCACGTGGCTATCATCAATCTTCTTTGGTATACCATAGCTTCCCATAACTGACAAAATCTTCTCGAGCGTCGTGACTGCGGATTTGACGGCTGACAGACTGTCAAAACTGACAGTAATGATGGCTTTTGTATTTATGAAGGCTGCTGAGTTGTCCTCGTAAAAGACAAAACCGGCTCTTCGAAAACCTATACGACGGTTACTTTTCTCGTGACAGCTGTCTTTGCACGAAAGATGAAGTGTCAGATTCATTCCTCATTTAAACATATGCTGTGCTGTCACTTCAGTAAATAATAAAATATTTACTGAGCGTATGGCTTTTGAATGAGCGTATGACTTCAACTTACATCTGTCTTTAAGCGTATGGATGAAAATGACAGCGTGTCATAATTTTCCACATCCTACAAGACCCCCTTCAAAGTTTTTGAACTTTATGAGTTTCAAAAGTTCGAAATTACTTTGAACAGAAAGTGGGAATGAGTCCTGACACGCTGGCATGAGTTCATTAAATGTCATGATGACTCTTCACTTTTTGAGATTGATTGAATCTGATAGAAGAATATGAACAGCCAGCAAGCTCTATTATATAAACCGAGAGAATTCAATTTTTGGCTTTCATCTTTTGCAACCATGACTCCAAAGGAAGCTGCTGAAGAAGAAGCACGTAAGTTGGGATTCTGTTCCCATGGTGACCCCACTTTTGGGGGCCAAGAACCCGAACCTGTCGTCATCGAGCTCAAGGACGACCCTATGCATTTAGCCAAGATTTTCTTGGGCTACTTTGGTCTGGACGGCTCCTCTTCTTCTGATGGGCAGAGCCTCGCAGAGAAGCGTAAAATGTTCGTTGCTCTGTTACACCGCATGGGGGTCCAAAGCGTAGAAGAGTTAGGCGTCAAGCTTAGTCGCTCTGGAAAATAGAGCGTGACTTTGTTGCACCCCTTTCTTTTCCTCTCTCTTTTTGTTTTGTAGGGCCATCAGTGCCTTTAATGAAAATGAATATTCAAGAATTTTCTGTGTTGAAAACTAACATGCACCGATGAATAACTATCGAATACGCCGTCTTCCAAGTTGTAAGTTACGCTAGATAGCGTATGCCAATGAAATAGCGTATATTACGCTATTTTCCAATGTTTTGTGAATTCCACTGAATAGCGTATATCAGCGTATGTTACACTATAAATTACGCTGTCCTTTAACATTGTGATTTACGTTAAATAACGTACACCAATGAATAGCGTGCACCAATAAATAGTCCGTAAGTTATGCTATCTTCCAACGTTTTGGAAAGCATTCTTTGAATATTTCCAAGGCTGTGCTGGTTTCCAAAGTACACGTGTCATTCATTCCATGTTTACGAGCGCTATTCATGCGGATCCTTTCCAAGAATAGGTTCATGCTCCATACTTTAAATAGATGGATGAACTCCACGCAAACTCATCTTCCCATTCTTCTTCCTCTCTTCTGAGAATGAATTTTCTATGAGAAGAAAATAGGAAAGCCATGTTGTCTGATGTCAAATCTCTGTGCACGCTACCAGACATGGATCTGTCAATCCTTAGCAGCAAACTCAGCGGTAAGTTCAATATACACGCATCGAAATTTTTGTTTGCTAAGGACAAATTCATCTTCCCGAAATGAACAGAATGCATCTGTCTTTGCTTGGCCAGTTTCTGTTAACTGATTTTTCTTTACTATTTCTTGCAGAATTTTGGCTGAAAACCTTCTTCAGAACTGGCATTGGTGATATGGATGCTGTGGACAATGTTCTTCTGACATCTACATCAGGGAGCTCATACGCTTTTGACGCGTATATCAGACAACTCAGAACTCTTCGTGTGATAGAAGGGTCTTCCTCAGATGGTAGGAAGAGCCTTTATACACGAGAGTTGGATGGTGGAGTCAACTCTACCCCGAGAAATCGGGTAGTAGAGTTCCTTTCACGGCAGAACTAGGAATTGTATCCCAAGGTTTGGATACATTCCTATCTGCTTGAGGTGCCGCCGTTCCTCCACGCGCTGTATTGGCAGCAACACGCCATCGTGTTGCCATACTCTGTGGTTCTCCTCTCGTCTGAGAGATAAGACCAGAGTTTGATTCCTGCTGGACACCCAGGAATTGCCACAAACAACGAGATTGCCAGAGAAGATCTAAGAAGAAATAGATCTCAGTTGTACATAGAATGAAAATCCAAGATTTGTAATAGATTTCCATTATGATTTGTAGGAAAGTCTAAGAAATGTAATAGACTTTTTATGAAAATGGGAATGGAAATGACATTCTTCTTCGCTCAATGATTTGTATTTGTGGGTGAATTGTGGACATGATAGATAATAAAAATCATCTTTTCTGTTTTAGAGTATATGATATTATCAGAGGTATTATGGACATGATAATATATAGGAACTCGAAAGAAAATAGATTGATGTCTATGCAGAGGTCAAAATATGACAAATGAGTAAGTAGATTCGGAATTGATTCAGAGGTTATGAAAACATGATCAATAACGAATCCCCGCTTAATGAACTGATAGAAGATTATGAACGGATGAACCGTTAGGAAAATGAAGAATAGATGAACTGTCGAGTGAATGTAATAAATGAACGGACGAACCGTCAAGTATTAATGAACATGTGAAACGTCGGATGAATGTGAGAAATGAATGGATGAACTGAATATCGGGAAAGAATACGTCCCATCGATCCTGGCAAATATATGCCTATAAATAGAGCATCTGTTTGAGTAGAAGGATCACACATTAAAAAAAATGTCTTCCGAAGAGAACACGAAGAAAGGCGAAGTCGTCTCCAAAGTTGATGAAAATGCTAAAGAGCATTCGACTCCCCAAAAGAAGGAGACGGGCGAAAGCTCGTCTGCTCCCAAGCTGCCGAAAGATATCTTGGATTTCTTGGTCGAACAAGGAGAAACCGAAGAAGAAGAAGCAATGAGGCTGGCTGCCTGTCAGTTCTTGGTACGGTCAGGAAATGATGTATTCAATTCTTTTGCTAATTATGTATGTGGTCCTCGTCCCAAATACGAAAGGGATTACAGTGATCTTCCATGATGATGTATTTCTTGAAGAATTTGTCTCAAATAAACTCTGTTTAAGGAAACTTTGTTTATGATGTATCCTTCCTGCTTTATATTATTTTGCCTTTATTCACTGATCTTTTAGACTCAAAAAATCAAAAGGACGAGATATCATTTCCATAGAATATGGTACATACTGAGATAGAAAATTCAGAGGTGATATGGACATGATTTTCTTATACAAGATCTTTATTAAATCCACTGGGAATCTAATAAGACAAAATATCAAATTCTCTGGGAAAATGATACATGGTAGAATATCAGTTTCCGCTGGGGATAATGACATCGAAATAGCTTTTGTAGAGAAGAATAAATTTTTGATTTTACATTTGCTGGGGAGTAATGAAAATATTATTTATACATAATATTTCTTTAAGAATTTGCCATTGATAGGCATCATCGTGACTTTCCCGTCCATAGAGGCAAGCTGATATGCTCCATTAGAGAAGACTTTGTTTACTACGAATGGGCCTTCCCATTTCGCGTCAAATTTGCCTTTGCTCATATGTGTCATGGTCATCGGACGTCTGACAGTAAGGACCAATTCTCCCTTTTGATATGTTCTGACTTTGACTTTCCGATTAAAAGCTTTTGAGATTCGGGCTTGATATAGCTCGATATTTTGTTGCGCATACAATCGTTTTTCATCTAGAGCTTCCAACTCTTTAAGTCGAAGACGATCATTGTTCTCTGCAGTGAGTTCATTAGCGATTGCTATCCTTAAAGAAGGAATTTGAATCTCTAAGGGAAGAACAGCTTCACACCCATATACCAAAGAGAAAGGTGTACATCCGGTCGCATTGCGAACTGTGGTACGATAAGCCCATAAACATTCACCAAGCTTCTCACTCCAGTTACGTTTATTGGAAGAAACGAACTTTTTCAAGAGTTTGATGATTGTTTTGTTGAAAGCCTCTGCTAGTCCATTGGCTGCTGGATTATATGCTGTAGAAGCCAGATTATTAATCCGATGATCATCACAGAATCGAGTAAATTTCTGGCTGACGAACTGTGGTCCATTATCATGGATAATATGCCGAGGAACACCAAATCGATAGATGACATGATGTTTGACAAAGTTGATAACATTAGAAGTCTTGACTTCAGATAACGGGATTGCTTCAGCCCATTTAGAAAAGTAATCAGTTATTGCTAGAATAAACCGATGTCCTTTTGATGATGGTGGATTGATAGGACCGATAACGTCCATGCCCCAAGCTTCAAAGGGCCATGATGCCGCTGTTGGGTGTAAGAACTCCGATGGTTGATGGATAAAGTCTGTATGAATTTGACAGGCTTTACATTTCTGAGCATATTGAATGGTATCAGCTACCATCGTGGGCCAATAATAACCCATACGTCGGATACGATCTTGAAGTTTTGGACCTGGCTGGTGAGCTCCGCAGACGCCATCATGTGCTTCACGGATTATCTGTTGTGCTTCTTCACCAGCGATGCATCGAAGGAGAAGACCATCATAGGCTCGACGATATAGTGTCTTCGTAGTATGATTATAATAGAATCTGAGAGACCGGCGCCGGATAGATGCTGCTTCACTCGGGTTATCAGGAAGTATGTCATACAACACAAAGTCCAGAAACGGACGTCTCCAGTCTTCAGTTACGGTGTCTATTTTGTTAGAAAAGACATATTCCATAGTAGAATTGGAAGAAGACAAGGACACTTTGTCAAATTTTAATTCAGCATCAAAGTTGAGAGAATCTTCGTCTGGATTATGGGGAAAAACCAAAGCCAGATTATTTTCAACGCAGAATAGTTCTCGGTTATAAACCACTATCACTTGCTGACGTCTGATTGGTATGGCTAATACAGCAGCAAGATTAGCCAAAGCATCAGCTTCTGCATTATAGGCTCGTCGAACATGTTCGATAAAGAAACCTTCAAAGGAGGAGGCCATAGAGAGTGCTATTCGATGATAAGGTATCAAATCTTGATGACGAACTTCATACGTTCCTCTGATCTGATTGATGATACGCTTAGAGTCTCTATAAACTTCTAAATATTGAACATCCAGATGTTTAGCGAGTTGAAGACCAATGAGCAACGCATTGTATTCTGCAACATTATTTGAACATGATTGATCCAGAGAATAAGCCCTCTGAATAGTTAATCCCTCTGGGGATACAAGAACAATTCCAACTCCGGCGACAATATCGCCGTTAGGACCTATTCTAGATGCTCCATCAAAGAATAGACGCCAGGTAGGAACTTCTTCAGAAACCAGATTTGAATCTAAAACTTCATCGGGAATCTCATCATATAATTTAGAATCTTCTGGGACTGCATGAGCTACTAGAAAATCAGCAAGAGCCTGTCCTTTAACTGACTTCTGAGGAATATAATGCATGTCATATTGGGCTAACAAGATTCCCCAATTAGCCAGCCTGGAGTTGAGAATACCAGGTTTTTTCATCATAATCCTGATGGGATTCACTCTGGAAATGACATGAATCGTTTGACCGATAATATAATATCGCGTTTTCTGAACAGCAAACATTAATGCTAGGCATTCTTTCTCGATTGGAGAATAACGCGGTTCAGCGCCTGTCATTGTGCGACTGAGATAATAAATGGCCTGTTCATGACCATCTTTATTTTTCTGGGCGAGTAATGCACCAAGAGAATGATCCATAGCTCGAACATATAGAAGAAATGGTATTCCCGAGATGGGAGGTACCAAAACTGGAGGGTTCATGAGGTACTGTTTGATGTCATCAAATGCTTTTTGACATTCTTCGTTCCAGATGAAAGATACACCTTTCTTCAGAAGTTTGTGGAATGGTCTGCAGCGTCCTGATAAATTGGAAATGAATCTCCTGATATAAGCAATTCTTCCTTGAAATCCTCGTAGCTCTTTTAAGGTGCGTGGAGGACGCATCTCTTGGATGGCTTTGATCTTCTCGGGATCCACGTGTATACCTTTAGCGGTAATGACGAAGCCGAGAAATTTACCACTAGAGACGCCTAGGAAGGACTTAGTAGGGTTCATTTTAAGTTGATGCTGACGCATTAAATCAAAGATAGTCTTCAAATCTTGGATATGATCCTCATTTCGTCGACTTTTGACTACAATATCATCAACATAGCATTCGACTATTTTTCGGAGATGTTCACGAAATATAGTGCTCATTGCTCGCTGATATGTTGCTCCTGCATTCTTGAGACCAAATGGCATCACTGTATAACAGTATGTACCGATCGGCGTTCTGAAAGAAGTGTGTTTTTCATCATCTGGAAACATTTTGATCTGGTTGTATCCTGAATACCCATCCATAAATGACATTCGTTCGAAACCACATGTATTGTCGATCATGACATCAGTAATTGGAAGAGGAAACTCGTCTTTGGGACAAGCTGCATTGAGATCGCGAAAGTCTATACAGACTCGGATCTTGCCAGTCTTTTTAAGGACAGGAACAATGTTAGCCACCCAGTCAGGATGTTGTTCCTCTCGAATAAATCCAGAAGCCATAAGCTTGTTGACTTCAGCTTCAATTGCATCCATAATGTCTGGACGAAATCGTCGCTGTTGTTGTTTGACCGGTTTAGCATTTGGCATGATATTGAGTTTGTGCATTGCGATCTTCGGATCTAGTCCTGGCATATCCTCGTAGCTCCAGGCGAAGACATCGATATAATCACGAATAAGCTTGATCATGTCTTGCTTATCTATTTCTGAAAGACTCTCACTGATGAATATTGGTTTAGGAGAACCTTCTTCACCAACATCAATTTGGATCAGTTTATCTTCAGTAGGAGGTTCCCTCTGTTCGAACCTGAATTCCCATTGATTCTCTAATCTTTGAGCCCATCGTTCCGATTCGGGTGATATTTCAAAATCATCCTCATCTTCATCATTTTCTTGTGGGCCATCAACAGAGACCATATTGATGGATAGAATAGAGCGATAAAGATCGCCAACACTCGTGTCAGAATCCTAAGAGAGAGAATCAGAAGACTCAGATCGTTCATCTTCAGATTGTTCGTCTTTATTGAATTTTGACTCTTCATGGACTATGTTGATAAAAGGGGTAGGAGCAATATAACCTAAACCACATTTTGTCCTTCCGTATTTTAATGGAGGAATTCGAACAGGCATTCTTCTTCCTTTTCCATTATTGAGACTGGTTCTAAAGTCATAACCCATATTTTTGATGATATTTTTGGATTGCTGACTGTAGCGACGCAGTTGTAACCTTCCAGTATCGTCATTTATATTATCTTCTTCCAAGTTAGGAGGATTCTGAGGTCCTTTATAGAAAAATATTGGATTTTCTCCCTTCTTTCGACTGGGGACCACAAAGTATGATTTCTGTATAGAGTCTAATGATATGTCTGTATGAAGAGCTTGAACAACCCCTATAGTTAGTGGCTCTAAGCTATTTAGCAATTGTAAATAACTTTGTACATAACCACAAACATCAATATACTGCAAAGGAGATGCTTCATTAATACTAGATGCTGTATTTACAACAGAAGGCTGAGCCTTATCAGACTTAGTCAGATTAATGACAAAGGGGGAGGAAGAAGAACAGTTAGAATTTTTGTTTCGATTAAGATCGATAACAAAAGGCTCAGAAGAGGTGAGCTCCCTTAAAGAAGACCGTGGATAAGTAATGCGTCCATTGACTGGAATGACTAGAGTATCTGATCTAGCCTGAGAAGATGGAGGGGGAGTGATGAGTCCATTAACAGGAATGATCAGCGAACTTTGTGAAGCTTGGGAAGATGGTGCAGTAGTGCGTCCACTGACAGGAATTATCAGTGAGCCCTGGGCAGATGATGAAGTAGTACGTCCACTGACCGGAATTATCAGTGAGCCTTCTTCAGATAATCTAACAGACTGCGGAGGAGTGATACGCCCTTTTACAGGAATAACAAAAGTGTCAACTTTGGATGTCTCATCTTCATTATCCATAGCTTGCAAGACTTTCGAGTATTCATCTTTGTACATGCGAGCGTCATTGAAGTAAGCTTCGACTCCTTTGAATGGGTAAAGATCTGCCACTTCTTTTTGAACCTCTCCATTATCATCAACATATTTGAAGCACTGATGAAGGGTTGAAGGAACGATATTATGTTCATGCAAGAAAGGTCTCCCCAATAGAGCATTGTATGAGCAACCATGATTGTCGATGATGTAAAAAGTAACCTTAGTACGAAGATCGCCTATTTGAAATTTAAGGCGAATCTTGCCTAAAGGCTCACTTTTTCCTTGATTGAATCCCAAGATGGTAGTGATAGTGCTGGAGAGACTATGCACAGGTATCTTCAATGCATCTAACATAGCCTTTGGCATAATACTGAGAGCGGATCCTGGATCAATCAGTAAACGATCAACCTTCATAGAATCAATATATCCTGTATGATATAAAGGACGGTCATGTCGATTATCCTCTAGCAGCATATCGTCCTGCGTAAAGGTAATGTTTGGAATAAATTCCAATACATTATGGCAATGAGAAACAGGTTCTGTTTCCAACTTCTTGAGAAGAGTTAAGCAGATTTCTGCTTGCAGCAGTGCTTCACTTAAAGTTTCTCGAGTCTCTTTAGAGAGGCGTAAGAGCTCGAAGATTGATAATTTAGCTGGGGTATTGGCTAGTTGAGCCAATATATCAAAATTATAAGGCTTTTCAAGTCCTGTAGGAGATGACTTCTTCAATGGTTTGTCGAAGCGGACTTGTTGTTTGCCTTTGTCAGCTGCTGTTGGTTTAGAAGGAACTGTCTCAACAGGAACATTTAAAGGCTCTTCAGTAGAGACTGGAATTGAAGCTGTAACCGGAGGAACGTCAGAAATTTCTTCAGGAACTTCAGCATAATCTTTCAGATATACTTTTCCAGACCGAGTTCCAGCATGAACTTCAACTTCAGATTCTGGTTCAAGGTCTATGGAAACCATGCTGCAATTCTTTATTTTGCTCTTGGTTCTTTTATGTTTGATGAAAGCTTCATTCCAGAAACCAAGGCCAACACGAGATTGATTATGTCTCATGGTGATGGCCAAAGGTGCTCGGAGTCCCTTGCCTGAGTTCAAACCTGGGGCAATAGCTAGATCATAACCCATTTTCGCCATCAATTCACGAGATTGTGAACTGTATAAATGAAAAGCAGGTTTGTATCTATCTTCAATTTGAGGTACAGATTTTATCTTCGTAGAGAATGAATTTCCTGCTGAGATGAAAGTAGAGGTTAGATAAAAATCGGGTGTGAAACTAGAAGTCACATTGCATGACTTAGTCTTCCCGAGCTTCTTTTTAGATGAGGAAATCTTCCGAGGAGAAAAGGAAGACGTCTCAAACTCTGTCTTTAAGTCTGGGTGAATCCACATGATTTCTCCCTTCTTGGTTGTGACAGGAACAAGTCCGTCATTCTGTGCTGGTGGGATGTTTATAACTTCGAGAGTTGCTTTGGGGATAGGAACAATCCTACTTTCCACCATTAAGGGAAGGAAGTCACCGAACTGCATTGAAATTACATTTGCTGTGACTGTTTTGTCTTTGGGTGTTAATGTCACAGCTCCTGATTTAATCATCTCTTGAATCTTCCCTTTTAATACATAGCAAGACCGGATTGTATGACCCAGCATTCTATGATATGGACAGTATTTTGGATGATCTGTCTTATTGGCTTCATCAGGCTTTTTAATTTCTGGCAATTGAATCTTATTACCTTTGAGTAAGCATTCAAAGATACCCTGAACATCGTCATCATCGAAAGAATATTCTTCTTTCGGCCGAGGAGATCTCTGTTGTTGATTTGTTGGAGCTGAAGTAGCTTGGGTAGTCTTTACTTCTTGACTACTGTTTTGGAGATTGACTTCAAGAGCTTCTTTCCCTTTGCGATTGTTGGGTCGAGTACTATTGCTAGCACTCTGATTTGATTCTTTGGGAGCCATTTGTACCCCCAGACCCTTGAAGGTCTCAGCACTGACCTCGGCAGCCTTGGCACTGACAATGAAAGAAGGCCAATCTTGGAACTGAGTGGACCCTGTCCACATACTGATAATTGGTAAGAGGTTCGACTTGCAAGTGTCGATCGTAACAGCATCGGGAGTTCCAAGAGGCATTTTGAGGGCTTCTCTTCTGAATCTCTCAATGAATTCCTCAGTGGTCTCATTATTCTTCTGTTTGATTCTTATGAGGGCCGACATGGTCATATCATTGAGCCCTTCGTAGAATCGTTCAAGAAACATTTGCTTAAAACCGGCGAATGAGTTAATGCACCCATCAGGGAGACTTCTATACCATTCATAAGCCGTTCCTTTGAGACATCCAATGAACACCCGAGTAAGGAGGGCGTCACTTGGTTGCAATTGATCAGTCATTACTTCAAAATGATTAATGAACTGACTTGGAGAGGTTGTCCCATCATAGAAAGAGATGGTCGGAGGTTTGTATTTTGGTGGATACGATACCTGCTTCCATTCTATCGGATAAGACTGTTTGATGCCTAACCTTTGTAAACCATCCTTCTGTTTGAATGCCTCGAATTGAGTTTTGAGATTCTTCAATTCTTCAGAGAAAACTCCCGAAGATTGTGGAGTTGTGGCTTGTAGAGTATAATTGGGAGGAGGGACTGCAGCATATGTACCACCCCCAGCTCCAGAGTGACTTGGTGTGGTTTGTACAGGAACATTAGATTGTACCCCCGGAATAGTAGAGGGTTCGGGGTTTGGAACAACAGAGGTATTCAATACCACTGGTGGTGCTGTCTGTTGTTGAGCCTGCATTAGAGTGTGCATAGCACTCAATGTATATGCCATAGCTCGTAATTGTTGTTCTAAAGAAGAAATCCTCTGTTCATGAGCCTCATTGCTAGTCGAAGGTTCATGATCACTTTCTGCCATGTAAGTGGTAATCATTCGAGGAATAGATGATGAAACAGTCTGTTCTGAATCATCACTGTGTGAATCAGTATCTTTCCCAGGGCTTTTTACAGGAGTCAATACTGGAAAATTGGACTCTCCAAGGAAGTCTTCTGTGATCTCCGGATTACCACTTGGATGAGAAGAAGAAGAAGCTCTGGTCAAGGCTCCGGTCCTGGATCGAGTGCCGAGATAAACACCATCTTCAGAGTCTGATATAGCATCAGACCGTATGCTACCCCCAATATTTCTGGAAGTCATGTTGATAGAAGCATAAAGAGGTTCATCTTCATCCAACATTGGTTCATATTGAATCCGTTCAAAAACAGATTGTCTTTTTGGTGAACAACAACATTGGATGACAACCCGAGGTTGGAAGTCACAACCATGCTTTTCATAGCGAATATGGGCAATGTCATAGCCAGATGAAGTGTCAATTCTCTGTTTATTTTGCAAATATTCTCGGAGATCTATAGGAACAGATTGGGAAGTATTTGAAGATAGTTTCTGTGTAGAAACTTGTCTTTTGTTCTTCTGTCTTCTTGGTTCCTGAGTGTATAAAGACTGATTAATTTGAGCCACATAGTTCTTGGCATATTCTGCATCAGGGTCTAATATACTTGTCTCAGTGGAACTGAACCGATTCTGATTAAGCTTATTACGAAGATCCGTGGGAGATTTGACTTTGATATCAGTCTTGGATACTTGTAATTTGCCTTTCTCAGACCGAGAAATTTTGAGAGAAGGAAGATGAGTATTATTCCGACTAGGAGTCGGTAATAATCCATCTTTGGAGGAATTAGCCAAAAGGCGTTTTCCATTGTTTGATCTAGTAAGATTACTAGTCAAATTAACTCCAGAGGTAAAGACCTTAGGAGTAGAGGAGTTGACTAAAGAGTCTTTCTCCTTGGTTGGCACAAGATGAGCAAGTTGAGGGGGAATCATTTGTATGTTCTGTGGAAGAGAACCCCCAATCTGATTTTCAGAAACAGTCAAAGGACTGTATTTGTTAGCATATGCTGACTTCAGTTTGGACTTCTGGTCATACGCTGCCTTTTTATTAGCATACACTGGTTTTGGCTCGGCGTACGCTGTCTGATGTTGGCTTTTGTACACTGCCTTTGCCGTACGCTGCCCTTTGAATGCCATACGCTCAGAGTCATCAATGGCTAAAGAGCCGACTGCTGTCGTAAGAATAGAGGGAGAAGGGACCTTGACATGTCCAGAGATGGTTTTCCTTGTACACGCTGACTTGGTTAAAGAACCAATTTTGTCAGCGTGACTAGGGGAAACCACTGTTGCCGTGTTCCGAGAAGCCGAAGTGTACTTCATGGAAGTTGAAGACGTGTTCTTGTCAGCATGAGAAGTGACAAAAGCATCTCGAATTGCTGCAGAAGACTTAGGGACATAGACGGAGTGTCTCTTCTTCTTGGCAACAGGAAGAGCGGAGGAAGCAGTGCGGCCCTCCTTCGCCTTGAGCATTTCTTCATAAGCCGATTGGTCGAATTGTACAACCATCGTCTTCTTCGTCAAGCCGATCGACGAAGTATCGCATTGAGTTGTTGCTATCTCATTGGAGGAGACAGCTTTCCCCAGCAGAGTCGCCAATTTGTTTTCCATAAATAAATTCACTTTATTTATTTTGTATCTGAGAAAATTACAACTGTAGGAATCTAATCTAGAAGACGATTACTTTATCCCTTGGACGATGCGATGAAGAAAACTCGAACTTTGAAGAACTTGGACAGCAACTGGGCAATCTCTCTGTTCTCTCTGAAAAATGACTTGTAGTCTCTGATGAAGATGAAGAAAACTCTTTTTTATAGAGTTCAGGATAACTGTCCTTAAGCATACGCTCAGGTAGTTACTTGACGTGTGCATAACTGCAGGGACGCGTGGCGAATTCTGATGGAGACACATTAGCGTGCGGTTGAAAGTAGTAGAGCATGTTCAGGAGAGATTGATGGCCTGGATGCCACGTTGCATAACTTCTAGAGAAGTAGATAACTGGTACAGGACACGTGAGAACGTGTGTTGACTGTAATCCTGGATATGGTTGTTGTAATACGCTGCCTTGTTGAAGGAGAGTTTATACGCTGACTTGGATAGCGTAGTGCCATAGGAAAATCATACGCTCACTTTATGGGCAAGGAGTCATGTGAGGTCATACGCTCGCTTAGTTAACAAGAAATCATGTGAGGTCCATACGCTCACTTGACTGTGTGAAGAAGGAGTCATGTGAGGTCGATACGCTCACTTGACTGGATGAAGAAGGAGTCATGTGAGGTCCATACGCTCGCTGGAGAAGTGGCCACGTGGCTATCATCAATCTTCTTTGGTATACCATAGCTTCCCATAACTGACAAAATCTTCTCGAGCGTCGTGACTGCGGATTTGACGGCTGACAGACTGTCAAAACTGACAGTAATGATGGCTTTTGTATTTATGAAGGCTGCTGAGTTGTCCTCGTAAAAGACAAAACCGGCTCTTCGAAAACCTATACGACGGTTACTTTTCTCGTGACAGCTGTCTTTGCACGAAAGATGAAGTGTCAGATTCATTCCTCATTTAAACATATGCTGTGCTGTCACTTCAGTAAATAATAAAATATTTACTGAGCGTATGGCTTTTGAATGAGCGTATGACTTCAACTTACATCTGTCTTTAAGCGTATGGATGAAAATGACAGCGTGTCATAATTTTCCACATCCTACAAAGACGAAGGGGATTGACTTAGAAAATAATCCTTACTTCAGAAAATATATATACCTATTTTAGGAAAAATATTTATAATGTTTTAAAAACTATATTTTTATTAGCAAAATACTTTAGATAAATACTTGGAAAATCTAGAAAACATTTTAGGGCAAAAACCAAATTTTGTCAAACTATAATTTCTTGGTCAAAACTATATTCTAATAAATATACTTTTTCAGGAAGCAACATAAATAACCCTAATGGTTATAAATAAAACCAAATATATATATATATACGACTTCATTTAAAACAAAACTACTTCTTACTGGAACTTATCTTAGAAAAATATATATATTTAGGAAATTCATTAAAACTCATACCGATAACCCTATTTAGTAATATAACCTTTTTGGAAAATATACTTATATAATTACTTGAGAAAAACCATTTTAGACTAGAAACTCTAATTTTTGAAGTTACAACTATATTTTAATACAATATAATTTTTAAGAAATTATCTAACACATATTTATTTAATAAAATAATATAATACTAATGGTTTCAATAATATTCAACAGTATAACAGTATATATATTATATATTATCAAATTTTCCTATTGAATACATAACTATATACTAATTAATAACAATAGATATTCGATGCCATTAACTAATAAAGTAACAGTTGTTTAAAATATAATAATAAGGGTCATTATTACTTCTGTTTCTCTCAAACTACGAGAAGGAAAGAGAAGAACAGAAAGGAGGAATGAAGTAAAAAACAAAGGAAATTATGAACAGTGAGCTCTTCTCCAGGAGAAGAGGGGTTATAGAGAGAGAAAGATGAGAAAAGCTCACCGAGCTTTTGGGATCGGCCACGCGAGGGAGGGCTCGGCACGGTGGAAAAGCTCGTACGTCGACAGCTAGCGGTGCTGACGGGGCGGTCACGCGGGCTCCGGCGGCTGGGCTGGCCGGTGCTGAGGTGGCCCAGGATCTCACGCCAATAGCGGCGGGGTCTCGGGTGGGCAGCTCCACCATGACGAGACGGCACCGTCCTCTCGTGCGGCACGGTGTTGGGGTCGCTGACGCTGGGGTCATACGGATCCGGCGCCGGAGGCTCGACGAAACGACTACGCGGTCGGACGGCTCACCGGCATGGGAGCTAGATCGGAGGCGCGGGCGGCGTAGAGGTGTCGAGTACGGGGATGGAGAGCTATCATAACTGTGGCTCAGATCTGGGGTCGAAAGTTCTTGCCGAAGATGGGGCGGAGGAGAAAACGGGGCTCGACGGTCGCTATCGGCCCGGCCAGAGGAGTTGGGTTCGAGACGCAGAGAATGGCAGAATTGTGGACCTCGCGTGGTGGTCGGGTGCGGATCCGTAGGGAGGCACGGGATCGGGTGAGTGTCCGACAGTTTCTTCTTGGCTTTTCTTTTCTTCTGTGCTGGTGGTTGTCGGGACGTTTGAGTTGGCCTGTCGGCACGGACACGGTAATTTGATTATAATGGTGGAATAAGATGGGTTTGGACACGGACGCACGGGTTCGAACACGGGTTGGGTTGTCGAAGCATTGGGTTTGATTGACAGAAATATTGGTGGTTGGGTTTCTGTATTGATGGTGGTGTTGTCTTGGCGATTGGTCGGGATCTGTGGAGGTGAACGACTGACACATCGGTGTCGAACAGGGTCGACTGGCAAATGGGTTAGGCGGATATGTGGTGGATTGCCATGGT
The DNA here is from genome assembly GCA_029216955.1 of Iris pallida. NCBI lineage: Eukaryota > Viridiplantae > Streptophyta > Magnoliopsida > Asparagales > Iridaceae > Iris > Iris pallida. Next base: position 7,741,261 of record JANAVB010031219.1, read on the forward strand.
TTGCTGTGGTAGTATATGTAGGATCGACAGGGAAAAGAGGGCAGGGGAATGGCTCGGGCAGATGATGGCAGTGGTTCGAAAAAGGTGGCCGAAATTATATATAACGCATGTGGGTTGAGCGTAGGGATAAGGATTCGGGTTGAAAGAGATAGATGGAAGGGTAGAGGAGCTTTGGATGGATTTGATTTACTTCTATCTATGTAGGGTTGCATCAGAGCTATAGGGAGGGAATTGTTTTAAGCCATTTAAAGGATTTGAATTGAATGCAAGTTTAAATACAAAGAAGGTGGGTGCGGTCATCCAAGAGCATGATTTGGGTTAGAACTAAACCAAAATCCCTTATAAAATTTGGGTTTTGCATAATCCCCTTCCATGTTAACATAATAAATTATTTACTTAATAATACTATCAAAATCACACTAAGTAAAATATTCAAGGGTTCATAGTTACCATTGCAATATAACAATATCATCTAATAATATACATTTTTATTAGTCAATCCTCATTTAAAATAATTTGACGAAAATATTTCTATCACTCAAATAAATATGCTTCTCAAATCTCTTTCGTAGCCGATAGTTTTGGAAGTCCAAAATAATGTATAATAATAAAACTCAAGGCTAAGATTTTATTTATTTATTTATTTTGTTATAAGAAATTGGTACTTATAAACCATTTTTTTTAAAACTAGTTTTTGAAATGACAAGTAAAATAACGTTTAAAAGTTTCAAAGATGATTTACTTAAAAATACCAAAAATAGAATAAATAAACAAATAGAATTTTAAAAAAAATTCGGGAATATGAGTTACAAGGTGGTACCCCCAGACCGGCATTAACAGGTACAGAAGATGCTATGAGCTCGGGATTCGTAGCGAGATTTATAACCGGTGGCACGACATGTTGAGCCACGATTATAGTATAAATACTTGCGACCATTTCAGCCATGGTCTTCATTTTGTCTTCCAATGCAGCAATTCGTTATTCTTGACTTGTTGAACTAGAAGCGTCTTGGTCTTCTGTAATGGCATATGTTGTCACCTCTCTTGCCATGATTGATGAGATAGTTTGTTTAGAGCTTTCACTATCTGTGTCAAAGTCGGACAAAGAATCCTCTCCTAGATGAGTGATGGGAAGATCTTCATGATCAAAAGCATCCTGGTCCAAGTTTCAATCTTTCGATCTGGTATATTGAAAGACCCCTTCACTAGATTCACGAAGTTGACCCAAGTATTGCTGACTCGGATTACGAGACGTGCCCCTTTTTGAATTTTTTCTACCCCAGTGTCTCGGGAAGTCATATTGACAGAAGCATATAACAGCTCATCTTCATCTTCCATCATAGGTTCAGGAGTTGAAGCATAGTTCAGACGATCGAAGACAGATCGTTTAGCTGATTGGCAACAACACTTGATGACCACTTCATGAAGGCAATGGCGTTCTGATGGATGATGTAAAGATGAGTGAGATGTCTCCGTGACCTCCCGTTTTTGTGTAAGACGTTCCCGGAGTTCAGTCACCACCACGGGACGAGAAGAAGTCGAAGGAACATATTCCTTAATGATATTAGGAACATGCCTCCGATTTTTAAGATGTTTCGTTCCGTGGGTGTACAGAGAGGTACTTAACTTATTAGCATAAGTGATTGGATCTTTCTTTTCAAAACTGTGTTTCTGGTACAAGTTGGCCTTTGGCATAGGATACTTGTATTTTATCGAGGTTGATACTGATTGACGCCTATTGAGATAGGCACGCAAATCAGAGAATTCTGCTCCCGGTGCATCTGTTTGAGAAACCAGCAATTTTTCTTGCTTGGATCTTGAAATATGCAAGGTTAGAAGATTTAAATAGTTGCCATAGGGGTAGGCAGGATGCCTCTTTGATCAGTATTCTTCCCCATGGTAGAGATTTTAAGACCTCTGTTACAAACAGAGGAATCTCTGTTCAAAGGAATACAATTTGAGATATTTTCCTCTGAGTCATAAACTGAGGAAGATTGAGAAAAGACCAAAGGGTGCTTTCTTTTAATTTGTGAAGGGTTAGCTAAGAAGCATTTCCCTCTGTTTTTTTGTGGGACCAGCTTATGCGCATGTCACGCAAGTTGAGAAAGTGTCAAAGGACCCTTCCTTTTGTTCTGTCTAGCACTAGCACTAGAACATTGCTTCTCCAAGTTCAGAACTGGAGAAGAAGAGGAAATAACTAAAAGACTAGTTCCCTTAGGTTGCGCCGAAGCATCATGGTGTACAAACGGCGCCTGGGCAGCAGGGTGCTTAGGTTGCGCCATAGCTAGATGGGCTACTGGTTGCGCCTTAGCAGTAGGTTGCGCCTTGGCAACAAGATGAGTTGACTGCGCCCTGGCAGCAGAGGGAGTAGATTGCGCGCAGGCAACAGAAGCAGTGGACTGCGCCTTGGTAGCAGAGTGAGTAGATTGCACGTGGGTAGCAGATTGAGTAGATTACGCACGGGCAACAAAGTGGGTGGATTGCGCATAGGCAACAGAAGTAGTCTGCACCTGGGCTACAAAGGCAGTTTGTGCCTTGGCCACTGAGCGCTCAGGTTGCACCTGGGCAACAGCAACTGTAGAAGACTTAGGAGCCCACACAGTTTTGTTTTTGGTGATAGCCACAGCACGCTTGTTGCTCTTGTTGTTGATCATATCCTCGTAGGCTGTCTGGTTGACTTGAACAACCATAGTCTTCTGCGTCTTGTCGATCGATGCAGCATCACATTGAGTTGTCACCTTCTCGTCGGAGGAAAAAGTCGTCACCAGCAGAGTCGCCATTTTGTTTGCAAAAACAAAAAGTTTATAACAAACTTTAAAAGAATCGTACAAAGTACAATGAATTCTGGGGAAGTACAACTTTAAGAATCCGATAGCTTTATCCCTTGGACTATGTGACTTTAAGAATAGAGCCTCTGGAGAATGCAGCAGCAATTTTGCAAAATTTTTTTATCTCTGTGATGCCTTGATAATGATTGGAAACTCTATTTATAGAGTTCTGGAAATAACTGTTTTAGCAGTTATTCTGATGTACGCGAGGTTGAATTGTGCCACTTTGGGTTGCGCCAACCTTAAGTTGTGCCAACTTCCATTCAGTTACACAAACGTGTACTAACTGTATTTAGACGCATAGCATCATATGATTGAGATGCGCATGGTCGTGTACAGAGTAGTGAACACGTTTTGAGAGATTAGTGGCATGTGCGCCACGTCATCCTGCTTTAGAATGTAAGTTGTCTCAACTTTATTAGGTTGCGCGAGCTTCAATCAACGAGTCAAACTGCGCTTGATTGGGTTGCGCCTGGGCGCAACTCAGTGCATAGGAACGTGGCAACATTTGAATGTATGAGAAGAATTTGTTCAGATTGCGCCTAGGCGTAACTCACAGAGTGCGCAGAACAACTGTCAATCAAATCGTCTTGAGCACCACGCTTTACGGGATTCGAAGAGATTTTCTTCGTTTAACGTGCTGTCAGTTGTCAGTGCTGTCAGTTAATGATGGCAATTATTGTCAGACGCCATGTAGACTTTGGCGCAATATGATTAGGCACAGTCTGATATATGGCACAACCTGATCAGTGGCGCAATTTGATCTCTGAGCTTCATAACAGTGACACAGCTTGATTTCTAGGGCGCAACTTGATTACTGAGTAGTAAAAACATGGTACAACTTGATTTTTAGGCTCTACACTAGACTACAGCTAGAACAGATCATGTATTACTTAGTCTTGCTAGTTCTTCATTTTGTATTACTAGCTTCATGATCATCTATATATTATGACGCTTTATTGTCTTATATGCCTGATGATCATATCCTTGTACATTATTTGCTGGACCGTAATTGAGATGTCTAGGATCATGTGACCTAGGTTTGACAGTTGGTTTGTGGTAGTAACCCCCATCTATACAACTTATACGTTATTTCAGAGCACTGGAGTACTTGGTATACATAGCTGGCCTGGTCCGTCCCTACTTGCTAGTTTTCTAGTTCTGGGACGTGACAAGCATGATAGATGATACTAACATAAAGGAATATATCGAAAAATGCATGGTATCATAATACTCAAATATAGCAATGCAAGTCTGAAATAATAAACATGTTAGTAAGATAGTGCTGGAGACAATATCCTGTATAAAACCTAGTCTACTGGGTCGTCACTACAGTTTCTTTTGCGGAAACTAGGCCCTCATGTGCCAAAGTCTCCTGATCTATGCCTACTACGTCCTGCGGGCCATAGTAGGTAGTGCACTCGTCCTCGTCGTCTGAAAAATATATCCAGCCAGGATTGGAGCGAAGTATATTTCTACCAACAATTCCAGTAAATGATAAAAACTATGTAGCAGTAAATAGAGAGATAATATAAGAATGAGTAAAATGTATATGAAAGTAGCATGGCATGGTAAAACTGTAAACAAGAGCAAGTAAAATAACTTATATCATGTACAAGGGTCAAGAAATCTATACTATCAATGTAAGTGAGTACTAGTTTCGATATGTGGCCGGCTTGGGAACTTGCACAAGATTTTATGGCCTGGTTAATCATAAGTAGGGGTATGATTAACACTCAAAAGAAACAATACATGCATAAGGAGGGTATTTGACCACATATCTAGCTAATACTCCTCGTCCCCGACTGATACAGTGGATCCAACCATGGCTCTTTACGACACGAGATATTCTGAGAAGGTAGCTAATCCTCCCAGAAATCGGTATCTATACAATGCACAAGAATAATAACAAGGCTCGCATAAGGTATACCAGATATGTGGGAAAAATATCTCAAGACGGGATCCAAATAATACCAAATTTGTGTGACCAATGTGTCAAGAAATCGATGATATCTATACTAAATACAAGAAATATAAAAAATAACATAGACGTGAAATTATTAGAGCATGTACTCGCCTGAGATCCAATATGGAATATCAATAATATCTGATACGGTGTCTCGAAGACCTAAATGTGGAATGTTATATCAATATCAAGTTTCAGAATGAAAACAAGTCAAACTAGTCAAAATCTATGTCATAAAGTCATTTCTAGGTTAATTGGTCAACTCTAGGTTGAACTAGTCAAACTTGGTTAAACTAGCCATTTTTAGATTATATATGTCTATATCCAAGCTATTGTGTCCATATACCATGTTTATAGGTTTTACTAGTCATCACTGCATATGTGTGGGTTCAAAGCCTATTACTTATGTATTAACTTATGGGTAATACCCAACTCATATACACTACCGAATTACCTTACCTTCACTATTATACTCTTAATACCTTTACACACACATATATACATTCAATCTATATATATACTCTTACCTATGTTATATATTACCTATACATTCTCTATCTACCCTAGAAACCATGCTTCACATGTCCTATCACTAAGTTTCTCCTCTCACACCCATGTGTGACACACAACCACCTCACTGTTGTCCAATGAAGGTAACCCTTTCCTTCCTACACTGAATTCCCTAATTCCTCCTAACTCCTTGCATATTGAACTAAACCCTCCCCCAAATTTGTCCTACTGATACCAGTGCACCTTGGTGCACTGGGACTCAGCCTACACTCTCATTTTCCTCCAACTGCCAAGGCTATTGTTGCTGCTTTACACTACAACCTGTGCACCTACATGTGCACATGTGTCACGATCCGCACCCAGTGTAGGGGTACGAGAAGTGGGTACGTCCAGCCTATGCCGCAGTGTCGGCGGTAGAACACTGTCTTAGGTTACTATCTAAACAACAACTCATGCAATTATATAATGTACTTGTCAAACCTCAACTCCGAACGGAGGACAAGTATAGATATAATGAAATCTCAATCACAGTCTAAGCACGATATGATAACACAGAAGTTTATAACTAAAGACTAAACAATAACAAATATCAACTACTAAATAATAATATCTCAAACAAACTCAAATACAAACTCATATCTCAAGTTATTACAATTCAAGTTCTAAAACATGAAAACTAAACCAAGTCTACTAGCTAGTCTCTCGATCACTGCTGAGTGTCGGGGCCAAAGGTAGCTAAGCCATCTCCTGCTCCAAGGCAAGTAGGACAAATATTTTTAGGGCAATCATCTGTAATATTTTCAACATGTCCAGTCAGGACAGGAACGAGCACAACTCATCTAGAAAAACCCAAGTAAATGATAGAGAACTATAAAGCAGTTATAGACAGTTTTATTGATGAACATGGTAGTTTATATTCAGGTGATGGTATAGAGAAACAGTTAAGATACAAGAAAAGTAAGGTAACTAAAACAAGAGAAGAATCATGACAATGAAGACTGTAAAATAAGATTCTAGCTGAACTAGGATAACATGATAAGTCCAGACAGTAAATGTAAGACAAGTGTAAATCTAATGTAAATCTAATTTAAATCCAGTACGAGACGAATCTAATACAAGATGAATCCAGTACAAGATGATTCTTGTCAGGGATCAAGAATCCAGGTGAGACCAGCTATATTCTAACATTGTGTTTTAAAATACCGAGATCGACATGTAAATGGCTGTAGCTATCAGGCACATCACTTACTGATCAGGCGAGGGATGACTATGCTTCCAGTAGATTCCAGTTTGGAGATTCTAGATTTGGGGTATGTCTACATGTCTTACTCAATATTTTTCTACCCCGTAAAACAAGTGAATCCAGAATTCGATACGATAATCGAGATGAGTCCAGCCAAACATGATGATACCAGCAATGGTTCCAGTAATAGAGGCCAGACAAGATGGTATGTGTGTCACATACATGAATCCAGAAATATCCATACGTGTTGTAACAGAGAATCACATAGAACTAACTAGAACTGAAGTACAGTAATTGACAAGTAAATGAGAGAACTATCAGAGAATGTACTCGCCTAATACTCTGAAAAGAGTAGTGCAATATCAGATGTCTGCACCGGAGTCACAATGTCCTAAATAGAATAGTACAAGTTATAATGTGTTTAAAATAAGGTAAATGAAGTTTACAATGCAATCTACATGATTTCTAGGTCAATCTAGGTCAAAATCAAACTTGGTCAACTCTAGGTCAACCCAAGTCAATACTCTAGTCAACTAGGCCAATCTGGTCAACTAGTCAACCTTTAGCCAACTAAGAGTCAAGTCAACTATCTATGGTCAATTACCTAGTTAACTAAGTCAACAAGTCAATATTGGTCAAACTTAGGCTAGCAAGGGTCTATTGGTCAAACTTGTCCAAGTATATGGTATTGGTTTACTAGGCTACAAGGCAAACTCATTATCCTAACCAATCCATAACATATCCCATCATCCATATCTAAGGTATATCCTATAACAAGTTACCATTATGTGATAACCCTATAAGGTATACATATGCTATGAAACCAACCCAAGTCAACTCATATCTAACATGCCCTCATATATATAACCATATATATATTTAACTATATCATAATGTACCTTTACCATGTTTACTATATCTCATAAATATAGCTAATAGCCTACATGGGGGTAAACCCTCACAACATCATCTCACACATACATACATACATCTGCCCCATGTATGAACCCTCAATACAATCTGAACTCAAACTAACAACACACATCCTTTAACTAATCATCTAGGATACTCATAAATCTTAATTTCTAAGACAACCCCAACTAACCTAAAATACTAGACTGACACTAACTCTTCTAAAAAATAACACTAGAAAATAGGCTCAAGGCCAAAACCAAGACAGGTCTGCTATAGAAAAACCAGGCCAAGCCAAGTTATTGCAGGCCAACACCACTATACCTGGCCTGCCAAGGCCAGGCTATGATCATGCCCACTGCACCTGGGCAGTTCTTCCTGTCTGCAGTGGCTAAGGACCGGACTATGGAGTTCAATGTCTGAACTCCAGTTCAGAACAGTAGAAGGCAAGAATCTCTGAAATCCAAATAAACCCTATTTCCAAAATACAACCCATACTAAGAACATCTCACTTAACATAAATCAGTTTAACATATACCTATCATACATGCAAATATACATTCATACAATACCTGAACTCTGATACACTTATCCTAATCTACTAATAACAGCAGGAACTAATAGATTGAACCAATATAATAGGTAAATCGCATATGTCTGAATCAAACCCAGGAATTCGAATGTTGATTCCAATATCTCAGAAACAATCAAATTCCCAATACAAATTTAATTATATAAAAAACCCAAAACCCGGGAATGAATGTTTACATTTAAACATATCAATACAAAACTAAATTAGTAATACAAAAGCAACTAAAATAGGAGAACTAAGTGTACAGAGGTATGGGCATACCCCATGTGTCCTAAGGAAGCCAAACGTGTCCAATAAACAGGACATTAAGTATCCAAATTTGGAATGGAACAGTATCAGAAACTGGCAGCGAAGACTGCCTCGTGCAGCCATGTCGTGCCTTCGTGGGCTCGACACAGTGCTCGAGGCACCACGTGCTCTTGCACTCGTGTCTAGGGGATATAGGGCTAGGGACTGAACACCCTGCCCCATGTCGAAGTGTCATGTCTAAACACGCGTATCAGAGCGTGAAAATCCGCGTGGGTGTGGACAACGCGAATCAGTGCGAGGTCGATAACTTCGAGAATACCAAACCAACTCGACCCAAACTTTGTGTGTGTCGTATCAGACATTAGGCCCATGTGTCCACCATGTTTCGTCCGTTCTAGTGTCGTGTCCTGGGTCGACCCCGAGCAACAGGGGATGTGCACAATATACACGAGACAGTGCAATATCAGTGCACGTGCAAGTACGTGTCCAATATGACACGAGATGACTCGAGACTCAAGGGGTGATGTGTCAGACACTGCCACTTGGTCTGTGCCAAGTGGTACCACGTCTCGAGCCGTGTCGTATCCACAGTGACACTCGGGTAGCAGGGGATGTGCACGGGGTCTGTGTGCGTGTGTGCGTGTCCATTTTTGACACGACAAACCCCCAAAATTCGACTCAGTCCATACGATTATTGATATACACATATTAACCTAATTTTTTGTTCAATTAGATTTTAAAATTAACAAAATTCATTTCTTACAAATATTTCATCGAACACTCTATTAAAGCCACTGATACGTGTCCAATACGGACACAAAATGTACACTACCTAGCCCCAAACTAACTCTACAGCTAGGGTATACCTATATGCATGCATCAATGTAAAGAAAACATGATTTTATATAGGTTTCATGGTATTTACCTATTGAGAGTAAATCTCAATACAAAGGTGAGAATGAGTGTTTTTCCTTGAACTTTAATTGCCCAAAGCACTCCAAATCCTAGCTAGCAAGCCCCTACTAGCTTCCACTATGGTAGAGGGTGATGATGCAATTGATTAGACTCAATTTGGACTTAATTTGGATATTAGGGGAAAGAAATTGGGGAAGAACAATTAGGATTCTATGTAGAGGTAAAAAGAGGCAAGGGTTTTCTTAAGGATTCTTTATAGGAAGGGGGAGCACTTGATGGCTGGTCATTAGATGAATTAGGGTTAGTTTTACATGTAGATGAGTGGCTAGGGCTTGTCCACCCAATTCTAAGCCTTCCTATTGGTTCAATTAGTCATAAGACTTTCTTTTTCACAAATATCCTAAGGGATAAATATCCTACTATGAAGTATCTAGATATTGTTAATCTTGTCATTACTAGGTTATCCTAATCAAGATTCTAAGCTCAAGGCTAATCTAGATTAGGCTAAGATTCTAGGTCAAGTCTCAACCTAAAAATTAGCACATATTTAAATAATGTAAATTATAATTTCACAAAATTATCAAATGACCAAAATACCCCTAGGCTAAAAAGTTGTAATTAGTCATCCTAATCACATGACTAGGCTCCCTTGGTCATGGTTAGTACCTATGCTTAGCAAAACTAGGGTTTAACTAGTTAACCATCAAAATCACAATTCAATATTTTAAATAGTTTTAAATTGATTAAAAATCACCAAAACTCATAATATGATTTAAATATTATTACTAAATGATTATAATTACAAAATTTCAAAATTATCCTCACTTGGAAAACTGGGTGTTACAAGTCTACCCCTATTAGAAGAATTTCGTCCTCAAAATTAAGATGATCGTACTCCTCATAGGTCAAACCCCCAATCAAACAAGGTCGAAAGATAACATGCAAACTCAGTCCTACTGGTCGTGATTCCACAGTCTCGATCAGGATAACTACGCTATTTAACATATCACAAGCATATCCTGGCAGGTACTAATGGAAATCACACATGAAGGTGGGAGAGAAGAATAAGGAGGTCAAACCTGTTAACCCATCACCTGCATCATTGGCCTCTTCGACCTCCATCGAAAAAGCTCCACCCCTCTGGTGGTGGTGCTGCGCCACAGGTGGCCTAGCTCCCTCAAAAGGAGGTGCAATGGAATAATCTATCTTCTGGTGGGCTTCAGACCCACAGAAATAGCAAACCTTCAGCCTCTTCCTATACTGCTCCCTGGTGTGTCCTAACTTCCTGCAGTAGGAACAACTGATCGTCTTTGGGTCCTAACCCCGATACTGATGCTGCACCTGCTGAACCATCACTAGTGCCTGTGTTTGCTGAATCTATACATGAGGCCTTTTGGCCTGGCCTCCGCTGCTACTGGCTCTCTGAAAGTCCCGACCTCTCTTCAGTTTCAGCCCCAGGTCGTCCTCTGCCGCCATAGCCCCTGCCAAGATCTCTGCGAAGGTAGAATCATGGTCACTCTTAGTCAATGATCGAACCTCTCCGATCAAACCTCTGCGGAACTTCCTCGCATTCGTCTTCTCGCTCAGCTCCTCAATGAATCTGCCCAGCCGGCAGAACTCTCCAGCATATTCTCCGACTGTCTGGCTCCCCTGAACCAGGCTCTCAAACTGTGCCTCTATGCCTCCAAGTGCTACGTCTAGAAAGAACTGCTCCTTGAACAGCGTCTTGAAGGCTTCCCAAGTCTATCCTTCAGTTCCCACTCTGGGGTCCGTCTGGTACCATGTGCGGGCCAAGTCCTGCATCTGGCTGCCCGCAGCTTCGATCTGAAGCCAGGCTGGTATCTCTGCTAATCGGAATATCTCCTCCATATGCTCTATCCAGTCATCCGCATAGTGGATGCCCTCTGTACCAAGAAAATCCCTCGGACGCATCTTCTGAAACTCCTGGATGCCCGACGTCCTCTGATGGCACTGATGTGTCTGTCCTCCCTATGGCTGTACGGTAACCATCTCCACTATCGTCCTGACCAGCTGGTGAGCCTCGTCTATATCCTGACGGAAGTCGGCAGTCTGACGCTGTTGCTGCTGCTGGTGGGACTCCAGAATCCTCTCCACAAAGGAAAACAGGTGGGCAGCATCAACCAATCCTGCAGGTGGCTGCTGATGCTGCTGCTTAAATATCTCAGGAATGACTAGGGTCGTCCTCCGAACAGGTGAAGGCATACCCCCAAAGGCTGCAGTTGTTCCTGTTTGATCAGGAACAGAAGGTGCTATAGTCCCAGCATCCTGCAGTACAGGACGAGAGGTGGCAGACCCCTCCCCAGCGGCTGCTGTACCAGAGCGATGCGATCGTGTCTCCACCATCCTGAAGACAGATCGAACAAGGAAGTCAATACTGAGCAGGAATCGACATAATCAAGGAAGGACAGTTTATTTCAAAGAAGGCAATTCAGTAAGATGTGTAGATGGCATGAATTGAAGCAGAATTTTCCTAACTGTGATTGAGTACCTCTCCGTTTAAGCCTATCTCTCAATCCTATCGTAGGCTATAGTGATACTCTATTTCGAATACCACTACATAAACTCGACCTGCATAGGCCACCACTAAAAATGTGTCACGACCCGCACCCAGTGTAGGGGCACGAGAAGTGGGTACGTCCAGCCTACGCCGCAGTGTCGGCGGTAAAACGCTGTCCTAGGTTACTATCTAAACAACAACTCACGCAATTATATGATGTACTTGTCAAATCTCAACTCCGAACGGAGGACAAGTATAGATATAATAAAATCTCAATCACAGTCTAAGCACGATATGATAACACAGAAGTTTATAACTAAAGACTAAACAACAACAAATATCAACTACTAAATAATAATATCTCAAACAAACTCAAATACAAACTCATATCTCAAGTTATTACAATTCAAGTTCTAAAACATGAAAACTAAACCAAGTCTACTAGCTAGTCTTCCGATCACTGCTGAGTGTCGGGGCCAAAGGTAGCTAAGCCATCTCATGCTCCGAGGCAAGTAGGGCAAATGTCCTCAGGGCAATCATCTGTAATATTTTCAACAGGTCTAGTCAGGACAGGAACGAGCACAACTCATCTAGAAAAACCCAAGGAAATAACAGAGAACTATAAAGCAGTTATAGACAGTTTTATTGATGAACATGGTAGTTTATATTCAGGTGATGGTATAGAGAAATAGTTAAGAATAAGGAAAGTAAGGTAACTAAAATAAGAGAAGAATCATGGTAATGAAGACTGTAAAATAAGATTCTAGCTGAACTAGAGTAACATGATAAGTCCAGACAGTAAATGTAAGACAAGTGTAAATCTAATGTAAATCAAGTATGAGACGAATCTAATACAAGATGAATCCAGTACAAGATGATTTTAGTCAGTGCTCAAGAATCCAGGTGAGACCAGCTATATTCTAACAGTGTATTTTAAAATACCGAGATCGACATGTAAACGGTTGTAGGTATCAGGCACATCACTCACTGATCAGGCGAGGGATGGCTATGCTTCTAGTAGATTTTAGTTTGGAGATTCCAGATTTGGGTTATGTCTACATATCTTACTCAATATTTTCCCGTCCCGCAATACAAATAAATCCAGAATTTGACACAAGAATCGAGATGAGTCCAGCCAAACATGATGATACCAGCAATAATTCCAGTAATAAAGGCCAGACAAGATGGTATGTGTGTCACATACATGAATCCAAAATATCCGTACGTGTTGTAACAGAGAATCACATAGAACTAATTAGAACAAAAGTACAGTAATTGACAAGTAAATGAGAGAACTATTAGAGAATGTACTCGCCTGATACTCTGAAAAGAGTAGTGTAATATCAGATGTCTGCACCGGAGTCACAATGTCCTAAATAGAACAGTACAGGTTATAATGTGTTTAAAATAAGGTAAATAAAGTTTACAATACAATCGACATGATTTCTAGGTCAATCTAGGTCAAAGTCAAACTTGGTCAACTCTGGGTCAACCCAAGTCAATACTATAGTCAACTAGGTCAAACTGGTCAACTAGTCAACCTTTAGTCAACTAAGAGTCAAGTCAATTATCTATGGTCAACTGCCTAGTTAACTAAGTCAACAAGTCAATATTGGTCAAACTTAGGCTAGCAAGGGTCAATTGGTCAAACTTGTCCAAGTATATGGTATTGGTTTACTAGGCTACAAGGCCAACTCATTATTCTAAACAATCCATAACATATCCCATCATCCATATCTAAGGTATATCCTATAACAAGTTACCATTATGTGATAACCCTATAAGGTATACATATGCTATAAAACCAACCCAAGTCAACTCATATCTAACATGCCCTCATATATATAACTATATATATATTTAACTATATCACAATGTACCCTTACCATGTTTATTATATCTTATAAATATAGCTAATAGCCTACATGGGGGTAAACCCTCACAACATCATCTCACACATACATACATACATCTACCCCATGTATGAACCCTCAATACAATCTGAACTCAAACTAACAACACACATCCTTTAACTAATCATCTAGGATACTCATAAATCCTAATTTCTAAGACAACCCCAACTAACCTAAAATACTAGACTGACACTAACTCTCCTAAAAACTAACACTAGAAAATAGGCTCAAGGCCAAAACTAAGACATGCCTGCTATGGAAAAACCAGGCCAAGCCAAGTCAATGCAGGCCAACACCACTATACCTGGCCTGCCAAGGCCAGGCTATGGTCATGCCCACTGCACCTGGACAGTTCTTCCTGCCTGCAGTGGCTAAGGACAGGACTATGGAGTTCAATGTCTGAACTCCAGGTCAGAACAGTAGAAGGCAAGAATCTCTGAAATCCAAATAAACCCTATTTCCAAAATACAACCCATACTGAGAACATCTCAGTTAACATAAATCAGTTTAAATATACCTATCATACATGCAAATATACATTCATACAATACCTGAACTCTGATACACTTATCCTAATCTACTAATAACAGCAGGAACTAATAGATTGAACCAATATAATAGGTAAATCGCATATGTCTGAATCAAACCCAGGAATTCGAATGTTGATTCCAATATCTCAGAAACAATCAAATTCCCAATACAAATTCAATTATATAAAAAAAACCCAAAACCTGGGAATGAATGTTTACATTTAAACATATCAATATAAACTAAATTAGTAATACAAAAGCAACTAAAATAGAAGAACTAAGTGTACAGAGGTATGGGCATACCCCATGTGTCCTAAGGAAGCCAAACGTGTCCAATAAACAGGACACGAAGTGTACAAATTCGGAATGGAACAGTATCAGAAACTGGCAGCGAAGACTGCCTCGGCAGTCATGTCGTGCCTTCGTGGGCTCGATACAGTGCTTGAGGCACCACGTGCTCTTGCACTCGTATCGAGGGGACATAGGGCTAGGGACTAAATACCCTGCCCCGTGTCCAAGTGTCACAGTGTCGTGTCTAAACACGCGTATCAGAGCGTAAAAATCCGTGTGGGTGTGGACAACGCAAATCAGTGCGAGGTCGATAACTTCGAGAATACCAAACCAACTCGACCCAAATTTCGTGTGTGTCGTGTCAGACATTAGGCCCACGTTTCTACCAAGTTTTGTCCGTTCTAGTGTCGTGTCGTATCCTGTGTCGACCCCGAGCAACAGGGGATGTGCACAGTATACACGAGACAGTACAATGTCAGTGCGCGTGCAAGTATATATCCAATACGACACTAGACGACTCGAGACTCAAATGTGTCAAACACTGCCCCTTGGTCTATGCCAAGTGGCACCATGTCTCGAGTCGTGTCGTATCCACAGTGATACTCGGGTAGCAGAGGATGTGCACGGGGTCTGTGTGCGTGTATGCGTGTCCATTTTGGATACAAAAAAGCGTTAAAATTTGACTCAGTCCATGCGATTATTGATATACACATATTAACCTAATTTTTTGTTCAATTAGATTTTAAAATTAACAAAATTTATTTCTTACAAACATTTCATCGAACACTCTATTAAAGCCACTGATACGTGTCCAATACGGACACGAAATGGACACTACCAAGCACCAAACTAACTCTACCGCTAGGGTACACCTATATGCATGCATCAATGGAAAGAAAACATGATTTTATATAGGTTTCATGGTATTTACCTATTGAGAGTAAATCTCAATGCAAAGGTGAGAATGAATGTTTTTCCTTGAACTTCAATTGCCCAAAGCACTCCAAATCCTAGCTAGCAGGCCCCTACTAGCTTCCACTATGGTAGAGGGTAATGATGTAATTGATTAGACTCAATTTGGACTTAATTTGGATATTAGGGGAAAGAAATTGGGGACGAACAATTATGGTTCTATGTATAGGTAAAAAGAGACAAGGGTTTTTTTAAGGATTCTTTATAGGAAGGGGGCACTTGATGGCTGGTCATTAGATGAATTAGGGTTAGTTTTATATGTAGATGAGTGGCTAGGGCTTGTCCACCCAATTCTAAGCCTTCCTATTGGTTCAATTAGTCATAAGGTTTTCTTTTTCACAAATATCCTAAAGGGTAAATATCCTACTATGAAATATCTAGATATTGTTAATCTTGTCATTACTAGGTTATCCTAATCAAGACTCTAAGCTCAAGACTAATCTAGATTAGGCTAAGATTCTAGGTCAAGTCTCAACCTGACAATTAGCATATATTTAATTAATATAAATTATAATTTCACAAAATTGTCAAATGACCAAAATACCCCTAGGCTAAAAAGTTGTAATTAGTCATCCTACTCATATGACTAGGCTCCCTTGGTCATGGTTAGTCTCTAGGCTTAGCAAAACTAGGATTTAACTAGTTAACCATCAAAATCATAATTCAATATTTTAAATAGTTTTAAATTGATTAAAAATCACCAAAAATTATAATATGATTTAAATATCATTACTAAATGTTTATAATTACAAAATTTCAAAATTACCCTCATTTGGAAAACTGGGTGTTACAATAGGTGCAAATTTTCTATTCTCCTTGGCCGCTCCTAACTGGACAGAACACAAATCCCCTATGTGTTCTAGGGTGAAACACATAAACTCCTCTTCCTAATACCTGTAAAGCCTACATCTGCACAACCCCTGCCATAGGAAGAACCCCCCTTGCCTTACATCCATTAGCCACAGATTCCTTGCTTTGCTAACTGCCTACACATAATTTTCCCTAATCCTTGACCTGTACAAGTATGGGCAGTCCTCATATTCATTCAAAATCTCCAACCCCTGCTATATAGGTTCTATGGTAGTTTAATTATCCTCCCCTGATACCTATTTCCCTTACCCACATGAACTGCTGCTACTTGCCTCCTAGTAGCAAGGCAGCCACTGCCAAGTGCCCAAATCATGTGCACTTAGTGCACAGGCTCCCAAGTATGTTTCCCCTCTCTAACAGGGCTGAACGTAGTGCCAAAGATTGTGCACTGCCCAAAGCCGCCCCCACCCACACACAATCACCTATTCATATACTCATAGGTTCACATAGGGACCCCATATCACACACACACACACACACACACACACACACACACACACACAGAGTATATCAGTAGGATGCACACACTCTTATATATATATATATATATATATATATATATATATATATATATATGACACACTCACTCAGCTATAAATACTTATAACCTGTTGTTGGCACACCAACGCACCCACACAACATCCTATTTACTACTACAGTCCCCAACACCAATGCATCTGCTCACATGTGTGCATCTGCACCTAAGCCCGACCCAAGCTCACATTGGAATCCCCTTTACCTGCATACACTACAGTTAACCCACTATCACCCTGCTACTTTGTGCACTCCGCTTCGAAGCCCTAAAATTTACATATGTACAGTTTACCCCATATTCCTAAGTACCTGCTGCAATGGGTGCCCGACCACCCAAAACCTGAACTTAGTTAACCCCATGCCCAACATTTCCTGCTGATACTCTACTATTACTCCCATTCCCTATATTCCTAATTGTCTAAAACCTCCTATTTTGTCCAATATTTGACTGAACAAGAGATTGCCCAAAACACTCGAGTCTCCAATTTTCCCTATTGGCTGCATAAACCAAGCAGCAGTACTGCTGTTCAATGGAACTTATCTCCTATTCATCTCTATTCACCATTTACTTATACTCTTCTTATTAAAAACATCTATTTCCCCTTCTCTTTAATTGTACAGAGCCCTTGTAGCATTTTTGCTACTGCTCCATGCATCTCCTATATCAGTAATACTCTTATACTCCCTCTAGTCTATCTATACACTCACTGAAACAAGGCCAACTTACCTAAACTAATAGGGAGAACCCCCAACTTCCTATAAAGTCCCCTAACTGGTTTGTAAGTGCCTATACTGTTGTTGCATTGGCTCAAGTCCTTGCCTACATTTCCCTAACCTGCAATCACTGAAATCTCCCCTGTCTTCACTGTTCAGTCCCCAACTGCCTATATTTTAAACCCCCAATTAGGTAGAGTCCTCAACTAATACTTGTCCCCTTCTTCCTATTACTAATACATCTAACCCCTCCCTATATATATATATATATATATATATATATATATATATATATATATATAAGACACATCTACATATGTATATACCTATACATTAGCTATATAGGTCACCTATCTAGGGATAGGTATTAGCTATATCACCCTAGTAAAATTAGTACTCTTACATATATATAGGACAACATTGACTACTTTAGATATTAATATGACACTATATATATATATACACACACATATACAATATATATGACTCTTATGCTCATGTATATAAAGATACACAAAATTTGTGAACTACTAGGCTAGTGTCAAATGTCGTGAGAAAATTGAGTGTGCACCATATGTGTTGGAGCAAAAAAAAAACCCAAATTGGTCTCGTGGCCTAATAAGACATGACACAACTTATTAGTGTCCATATGTGGACACTATACTAGTCTCATACACTATTCACATGTCCATTTAGCCTATGAGATAATATGACAAACACTTGGTGTGCCATCCTCGGATTTTTTTTTCCAAAAGTAGCACAAAACTCGTTCTAACTTTCAATAAAGATTCATTAGAGTCTCAAAAGTCTTCCTATGGGTAGTCTTAATCCATGGGCGAGTTCTTAATAGTTTCATGCATGAAAATAATATTTTAACTAAGAGAAATGACAAAGTTTTACCTATTGGGAGACGGATTCCCAATGTAACTCTTAAAGGTGACTCTAGTGTCAAGTATGACACAATCTTCCAAGATTTTGGACTCCTCTTCTTGAGCTCCTTGGTTTCCAAGCCCCAAGTCTTCTAGGATGAAGATTAGGGAAGTTTTGGGTGATTTTAGAGTAGTTTTGATGGAGGAAAGTGTGGAAAATGGAGGAGGCTGGTAAAGAACTCAACTAGGGTTTCTTGGAGGCTCAAAATGAAATAAATAAGAGTGAGAGAACCCTCTCCATATGGCTGCCATAAATGTGCCCTAAAATCCACTTTGAAATGTCCAAAACATCCTTCAAGTTGTCATGAACACTTAACTTAATGTGGGCTAGTTTCTAGTCTAAGTGTTTGGGTTAATTATATTCCTAATATTGACTCAACATGACTTAATTATGGCTAGTTGTGTTCAACCTAAAATATAGGTCCAAGTGATCATGTCTAGTCCAAATAGGACAAAAAATCAAGGGTCCAATAAATAGACTAGTTTACCAGTAAATGCAACCTTCATAAGCAATTAATAAGTAAATATATATACACAATACAAATAAATAAATATACACAAATATAATGAAATCATGAAATGACAAAAGTACTCCTTTTCCCGGATTTAGGTAGTTACTGTAGTGTCCCGCTCCGCGAAGGCACTAGATAAGACAGAAAGATTGGATTGCTGGCTCTGTAACAGAAGACGATTAATCTGGGTGAGTGGACGAAGTCTCATTTGCTGATTCGCTTACGCCTTAAGAATCTGAATTTTTGATTGAATGCTTTGGTTAATAATAAGATGCTAAATCCTTGAATATGCTTTAAGAGAATTCATATGTTGCCTCGCTAAGATTTGAATGTTGCCTTAATAAAGAGAACCATGCCATGCTAAGAACAAGAAAAGAAATAATCAGCATGCTAATAAGAAGACTCGTTGCCTGCTAATAAGAACTGAAATGATGCTTGTCATGCTTGATAGAATAAGAGAAAACAAATGAATCGAATTGAATGCTTGATCATTGCTTGCTGCTTGTATGCCTGAGAATTATAGACATGTACAGACGGACTTGTACATGTTGACCTGAATAAAAGAAAGGCACGAATTGAACGTGTCGTATATCTGCAAAGGCATGAAAAGAAGAAGATGAATATGTTTGCAAGTTGCTTGATTGATGCATGATTGTTTTATATGATAGTTGCATTTGCATTGGTCTAGACGGCTTGTGCACAAGTGGTAGTCTCTCGACGATTCTGGGGGCGCCCGGAGTCGATCGGCCTAGGAGAGAACAGGACACCTGGGGCTAGAAGTCCCCACAGAAAGAGGGGGTGTCAGTCTATTAGTAGTTGGGCAAGAAGTTCCGACTGCTAATATGGGTATTGCCCATGGACCACAAGAGTTATTGTCATGCTGCATATTGACAAGAGTTAAAAGAATATTTTTACAAGAGTTAAAGCAGAGACGAACAGGGAATGATAATGTTGGTTTTATAATGTTTATGCTAATCCTTGTCTTGTGCAGGGATGGACGATCGGCTATGGTAAGAATCACTGAAAAGTGATACACATGTATTGCTTGAGTTTGATATATGAATTGCTTCAAAGATTAATCTGTTACAAAGAAGTGCTATGTTTCCACTAAAGAAAAGATATGATACCATGCTTAATATTGTCCCTAACAGTTGCTAGAACAAAAGAAAAGATATGCTCATGAAACACGTTGCGCACTCCACGATAATAAGTATCGTGCTTGAAATGATTCGTCCCTTGTATGCTTGAAATGATTGTGGCTTTTCAAAGATGTGTTTTCAAAAGATATGTAAACTGACTCTGTATGCATGGAATGAATCTAGGTAAAACTAGCAAGATCACACCACAAGAAATGTTTTCTCACTAAATGAACAGTGATCGTTTCAGACAAATGTAGCTCTTTGTTCACACATTCACCAGTATGCTGATATACTGACCCATCATCAGTCTGCATGCAGGTGCACTATGCATCGAAAAGGATAGTCTGAAGCGATAGCTCGAGCCTCATCCTCAGGAGCCAGAAATCAGAAAAGATGCCCAAGAGATGACATCTGTGCAAGAGTTTGGTTTTGTATATAAAGGGATGTAATGTATGGGAACGGGATCATTGTAATCTGTATTATTTCTGAGAGAATGTAACATTGTATCAGAGAGAATCGAGAGCTTGTAATCTGTTCAAATGAAATCAATAAAGAGAATTGTTTCTTGTTACCATTGTGTTCAATGCATGTATTCTGAAATATGTCCGATGCTGCTTCAATTATCTGCGATACGTTCCGCTGCGTATTGTCAACCTTGTCTATCTTGTCTTGTTCCAGGTCTTGGCCTTGTGCAAGCACAACTTAGGCTTGCACGGCATCACGCCTTAGCGAGGACGAACGGTCCCAAAGAGCCCGAAGCGAGGACGAAAGGGACTCTGCGGGATCGGGGCGTGACAGTTACGATCCTACCTCTCTTAGAAAAAGTTTGTCCTCGAAATTAAGATAGCTTGCCCCTCTTCTTTACTGCCTGGATCACTTGTACTCTTACTTCTAAGTACTTCTTCATCCATATTAACTGATACACCCATCCAATATAATAACATAAGATAATTACTGATACTAGCACATTACTCAATATTCTTGATATACCCTAGATACGATTACTCTCTAGGCACAGAAACACTAGCTTTCTAATTATACACAACATCTGTACTTAATATTTTAGGGAACTTTCTTAATACTCACAACAACTCATCATAATACTACTATCATTTTGGATACTAGTTTTCTCATTGGATCACCCATTACTATCCAAGACTCATGCACTTAATATTTTATGCCTCAATATCAGCTGATATACTCATCACAAGTCCTACTACTTTAGCACCATACACTCCAATACTGTCACATCCTCCTATACATTTATGGGTACCACTCTACTATGGCATTCTCACTGATCCATTTATAAATATACATTCTCCTCCTTATGACACAACTAAGTGTCAAGCACCAATAGAATAGTAAGGCTCGAACAATTTTATGATACTCCCTTAGCTACTTAGCTCACTCAACATCCATCTAAAACATGCATGATGACACCAATACCAACTTCTGGAATCACAACTGATATTCTACTCTCCCATCTACCATTGGTACCTATACTAACTATACTGACACTTTCTAGAGAACTATTTCTAGAAAGGTGCTGCACTAGGAGTCATTTCTAGATTGATGCATATAGCTCACATACCCAACCAGGAACCACTCACAAACCCACAAGCTACACTCCTAACAATCAATACTGACCCTCAACTAGGCACCGACCATTTGCAAGTTGCCAAACTACCACATTATCCAAAGAACCCTAGAAACTAGTGAAGGTAAAACTCTATAAGGAACTATGCCAGAGGAATTTGGGGTATCTATATCCTGAGCAAATAAAGTGATAGAATAGAACTCGATGACAACAAGACTGAATGATGGAGACAATATGTTAAGAATCAAATTAAAATACACTCTAATTATCATACACGTCTACCCGTAATCATGTTACTCAGATGCGATAGATGATAGAGTCCCTAGCTAAGGTATATACCTCTATGATTATGTTATCTAGAATCTCTACCATGCCAACCAGTATGGCTGCGAGGACTAAATTCCACAACCAAAATAAGCATATCCCAATCAGGCTCTATGCTTTTGCCATGCCAGCTAGTATGGCTGCGATAAACTCTAGATTCCATGACTAAAGCAGACACTTACCTTTCACTCTATCCTCATCAAGTATGTCATCAGAATATACCTTAATTAGTCCATAAAATTTATTTGATATAAAATAAAAGTCAACGACGAACTCCAAGAATGAAATTCAACAATGATCACCAAGAATGAAATTCAATAACGAACAAGGAAGAGTAGACATGGACAAGTGGAAACAGTCTCCGAGATAGAGTCTATAGTGAGGTTCTCAGGGATCGTCCCGGTAATCTCTCAAGGAATCCCTATTGTGATTGAGTATACTCTCATCCTATTTCCTATATCCGATCGTAAGCTCGTAGTAGTACAACTAAGTTGTTGTATTACCACGACATCGTATTAGTTGCGAAGTCAGACCTGCATGAGCCTCCACTAAAAATATGTCATGACCCGCACCCAATATAGGAGCACAAGTGCGTGACAGCGTCCAGCCTATGTTACAGTATTGACGGTAGAACGCTGTCTAGGTATACTATACTAACAGTGAATATGATGACATGTCAATAGATATCATCTTCAATTGGAGGACAACAATAATATAGCATACTCAATCACAAGTCTATAAGGAAAAATTAAATAGCACGATAGATAATACTAACATAAAAGAAAATATCTATAAGTGCATGGTATCATAATACATAACCAGAGTCTAGAGTCAAATATAGCAATACAAGTCTGAAATAATAAACATGATAGTTAGATAATACTGGAGACAATATCCAGTATAAAACCTAGTCTACAGGGCCGCTACTACAGTCTCCTCAGCGGAAACTAAGCCCTCATGTGCCAAAGTCTCCTGATCTATGCCTACTACTGTGGGCCATAGTAGGTAGTGCACTCATCCTCATCGTCTGAAAAATATATCCAGTCAGGATTGGAGCGAAGTACATTTCTAACAACAATTTTAGTAAATGATATGAACTATGTAGCAGTAAATAGAGAGATAATACAAGAATGAGTAAATGTACATGAAAGTAGCATGGCATGGTAAAATTGTAAACAAGAGCAAGAGCAAGTAAATTAACTTATATCATGTACAAGAGTCAAGAAATCTATACTATCAATGTGAGTGAGTACTAGTTTCGTGTCACTCCCCAATCCTGGAATACATATTTTAATACGTAAACCGATAAATTGTATTTACCTTGTATTTATACTATATTTATTATGCTGTATTTCTTCATGTATTTTCCAAAAATATTTGACAAAATATTATTTCCTAATTTATTTTTTGCATTTGGGCCTACAGTTTTGGGTCATTTGGGTAACCCATTCTTGGTTCACCAATGGTTCATCATGAACCCTTTGGTTCATCATGAACCCATGGGTCCAAGATCTTTATATATAACTCATCTCATTCTCTCTCCTCTCATTTACTTCATCTCATTTATTTCCTCCACCAACCAAGGCAAGTACCAACTTGCTCAAGAGATGGATCAATAATTTTGTTAATGATTTCTTACAAAACTATTTGCCAAAACATGTTCTTCTCCTCAATCTATACTAGTTTAGAACTTGGAAATTTCCATTTTCAAGTTTTGATTTTTGTAGATCTAAGTTTTAATCATTTTCGGATTTTCTTGGTTTGATCTATTTTTGTTGGGGTTTTGTGGGTTTTGATGCTTCCATGAGGAAGAGAATTCCATTTCACCCAAGATGGAACTTTGGAAATCCGGATTTGGAGTTCGGATGGCCAAGTTGTGATGTTTTGAAGCTTTGGGTTCATCCATGGTGTTCTCGCTGTTTGGAGAAGACAGAGAGCAGTATGCTCCTGTTTGAGCACGCTTCCTGTTGGAAGCGTGTCTTCCCTTGAGTCTGCGTGACTTTTCACGCAGCTCTTCCCTTGAGTCTGCGTGACTTTTCACACAGCTCTTCCCTTGAGTCTGCGTGACTTTCACGCAGCTCTTCCCTTGAGTCTGCGTGACTTTTCACGTAGCTCTTCCCTTGAGTCTGCGTGACTTTTCACGCAGCTCTTCTCTTGAGTCTGCGTGACTTTTCACGCGCGCTGCCTTGAGTGAGCCTGCGTGACTTTTCACGCACGCTGCCTTGAGTGATCCTGCGTGACTTTTCACCCTTTGAGCGTGCGTGCTTTTGTGCGTACGCTTTTGATATTTTATCAGATATTATATGCCCATTTTATATCCTTACGCCTTTTGTCCCGAGCATGATATGAGCACTAATGTGACCCCGGAGAAAAAAGTGTTCCTATCTGATACATGTACCTGAATGTCCCAGTTCTTGTTCATGCTCGACAAATGACTCGTAACTCCACGTGGCGTGTTTGCAATGATGCATTACACTAAGGAGGGTAGAACATGTTGACATACTGATTGACATGGATCCTCTTTGGGGTACTCGTACTAAAGTACGACTTTAGGAGGATAATCATGCAGGCCACAGCATGTGAGTCCAAGATTTCACCTAGGGTTAAATTAGGCAACTAAATGTACTAGATGCATGGGGAGGGCAAAAAAAAATTCTGAGATCGTGTTACACCAGTCGCCTTGAGATATTGTCTTGACGCACCGGCTGGTCTCCACGGATACTGTGTCATCTGCAACGAGTGGATGACTGTATCCGATTAATTCCTGCTATATATTATATGTTTTGGCAAGGTGGCTTTACGAGGGACCGGTGCTCAATCATACCTGTCTACGCGAACCCCTGGGTTGGCTAGCCTTGCTAGAAAGATACGATCTGAGGATTTCTAAATAACATGATGCGAGGATAACCTCGTCCCACTAGAAACTCGTAGACTTGATTGGCCGTGAAAACGACTTGTTTGTGTCCTATTACCTTCCGTGAATAACTGAGGGAAGCGGACTGTCATGGTACGTGATCCAACCCATGTTCTTGTTTGATTGTTGGGTTGGTTATCGTACTATGATAGGCTGTGGACCGAAGTTATGAACGGAAGACTATTTCTGGTTGTGAAGTGCTACTTCTGTGAATGACTGAGGAACATGGTCTATCATGGTACATGATCCAACCCATGTTCTTGTTTGATTGTTGGGTTGGTTATTGTGCTGCGATAGGCTATCGACCGAAGTCACGATCAGGAGATTTTATTGTTTATACCTTTTTAACTTATGTGAAAGTTATAGAGTACGACACGTCCCGACTCCATGTGGCACCTTTTGTCCTTGTTTGGTTGTAAGGGTGCCATATGGGTTCGAGGATGTTGCGCTACCCTATAATAGTAGCATAAGTATTACTATTATCAATCATTCTATTTAACTGGGTTTTTAATCTTAACTCTTGTGCCCCTTTGGCGGTACTTGCTATTCGGGGCTGACCCCGCTGGTTTTGTTTGGCCAGATCTCGTAGCAGAGCCTGAGGACACGATCTTCCTCCCTGACATCCATGGTGCATACTAGGAGCATGGCGGTTCGAGGACTCGAGTGGGTTTCTTCTCCACCACTCCTGCTTATACTTTTGCGGCGTTTAGCCACCGGCACCTGTTAGCCGGATTACTTGATATTTTGTGTCAGTACATAATTGTAATTAAACAGACTGCAGCTGTGTATAATTTTGTACTCCTAACTCTCTGAGATAGCTAAATTATAAAGCTAGTCTCTCATGATCATTTTGATGAAGCGTCGGGGACGCCTTACTGCTTTATCTTTAATGTTCATTATTTGCTGATGTGATTTGATTGATTGAGACATAGAACTCTGTGGGACCATAGGAGACTTGATTGTAGCATGTACCCCCCTAGTCTCTCGACAGCCACGATCGTCGTATGACGTTACGTACCTCATATGGAGTAGCTGGCCTAGTCCGTCTCCATATTTCGGTACTGGGGCGTGACAAGGTTTTCGACATGTGGCCGGCTTGGGAACTTGCATAAGATTTTATGGCCTGGTTAATCATACGTAAGGGTATGATTAACACTCACAAGAAACAACACATGCACAAGGAGGGTATTTGACCACATTCTAACTAATACTTCCTGCTTTCGACTGATATAGTGATCCAAACATGGCACGTTAGGATATGGAATACTCTGAGAAGGTAGCTAATCCTTCCAGGAATCGGTGTCTATACAATACACAAGAACAATAACAAGGCTCGCACAAGGTATACCGGATATGCAGGAATAACATCTCATGACGGGATCCAAACAATACCAAATTCGTGTGACCAATGTGTCAAGAAATCAAAGATATCTACACTAAATACAAGAAACATAAAAAATAATATATACGAGAAATTATCAGAAAATATACTTGCCTGAAATCCGGTGTGGAATATCAACAGTATCTGATACGGTGCCTTAAAGACCTAAATGTGGAATGTTATATCAATATCAAGTTTCGGAATGAAAACAAGTCAAACTAGTCCAAATTTGGTCATAAAGTCATTTCTAGGTCAAATTGGTCAACTCTAGGTTGAACTAGACAAACTTGGTTAAACTAGCCATATTTATATTGTATGTGTCTATATCCAAGCTATTGTGTCCATACACCATGTTTCTAGGTTTTACTAGCCATCATTGCATATGTGTGGGTTCAAAGCCTATGTATTAACTTATGGGTAATACCCAACTTATATACACTACCGAATTACCTTACCTTCACTATTATACTCTTAATACCTTTACACACACATATATACATTCAATATGTATATCTACTCTCACCTATCCTATATATTACCTATATATTCTCTATCTACCCTAGAAACCATGCTTCACATGCCCTATCACTATGTTTCTCCTCTCACACCCATGTTGACACACAACCACCTCACTGTTGTCCAATGAAGGTAGCCCTTACCTTTCTACACTGAATTCCCCAATCCCCCCTAACTCCTTGCCCTATTGAACTGCTGCCTATACCTACCCTGAACTACCAATCTTCTAGACTAAACCCTCCCCCAAATTTTTTCTGCTTATACCAATGCACCTTGGTCCACTGGGACTCAGCCTACACTCCCATTTCCCCCAACTTCCAAGGTTATTGCTGCTGGTTTACACTACAACCTGTGCACCTACATGTGCATAGGTACATATTTCCAATTCTCCTTGGCTACTCCTAACTGGACTGAACACAAATCCCCTATGTGTTCTAATGTGACACACATAAACTCCCATTCCAGTTACCTGTAAAGCCTATATCTGTACAACCCCTGCCACAGGGAGAACCTCCTTGCCTTAGATCCCTTAGCTGCTGATTCCTTGCTTTGCTAACTGCCAACACATAATTTCCCTACCTTATCTGTACAGGTGGTGGCAGTCCTCATATTCACTCAAAGTTTCTAACCCCCTGCTACATAGGTTCTATGGTAGTTTAATTATCCTCACCTGATACCTATTTCCCTTACCCACATGAACTGCCGCTACTTGCCTCCTAGTAGCAGGAATGCCACTGTCAAGTGCCCAAATCCTATGTACTTAGTGCACAGACTCCTAAGTATGTTTTCCCTTCTATAATATGGTTGAACATAGTGCCAAGGATTGTGCACTGCCCAAAGCCCCCCATACAATCACTTATTCATATACTCAAAGGTTAATATGGGGATCCCATATCACGTGCACACACACACACACACACACACACACACACACACACACACACACACACACACACATATATATATATATATATTTAGTATATCATTAGGATGCACACACTCCTATATATTATACAGTATATATATGACACACTCACTCAGCTATATATATACATATAACCTGTTGTTGGCACACCAACGCACCCACGCAACATTCTATTTACTACTATAGCCCCCAACACAAATGCATATGCTCACATGTGTGCATTTGCACCTAAGCCCGACCCTAGGCTCACATAGGAATCCCCCTTACTTGCATACACTGCTGTCAACCCACTGTCACACTGCTGCCTTGTGCACTTCCCTTCGAAGCCCCCAAATTTACCTGTGCACAATTTTTTCCCTATTCCTAATTACCTGCTGCAATGGGCACCCGACCACCTAATACCTGAACTTAGTTAACCCCCTGTCCAAATGATATATATATATATATATATATATATATACACACACATTTATATGTATATATACTCTTATGCCCATGTATATAAAGATACACAAAATTTGTGAACTATTAGGCTAGTGTCATAAGAAAATAAAGTGTGCACTATATGTGTTGGAGCCAAAAAACCCCAAATTAGTCTCGTGTCCTAATATGACATGCCGCAACCTATTAGTGTCCATATGTGGACACTATACTAGTCTTATACACTATTCATATGTCCATTTAGCCTATGAGATAATATATTAAATACTTGGTGTGCCATCCTCGGATTTCTTTCAAAAGTGGCACAAAACTCATTCTAACTTTCAAATAGAGATTCATTAGAGTCTCAAAACTCTTTCTATGGGTAGTCCTAATCCATGGGTTCGTTCCTAATAGTGTCATGCATGAAAATAGTGTTTTAACTCAGAGAAATGACAAGTATTTTACCTATTAGGAGACGGATTCCCAATAAAACTCTTAGAGGTGTCTCTAATGTCAAGTATGACACAATCTCCCAAGCTTTTGGACTCCTCTCCTTGATCTCCTTGGTCTCCAAGCTCCAAGTCTTCTTGGATGAAGAATAGGGGAAGTTTTGAGGGATTTTGGAGGAGTTTTGATAGAGGAAAGTGCGAAAAATGGAGGAGGCTTATAGAGAGCTCAACTAGGGTTTCTTGGAGGCTCAAAATAAAATAAAGAAGAGTGAGAGAACCCTCTCCATATGCTATGGCTGCCATAAATGTGCCCTAAAACCCACTTTGAAATGTCCAAAACACCCTTCAAATTGTTATGAACACTTAACTTAATGTGGGGTAGTTTCTAGTCTAAATGTTTGGGTTAATTATATTCCTAATCTTGACTTAACGTGACTTAAATGTGGCTAGTTGTGTTCAACCTAAAATATAGGTCTAAGTGGTCATATCTAGTCCAAATAGGTCCACAAATCAAGGGTCCAGTAAATAGAATAGTCTACTAATAAATGCAACCTTCACAAGCAATTAATAAGTAACTATATATATACAATATAAATAAATAAATAAACACAATATAAGAAATCATGAAATGACAAAAAAATACCTCTTTCCCAGATTTACGTAGTTACAATGGTCGTGCCATAAGACCCATTTATGTGGCATACATTGAGGACGTGCCTCACAACACAGTGCAACTTATTGATACTTGCCTTAGAGTCTTTTTTGATTCAACATAAAACCGACACGAACCATACTCATAAACTTGTGTCATTGACTCCCCAAATGACGCTATATCTCGTGTCGAAGCATATGTCTCTGCTATAGCCAAATTTTAGGCTCCATATTTGTGTTACAAATTGTGCACATATTTTCTTTGATTCAACCGATACCGTGCATACGAATAGCTGTTCAGCACACCGACTCATCTATATGAAGGATCACTGGCAATTCAAGCCATCTTGGACATGACAAACCCTAAATTTCTATTGCGAATCCAGCTGAGCCACCGCTTCCTTCTAGGCCGACATGATCCCGGTGCCCCGACGATTCATTTGAGGAAGTATGTACCTTATGCACAAGTCGTCCATGACCACACACCTACTATGACATCTAGACTCATTATAAATGCATGGCCTACTGATAATCCCTTCTTCCTATAATCAACCGAGTCAGAGGCTACATCGACGACTACCGGTCGCGTAAATTTTTTAAGTTTGAAATCTAGGAAACGACTACTGCATAGCCTTCCTACTTGACTTAAAAAAGACATGTTCCATCCATGCCATAGACGGTAGCATAATCTATATAACAAACCATGGAATCGTGAGACATATTACTTGAATCAGCCATGTACCGTGCCATAACCCAACTATGTTGCATGCGATACTGCCGCCCAAGTCGTATTTTATATGACAAGCATTGAGACCGTGGAAACGTGTGGCTATACTAAGCCGTAGAGCCGTGGGATCGCGCACGTGCTCGATTTGAACAATCGTATTCTTTGAGTACCATAACCGTGCCATCTTCCATAAGACCGACAGTAAGACTGTGGGACGTATTTGTTATACAAAATAGTGGAATCATGGAGACGTGCATGTTATGACGTCAAGTTGATATACCTCGTGGCAAAACTTTGCCTAACTCAGCATGTGGGATTAAAAGACTAAGTGCTATCTTTGATAATCATCGTGGAGAATATATAAGCAATATTATGACACTTTTTCCATGTTCTACACTCATATTTGACTTAATGGGATTATTCTCTTAGCTATGTGGATTCATCTCCTTTATTATCAAGTCTATCCAGTGTAATGAAAACTTTTTTTTATTAGTGTGAAGGCCAAGCTAAAGCAAGTTCACCGAAGCTACCCAAGTAAATTCTCCTGCATGAAATCTTCTTGCTTCCAAGTAAATTCTCCTGGAGAACGATATTTTCATGCAATCCGAACCAATCTAATCGTCTATCCTCTAAGCGTTTTTCACTAGTATCCAAGATACTAACTGGCTGCTCCTTGTATTATAAACTGGGTCCCACCGTGATCTCAATGTGATCAACCACATGATTGGGATCACATACCTCCTTAACTGTGAGACATGGAACACGTCATGCACTACCTTTCGAGATGGGATATTGCAAGATGATATACCATATCCCCAATATGCTCATATGACCGATGGACTACAATTCTCTAGGTATGGCTTTTAACTTTGCTCTTACTGATTTATCTATAACTAACCATAGAAAATTTATAATTCCTTCACAACTCCGTCAATCCTTAAACTATATACTATATTCGTATAAGTTTTATCACCAAGTTCCATAATAGTTCAACTAGCGATCCGCTCCTTTCTCCATATAAGAAATCTATACAATCCATACAAGTATGCCTAACCATTGATATCTATTTAGGGTATGGGTCGAGGCTGAACTAGACGGCTACATAAACCTGTTGGTCATCCTTCTAGTTTCATCCTTTTATAGGTCATTTCAAGACTAGTCTTACTGTGCATAGAGATGTTCGTCCATTCTAATTAGATCTTCTTACTCTATCTAACACCCTTAGATTACTCACCATCTTGACACTATCGTTGGATAATAATTCCTCTAATACTTCTAATCTAAGCCATATCTTACCAAAATAGCAAGATTTAGTCTATTTATTTCTAAGATTGCTGGTTAGGTTCAGGCCTTATATATACTGTACTATATTCTAACTTATTCTTTGGGGAGGTATCTATGAAATTCTACCCATCTTAGCTATTTACCTAGTCTTGTGAAGCATAGAGTCATATCTTCTTCAAATGAAAATTTTTATACAATAATGGTTCTACACGGTCTTAGGTCCAACCTTAAGTATAAGATTTACTAAGCCATTCTAGTCATAACAAAACTTCCTAAAATCTACCACAAGGGGTCCTATTTTCTTAGGGCACTATAACTACTACCAAAGTTTGATAGCCTAATCTCTCAAATCGTATCTCTAGTATTCATGATAGATTATATTCTTATTATCTAACAAATCTCTATGGATATATAAACTTCTAATTCATCCTATTTGGCAGGTATAGGAATGCCTATCAATCGGCTAATTATTTTTTTACCAAACTAAACTCCTATAAAATAGAATGTCACTCTGTTCTAATTGGTATTTCTAGTAGAGTGGTTCTACCATACTTATACAAATCTTAGATAATCACCATCCTAAGAAATTTTACTAATATAGCTTATATCATATGATAAAATATAATCAAAGCTACCTCAACTAGTCTGGGTACAGGTAGAACACCTTGTTCATCAAATACATAAATACCGCAGGTACAGTTGTTAGTACCAAAAGGCATCAACAAACTAGTAATGGCCGTAGCGAATCCCGAGTGTTGTCCTTGGAGTATCCTCTTTTCCTATCGTCCCTAATGGTATCCCGATATTAAGTCAATAAAATATGCCTTTGCTCCTGCCAGCTGGTCGAGTCGATGGAGAACTATACTTCAAGTTAACATAGAGATCTTGGACTTTAAATGATCAATCAGTCTGAAGATGACGACCACCGACTCATTCTAAAGCATAAACTATCTATCAAGATTTCCTAAGAATGAGACTAGCTATCTCTAAAGTCATAATCTAACTTATACTACCTTAAAGGTCATATATCTCAATTCCAACCAGTTCATCCACTTATGTGGCTTGGATTTTCTCCAATCGTCTTTCCTAGCAATATGGTATTTTTACGCTAAAATGTGGTCTGCTATGTCCTAACCCTTCTATGCTTGTCTACTAGGTAATGAGCATGTTAATGCTAGACAATGCTTATATATGATACTTGATAACCACTTACCTATCAACTAATCTTCTACTCATGGTTATTAATAGGTCTTTTTTTATGTATATAGTAGTATATCTAGTCTAATACCGTCCTTGACATTCTTCAAACAAATATTCATAGATCGACACCATGGCACAACAAATCATCACACATCATTTTGATTCATTCCTGCGATAAACATTTTCTATATGCATACCATCATGTTTTCTATATCCTTCAAATAAACATTTTCTAAACCTTATTGCAACCATAAAATGCCTTTAAGGATTCTACCGTACCTTATCGAATCATCCTATCCTTAACAAGACTTTCGAATTTTTTCATCTACAGTCTTTCATTGGGGTGATCATATTATATTTAGAAAACTGTATCGAACTCTAAAATTTTATCATATATTCTATCAGTCACTTCAATCATTATGATTGAGAAACATAACTTGTCTTTCTTACTAATCCTCACTTAAATTGTGCTATACCTCTAGCCCATCTCTATATAACATTTCTATATCATAGATGAATGGTAGAATGGGTATAGCCCATTGATATTAGAATCTCTCGTTAGTGTTAAGTCTCCTATAAGAATTCTATTTTGCTAGTCTAATCTACTCGATCTATCTAGCACTATGCCAAAATTCATGATTCTCGACGGTCCAAAACCGTCGTAAATTATAATTTCTAACAGTTCTAGACAGTCGGATGGTCCGTTGAAAAAAACACCACAACAAAAATTAACGACGGTAGTCAACCGTCAGTATGTACTAAAACTAAATGACAGATAGAGTCTGTCATATTTTAATCAACAAACTATATCCGTCAAATAGCCTGTGAATTTTTTATGTTCTTTGGGACTGATATAATCAGTCATTTTTTAGTAAATGTAATATAAAGATATATAATCAACTCCAATCTTTCAGTAACCTCAAATGATATTGCATAAAAACTATTTCAATCATTTAGTAACCTGAATTGATATTTAATGTAAACAAGTCCAATTATACAGTATATAAACAACTCCAATCATCATTATATAAACAACTAATATTGCATATAAATAAATAATTCAAAATTTTAGTCATATAAAGGTTTGGTATTTTCTTGTACACATAGCATCCAAAAAGAAAAAAAGAAAAAAAATACTACATCATGTTTAGTACAAAAACTAGAAAACAAAAAACTAATTGTAAGTAGTCCCCTCCACACATGATGGTATGAACACCAAATGTTTGCATAGATAGTAATGCTGAGAGTAGTACTTCTCCTCTTATTAGCAACATGGGATTCATGAGCAAAGAGAGGCTTCCACCTAGAGAATGGCCAATGAAGCGGAGAGTATCAGAGCTAGAGCGAGACTCCAAGTGAGCTTGAACTTCTGGTAACATCTATTGATATATCCCCATGACAGCCTCATAGATACCTCTGTGCACCAATACATCCATTCCCTATATTACATAAAGAACAAATTTCATAATCCTTGTTTAGTAGAACAGGTATACTTTGAACTTGTCTTCATATATAGTTCAATGAGTGTAACAATATCTATTTAAAACCAACCTATTGTTGTGTGGCAGTAATGAAATAATTGAATGAATTTCCTATATTATGATAGCTGAGAAAAGCTAGCTTACAATATAATTCTTAAGATTAAGTAGCTTTTGAGTATATAGGAGCTATATTGCTGCTAATTGATGCAGCTCAAAAGTTTTCAAGAAAGTTTCATACCTTGAATTGGATAGGCTCAATAGAAGATTTGCTTGCCAAGCCACCATTGACTTAGAACCCTGTACACGTTGAGATTTTGACATGTTTACCTTCAAACATCTACTATAAACATCAAATAAGCCTCTCAAGAGTACTACATGCCTTATTTTGATGCTCTTCACTAGAGATGTACTTGTATTTCTTAAGATCATCCAACAACACCTCCAACTCACCAACATCCCTTAGAACTTTCTTATATTGTTGATCAAAAGATAGGAGCTTAACAAAGAAAGCAAGACGGTGTGCTTCAAACTAGAAGTAATTGGCTGCTATAGCAAACAGCAAAGTAAAAGCAAATATTATTCTGGAACGGAGTTGACAACAGTAACAACATATTCTAAGATTTTTGGAATTTTCTCCAGTAATGAAGCTAGAAACCTCCCATGTTTAGGATAAAAAGTGGCATTGTTTGTAACTGTTGGCCTAGTTTGTAATTCACAGGGTACTTGAAAATATTTTGAACATTAAGTTACATAAACATATGCATTACTATGTCCAACCTACTAGTTTTTATTTTATTTAAAGTTTTAAAAAGGCCAATCAAAAGAGAAAAATCTTTTACTTTAATACGATACCATGTATAACATAGAGGTTCCCATACCGATACTATGATACTGAGTTTGTGCACCTTGGTTACAACTTATAAACATATACTATGATGAGTTCAAAGTTATAACCTATTAATCTGAGACATTTATTCACATAATAGCTTAAATAATAGATAGTAAACCTTTAGTGACTGAAACATAGATGGGGCAATATATACTAATATAGAACCACAACTCTATTTTAAGCCACCTTAAATTTTATTTCCAAAATTTATTTCCAGTTCTACCCCTTCTTTACTACAGATATAATAAATCCAAAAAATAAGAAATGAATTTTGGGAAACTAGAATATTCTCTTCTAAATGAAGAGGTACATGATATGTCCTCTCATAAGTTGTTTCTTTCACTTCTAAGTGAAAAGGTACGTCCTCTCATAAACAGTTTCTTTCATGAATGGATATAAAAAAAAGCAACAACATATTTCCACATCTTTATCCCATTCCAATAAGTTCATTTTTTATATGAGTTGATCATGAATGATTCTTAAGACAGATTACCATCGTCTATCTATAGCTTGAATTAATACATATGTAAGTGACTGAGATATTATAAAATTGGAAAAACTAAGTTGTACCAAAGCTCTCATTTATAGTTAGAGAGGATTATGTGAACTTATGGAAGAATTGATGAAAAATAGATGAAAGGAAGAAAGAGATCAGAGACTCCATGCAAGTCTGTAGGAAATTTTCTGGATTTGTGCTGCTCTTAGGGAAAAAATGTTTTTGTGCACACGAGTTACTAAGTAAAAAAAACTTATGTTGGATATATAAGATCTCTTGTCCAAGCATAGGATGGAAACTATAAATACAAAAATATAATCAATATTCTCATTGTTAAGTTCATAGGGTCTAGCATTACACATTAACTGAAAAGTATTATAAGTCGCTAAAAATTGCTATAGTTAAAGAAAGACTAATACAAAATACACAACTGGACCAATATCAGAATAGAATCAACTAATTTTCTCAAAACTAGTATCAAGCAATCCGAAGAGAACTAATTAGACCCCATTTAAAATTACATTCAACATAACCAACTTGTAATCTTAAATAATATATGGTAGTTACTTCTCCTCATGCATGGTCTTCACAAGCAATAACTTAAAACAAGGTTCACATAGTGATCCCATACCTTCCATAGCAAATCAAAACCATCCAGTTGATTGAGTAGCTCCACAAATGTTCGTTGAATCTCTCTATCAGCATTGGTTCACTCACTAAAGCGACGTCCACCAATGACGTCGATTTCATTCATGAATATGATGCATGTCTGAGGAAGAAAAAAGCAATATTATAACAAGCATTGCTAGCAGCCAAAGAGACAATATTCATGCGCTAAACTCTAAAGGAACAAACAGAGAAGCTTCCATAAATAAGAGGTTAAACTGACTTGACATTTTACTGACCTGTGTACAAAAATTATAGCGAGTCAAACGTTAGTGTAACTTACAAAAAAAAAAAAAATTCAATGATTCTTCTAGAAAAAGGAGTATGATGTACTTAAAGCATACAAAAATGAGAATTCCTTTCACAAAGCATCAAATTATAATTGCAAGTTTTAGATAAATACAAATGTAATAAACAAAAAAAACTAACAACAATATTCACTTCTAACCTTCTGACAATATCTTTTTTAGAAACATTTCCTCTTAGCGTCAGGACTTGAAAGCAATCCATATATTTCAAAGACCATTTAGAATTGAAAGCCTTAGCTTTAATATAAATCATGAAAACAATAAATATTGCATGAGAAAGAATAACCTAAAAAATGAAGAGGTGTGAATTGATAGCTACAGAAAGTAAACTAGTCTAGGACTAAGCTGCCGAAACAAGAAATTTGCTAGCTAGCAATCATCACTAGTCGAAGCAGAACTTACTTCCATCTTGTGTTTGTTTCCCGCAACTAATACAACTTAGGTACGAACCAAGTGATCTTCTTCATGTCTTTCCAATCTGCCCATTACATACAAGGTGTTTGACAAAATGGTTGCCCCCTCTTGAGACTGCACTGTCCTTTGCCAGCAACGAATAAACAACCAGAGGCACCACCTACAAAAAGTCCTCACTGATGGAGCACCCGCTGCTGCCCTCCTCAAGCCCTGCTAACCTATTCCTGGACGCGCACGCCGCACAGTGACTGCATCCTGCTCACAAAGAAAATGTCCCTAATCTTGCACATAACTAGAAACTTCATATCCACGTCCATTTTATAAACGTCGAACCTCGCCCCACTCTTGTAGTTGGCGAGCACAAGCACGTCTCCGAAAGACGAATCCACCATATGAAAATAAATTCACACTGTTGGAGTTTTGGCCTTTCCTTTAGAAACTTTTAGTCCCACATCGGATAGGCCAAAGAGTTTGTATCTCTATATATTAGTTTTGCTATTATTTGGGATGCACATGTGGTGTGGAGGTGCACATGGGTTTGCCATGTGGGGTTATTTTTCTAATGGAAAAAAGGCTAAAATCAACAATTAAAGCATTCATGCTTTTTGTTCTTGGGAAATTTATTTCCATAGGAGCTACGTCCCGTAGGGGCTTAGCGACTCGGACTCGGGCTCAAGGGCTCATGAGGCGTAATGTGGCGTTTTGTTAGCGCACTTTGCACTTAGCACGTCAGCATCGTCGCTAGGCGCATAGTGCGCTTAAGTTGCGCTCGTTGTGCAAGCCACTTGCGCGGCCCGTTACGCGAGCCCAGTTACGCAGTCGCGTATGCAGCCCAGTGCGCGCAGCGTGCATAGAGTGCGCAGTGTGCGCAGCGTACGTAGTGTGCGTAGGGTGCGTAAAGGGGCTGTGTGCGTAAAGTGCAAATTACGCTGGTTACGTGAGTGGCACAACTTGCAACAGAACGTGTCTTTACATGTTCTGAGCGGTTGCTCCATGTTCGGGGTGGTTATTACCACGTCCCTAACATTGTGCTAACCGGGCAGTTGTTGCTGGGGCTTATATAAGGTCTCCTCCTTCTCTCTCATAGGCCAAGACCTATACACAAGCAGTAGACAGAAAATTTACAAGTATTTAGAGGCTGTGAGAGAGAAGAGAGGTTTTGAACCAGCGTTGAGTTTTGCACGGGAGTTCGTGTTCATCCGAGGAGTCAGAAGAGCAACAGTGTTCCAAGTTCTCCGACGAACTTGCTGGTTCCTGGAAGCTATTCGTGTGGGACGAATAAAGCTTTGAGCAACGGTGATCATTCACCCCAGCAGGAGTTTTTCCATCTTTCGCCTGTCACCTTCTTTGTTGGTATTATCAGGATTCTATTAGCGCACCTTCGGTGAAGTGTTTGCGTTGATATTATTATTTGTGCACCTTCTGTGAAGTGTAGCACTAGTGAAATTTCTCTTACGTACCTTCTGTGAAGTGTTACGTAATAACGATTGTTTGTACAATTGTTACCATATTTTAGTTTTCCATCGAAAAATTGTGCACCGGCAATAACAATCTCAAAGCTTTATCGCTACGATGGAAAACGTTAACGTTTCACTCTTCAATTCTGACTTTTGCAAGTTAGAAAAGTTTGATGGAGAACATTACCAAGTCTGGAAGAGGAAGGTATATCTAACCCTTCAACTCAAAGACGTAGATCACGTGCTTCTGGAGGAAGAACCTACTGTTCCAGATGTTGGGTCTGTTGCCGCAATTACTGTGGCTACTAAACTTCAAGCAAAATGGAGAAGGAAAAATAGTATTTGCAGGCTGCTTATCCTGAATGCTATGGAAGATTCTCTTGCAGAATCCTATTCTAAAAAGAATATCGCTAGAGACATATGGGAGTCTCTAGAAAAACTCTACGAAGAAGACAAGAACCGCAGTAAAATTTTTGTGGTTGAAAAATATCACAAGTGGTTCTTTGAGGACGAAAAGTCTATGCTGCCGCAGGTGAAGGAGTTCCTGAAACTGCGACAGAAGCTGGAAGACGAGGCGATGCCCCTCCCCGACAAGTTTGTTGTTGGAGGGATTGTCTCAAAGCTCCCCGCTGGGTGGAGCAAGTTCTATGCAAACATGCATAGGAAGAAGCTGGAGATCACCCTTGAAGATCTCCTGCAGGAAATCTTTGTTGAGGACCAGATGCGGGCTCAACTGAAGGTGGACGCACTGTCCAAGCAATTGGCTAACGCCAATATGGTTCATACCAAGGAACCAAGGGGAAAGCAGGCGGCTTTCCACAACAAGAAGAAGGACCCTGACAATCTAAAAGTCAAGGAAACTTCTATCAAGAAAAAGAAGCCAAAGTCTCAAATGCCTTGCTTCAAGTGTGGCAAGAATGACCACTTTAAGAATGAGTGCAAAGCAAAAACCAAGCAATCGGAGCAAGGAGAACCTAGTAAGGTAACTATGATCACTGATGTTGTTGCTATGATTGCGCAGGTTGATGCGGTTGGAACTGATGCTGACTGGTGGGTAGACACTGGAGCTACCTGCCATGTTTGCTCCAGCAAGGAGTGGTTCACCACCTACACCCCTACTTCTGATGTGGTTATGGTGGCGAACCAGGCACAAGCTGAAGTGCTCGGGATCGGGACGGTGGTGTTGAAGCTGACTTCGGGAAAGTCTCTGACGCTTCAAGGCGTGAAGCACGTACCTGCTATCGCCAAGAACCTGATCTCAGGAGGCATACTCTGCAACGCAGGCCTCAGGATGGACATCAATGCTGGCCAGATGGTGATGTCTATCAAGGGAACATATTTCGGGAAAGCTTTTTATACCGAAGGAATGTTCAAGATTCAGCTTGTAAATCAGTTCAATGTTGTTAATATAATCACTCATTCTGCTTATACTTATGAGTTGTGGCATAATAGGCTAGGACATGTTCATTCTAAACGAATTAACAGAATGTCTAGTCTAGGGCTTATCTCCAAGTGTGGGGGTAAGGTAGAGAAATGTGAAGTTTGTGCTCAAACTAAGATCACAAGGAAACCCTTTCCTCGGGTTAATCGAAGTACAGATCTTCTGGAGTTAGTACACTCAGATATCTGTGACTTCAAACAGTTCTCTACAAAGGCCGGGATAAAGTATTTTATAACCTTCATCGATGACTTCTCAAAGTATGCGTTCGTCTATTTACTGAAGGCTAAAGACGAAGCATTCGAGAAGTTCAAGGAGTTCAGAGCCGAAGCCGAGCGGCAGACTGGACAACAACTCAAAAGAATAAGAAGTAATCGAGGTAGGGAGTACAGGTCTCATGAATTCGCATCGTTCTGCAAAGAACATGGAATTGTCAATGAGACTACGGCTCCGTACTCTCCTCAATCAAACGGAAGTAGCAGAGAGGAAGAACAGAACGTTAACAGAAATGATTAACTCAATGTTGTTGACTGCTGGCCTTCCTAAGTGCTACTGGGGTGAAGCTGCATTGACGGCAACTTTTATTCTAAATAGAGTGCCTCATGCAACTTCAGACGTTACTCCTCATGAACTCTGGTTCAAGGTCAGACCTAACTTGAATGTCATTCGAGTGTGGGGGTGTCTGGCATATGTCAAGCTTCCAGATCTGAAGATTCAGAAGCTTGGGACAATGACTACTAAGACGATCTTCTTGGGGTATGCCGAGAAGAGTGATGCTCGGAGATTTCTTGATATTGAGTCAAATCATATCATTGAATCTCGCGACGCAGAATATTTTGAAGACAAATTTGCAAGGCAGAAGAATATTGTTCTTGCGGATGTACCGGAGAACAATGAGGGTGCGCAGCAAACTGAAGTCTTCAATGAAGATGTGGTCCAAGAAGATGTTGTTGAAACAACATTTGAACCAGAACAAGCTGAGCCGTCAGCTAAGCGTGTGAGGAGGCCGAAGGACTTCGGAAGTGACTTTGTCACCTATCATGTGGAAGCAGATCCGCTTACCTATGATGAGGCGATGAAGACCAGAGACGCTGTTTTCTGGAAGGAGGCGATTGACAATAAAATTGATTCCATCACCTCAAATAATACTTAGGTGTTGGTTGATCTTCCTGAAGGAGCGAAACCCATCGGATGCAAATGGATCTTCAAGAAGAAGATGAAAGCAGACGGAACTATTGACAAGTTCAAGGCTAGGTTGGTAGCCAAGGGGTTTTCTCAGAAGCAGAAAATTGACTATTTTGACACATATGCTCCAGTAGCCCGGATGACCACCATCAGAATGTTGATTGCTCTCGCAGCAATACATAAGATGGTGATACATCAATTGGATGTGAAAACGGCTTTCCTAAATGGCGAGCTAACCGAAGAGATTTACATGCAACAGCCAGAGAGATTTGTCGTCAAGGGTCTTGAAGACAAAGTTTGCAAGTTGGTGAAATCTTTGTACGGTCTTAAACAGGCTCCCAAGATGTGGCATGAGAAATTTGACAAAGTTATAAGGTCAAATGGCAAC
This sequence comes from Iris pallida, assembly GCA_029216955.1. NCBI lineage: Eukaryota > Viridiplantae > Streptophyta > Magnoliopsida > Asparagales > Iridaceae > Iris > Iris pallida. Next base: position 7,782,511 of record JANAVB010031219.1, read on the forward strand.
ATGGTCAGCGAGACGGACAAGTGTGTTTACACGAAGTTCGCTGATGGAAGAGGTGTGATCGTTTGTCTGTACGTGGACGACATGCTTATCCTAGGTACGGATATGAGCTGTGTCACGGAGACAAAGAGGTTCATCTCGAGCAAGTTCAGTATGAAGGACTTGGGGGAAGCTGATGTGATCTTAGGGATCAAGATCATCCGGACAGACACTGGACTAGCGCTGTCACAATCTCATTATATTGAGAAAATGATCACTCGTTATGGGTATCGGGATCTTCCAGGGATCGATACGTCGTACAGGTGTGATCTGAAGCTGAAGCCTAATTCAGGGGAAAGCGTCAGGCAGATGGAGTATGCAAGCGTAATCGGGAGTTTGTTGTATGCTACTAATGCCACAAGGCCTGACATAGCTTTCGTCGTGGGAATGCTGAGTCGTTTTACGAGCAATCCTGGTGTTGAACACTGGAAGGCTGTGAAACGGGTTATGAGATATCTCAAGAAGACTCAAACATATGCACTGTACTACAGCGGAGATCCGCAGGAAGTGGAAGGCTTCAGTGATGCCAGCTGGTGCTCAGATTTGGAGAGCGAGAGGTCCACAGGTGGATATATTTTTACAATGGGTGGAGCTGCTATATCGTGGAAATCGAAGAAGCAGACTATGCTCTCGCGGTCATCCATGGAATCTGAGTTCTTTGCACTTGATACCGCAGCCGAGGAAGCAGAATGGCTTCGGGAGCTCATGTATGATCTTCCAGTGGTTGGGGCGCAAATACCGGCAATACCGATATACTGCGACAACCAGGCGACTGCGGCGGTGGCATCAAATGACATTTTCAACGGAAAGAAGAGGACTGTGCGGTTAAAGCACAGGGCAGTACACGATCTTATTAAGAGAGGTGTAATTGCAGTAATTGATGTTCGGAGTCAGAAAAATCTGGCGGATCCGTTCACCAAGGACCTCAAGAGCCAACTGGTCGATGACTCAGCATGTAAAATGGGCTTGAAGGCATTCTGATATTAGTTATTGTATTCCTACCATAAAGTTTTATGCTATTAGTTCAAAGATTTATCTACTAGGCATCTAGCTTTTGGTTCAAGGGAGGACCATTAACTAGAAGAATATCAGGAACGGTGGGTACATGTTCTATTGGGCATGGAGAGGTTACGGACCTACAACCACTGTTGTCTACTGTTGTTTTCTACGGAAAACGGTTCCTGTGGGAAGGATGGCTTAATTGCCTTAATGAGTTCTCAGGCAGAGTGAATGCCTGGTGTGCTTTACAGGAAGCACGGTAGAGCAGCACTACAAGGAGTGAAACTTCATGCTACAGTGGGGTGACTCCACAATGAGATTCCTATATGTGGGGTGCTGCCCAGGAATAGGATAAAGCCTCGGCTTAGCAGGCCAAGTCACAGCGGCGTAGCACCGCAAATAAGCAGTTAGCCTAATGCTGTATGTTAAAATAAAGAGGGGTGTAGTCAGCACTACAAAGACGAGGAGTTCCTCATGTTACAGTGGCACGACACCACGATGAGGTACCCGATTAGGGATAAAGCCTCGGCCTTGCAAGCCATGTCGTTGCGGCGTAACACCGCAAAGGAGCCTAAGGCTTCATGCTGGGTAGTTTGGCACTACAAAGAGGCGGTTGCCTCATGCTACAGTAGTATGACACTACGATGAGGTTTTCGGTACGGGGTAAGGCCTCGGCTTTAAGCCATGTCATAGCGGCGTAGCACCGCAAGGGAAGCGCAAAGCGTTTCATGCCATGTCTCTTTATAATGAACTCACCTATAGTGTATGGACAAAGAGATATCAGGCCGTCTCTTGAGGGTAAACTTGTAGACGTCCGAAATTATACACTGAAACCAGGCTGGCACAGGGCCTTTAATGTGTAGCCAGAAGCACATGTAACTACATTATGTGAGTGGAAAAAATTTTAGCTATGATGCAGAATTCAAGGCTTAGTCCATTCTTGTATTATAGTCTAATTTTTTACCCATGCGGGAAGATTCAAGTCGTCAGCGACATCTCTCCTAATGCATGATGGACAGTTATTGTCGGGAACACTTATACCCATATATAGAGATATGTGGGAGATTGTTGGAGTTTTGGCCTTTCCTTTAGAAACTTTTAGTCCCACATCGGATAGGTCAAAGAGTTTGCATCTCTATATATTAGCTTTACTATTATTTGGGATGCACATGTGGTGTGGAGGTGCACATGGGTTTGCTATGTGGGATTATTTTTCTAATGGAAAAAAGGCTAAAATCAACAATTAAAGCATTCATGCTTTTTGCTCTTGGAAAATTTATTTTCATAGGAGCTAAGCCCCGTAGGGGCTTAGCGACTCGGACTCGGACTCGGACTCGGGCTCGGGCTCGGGCTCGGGCTCGGGCTCGGGCTTAAGGGCTCATGAGGCGTAATGTGGCGTTTTGTTGGCGCACTTTGCACTTAGCACGTCAGCATCGTCGCTAGGCGCATAGTGCGCTTAAGTTGCGCTCGTTGCGCGAGCCACTTGCGCGACCACGTTGCGCGGTCCGTTACGCGAGCCCAGTTACGCTGGCCCAGTTACGCAGCCCAGTACGCAGCCCAGTGCGCGCAGTGTGCACAGTGTGCGTAGAGTGCGCAGTGTGCGCAGCGTACGCAGCGTATGCAGTGTGCGTAGAGTGCGTAGTGTGCGTAGGGTGCGTAAAGGGACTGTGTGCGTAAAGTGCAAATTACGCTGGTTACGTGAGTGGCACAACTTGCAACAGAACGTGTCTTTACATATTCTGAGCGGTTGCTCCATGTTCGGGGTGGTTACTACCACGTCCCTAACATTGTGCTAACTGGACAGTTGTTGCTGGGACTTATATAAGGCCTCCTCCTTCTCTCTCACAGGCTAGGACCTATACACAAGCAGTAGACAAAAAGTTTACAAGTGTTTAGAGGCTGTGAGAGAGAAGAGAGGTTTTGAACCAACGTTGAGTTTTGCACGGGAGTTCGTGTTCATCCGAGGAGTCAGAAGAGCAACAGTGTTCCAAGTTCTCCGACGAACTTGCTGGTTCCTGGAAGCTATTCGTGTGGGGTGAATAAAGTTTTGAGCAACGGTGATCATTCACCCCAGCAGGAGTTTTTCCATCTTTCGCCTGTCACCTTCTTTGTTGGTATTATCAGGATTCTATTAGCGCACCTTCGGTGAAGTGTTTGCGTTGATATTATCAGAATTCTATTTGTGCACCTTCTGTGAAGTGTAGCACTAGTGGAATTTCTCTTACGTACCTTCTGTGAAGTGTTACGTTCTGTGCACCTTCTGTGAAGTGTAGCACTAGTTGAAATTTCTCTTACGTACCTTCTGTGAAGTGTTACGTAATAACGATTGTTTGTACAATTGTTACCATATTTCAGTTTTCTATCGAAAAATTGTGCCCCGGCAATAACACACACCTAACTTAAAATGAAGGAAAATAACAACTAATGATTTCAGGATCTCTTTTCGAGAAAAAATTCATTAATGACCATGACAAAACAAAAGCCCAAAGGACCAGTAAAAAAATTGCCAAAAAATTCTTCCTGAGTGAGCGACTATCCTTGCTCGCTAGCAAGCAATTCCCATGAACAGTTTCTCTATAACAACAATTGATAACTATGTAAAGTATGAGAGTAAAATAATAGATCTCGATACTCAGGAAACCTACCGATTTATGCTAAATAAGAACAGATCTGGAATTGAAAAAAAAGAAGGAATCATACTGCCTCCATTCCCAGATGGAAAACACTTCTTCCGGGTCCATATCTGCCAGCGGAGGAAGGACCGATCCTCCCAGTGAATAAATCGGCATCCGCCTCCCCGTTCTTCGCTCAATTCGGCATCGTCGATGGCACAAAAGGCGAGTTTCCCGTGGAAGAGCATGGTGATGACCATGATAGGGTCGACGCTCAGCAGGTCCTTACGGACGGATGGGACTTGTCGATGGAAGGAAGGGGATGGATTATGGAAGCTGATTAGGACTCCAGTGAAGGTATTGAAGAGGAAGATGTTGAAAAAGCCTTGGGTGGAGGTGAAAGGAGAAAGAGGGGGAGATGAGAGAGGGAAAAAAAGTATCCGGGATGAAAATGGCGTCACTTTTAGCGCTAAATTTTTTAGGGATTTCTTTTTGATGGGGTTTTAATATAAATCGACGGTTACGGCCTGTCGAAAATAAAACCAACTTTTATGGTCTGTCGTTTTTGGTAAATCTAAAGTATTAAAAATAAGAAAATTTGGTGTGGTGTAGTTGAGGCGTCTATCCAAACCCTTAATACCTTAGATAATTAATTCCTTTTTAAAATATTTCTATCAACCATTTTTTATCAAACGATGGAATATAATCCATATGGTTCATCAAGCACGAGTATTTGTCCTTCCAAAATAGAGAAAGACGAGAGTCCAAGACAAGGAGTTCAAGAAGGATGATCGAGTTCAATTATGAGTTCCAAAGGCGATGGATAAAAACAAAAAGATTTTTAAAGAAATTGTGGATTAAGATCCAAATACAATATCATGTTGCAGGCTCGTTCAATATAGTATTATAATCGAAACAATATGCTCTGACCTGCATGTGCCACCACAAAAACATGTAATGCCCCAGTCCTAAAATACACAAGACTAGGAGATCATATACATGCTATCAACGTATCAAGGGACTCCAGCCCGACTCGAGTACGTATAAGCTGTCTTAGTGTCCCTATAAGTTAATCAACTATAAATATATCTAACTCAATCCACAGAATAAGTAAATTAGGAATGAACAACATATATTATGGTCTGCAGTCCAATAACATACATATTGGATAAAATCCAAAGAACGACATTGGTCTATAAAACTAAGCTAAGAGCAGAGTATAAGTAATAGAAATAATATGAAAGCATGATAAAATTATATGATCGATGGCACCAGTAGATGGGGTGAACAGAGTACAGCGGAAAATATTCCCCAAATTAAAACTAAGCGGGTGAGGCAAATATATAAATAAAACTATAGTGCAATAAAGTAAAGCAATAAGTAAGTGGAGGTAAGAAAGCAATACACAGACACCAAGGTTTATTTTGGTTTTCCTCTGAGAGGACTAATCTAGTTCGCAATAACTCTTGCTTGCTATAATCCACTATTTTGAATAGAGATTACACCGCGTGTTTTGATCCGAAGAACACGCCAACTTCAACACCGTCGTATTTTTATCTGAAGCCCACGATCAAACTTCAAATACCTTACTGAAGAAAGCTTTTATACGCCAAACTTGTACAACTCGAATACTCCTAATCGAAAACCACCAGCACTTAGAAGAATAGGAGTTGTCTTAGAGATTTGAAGATTGAAGCTCTTTAAGTAGATAGAAAGCTTTGGAATAGATAAAGAAGATGAAGAATAAATGAATAGAAATGACAAATTCTTCTATTTTTATAGGATTTTCTAGGACAGAGTTCGGACAGAACTTCGTAGGGCTAACGTTCATAATTTTGAACGTTGCAGATCCAAAGGAGTAGGAAGATGCAACTGACCAGGAGTGGTTTGACTTGACCGAGTTCGGTCCGAGTTCAATTAGGTCAAATCTAGGCCATTTTTGTTTTGTGGAGTTTTTGGATGGACAAAGGTTCTGGATTTGATTTTGGATCAGGAATACGAATTTTGTGAATAGGGTCTTCTAAATTTGCAAGCGATTCCGACGCACAATTTTCTAGACTCAATAAAAAGAAAATAAAGTATAAAAATCAATTGAGACAAAATTTGCGATCTTCTGTTTCTTTTCATATCGAGCTCAGAATTTTAAGTCAATTATCGAAATCGGTTCGACCATGGCTGAATGAGCCAACAATCTCTCCCATTTTGATAATTGGAAAAAACTTTGATACTTAAGAAATTGTTCAGCTTGGTTCATAAGTAGACTTGATGCGGTATGGAAGGCAGGAAGAAGACTAGCTTTGAACATTGGTACAATGTACTTGCTCCCCCATAATGTGCGATTAAGTCTTGTTACTCCTCCGTAACAAAACATATTGGCTGAACATCTGAAAAGTCTAGAAAATAGGAACTCTAAAAAAATATTTAGAGCTAACTTCAAACTTGTTAGTTAGATGGCATAATAATCAACAAGATGATAAAGTGAGTATCACATTCACAAAGTATCATATTACTCTACCGTTTTGTCACATAAGCAGAATGACATAAAGATATAATAACATTACTCAACACAATATAGATTAGAGCATAATTTGAACGAAAAACATTAAGTAATACAAAGTGCTGAAATAGGAAATAATTATATAAGCTGAAATAGTAGAAGGTGCATACAAGTCTAGCCAAATAAATTGAAACTGATAATGCTTGAAAGAAGCATTTATCACTAATACATAGCAGAGATAAAAAAAACTAAAATATAACTAGTGATGCTCTATCATGAGGAAACATATCCTCAATCGTCATCCTCCTCCTCATCATCATCAGCACTGCCGTCCTAGAAGGACCGGTCTTAGCAGAACGATGGGGATCATAACTGGCAGAAGTAGGTTCAAAGTATCGTTGAGCCTCTGGATCATCAATGCAATATCTAATTACTGTGGGATCATGAACCATGGGAATTGGACCACCAAGATTGTGAGTAAAGCTATAGGAAACATCCCGTACATTATTGGATATAGCCTGAAGCTGAAGAATGGTACGGAAGTCCATGGACCAAAATTGATCCATCATGAGAGCTTGAAGTGGCTCAAGAGTAACACCACCGAGAGGATGAGAAGGATGGGAGTCAGCAGCTAATAGGTCAACTGAGGGAAAAGGAGCCTAAACGAAAGCAGTACATCGATGCTCATGAAAATAAGCAGGAGCAGCATCCTGAGCACAGTCATCCAAAGTGACATCAAAATGCTAAAAAATAATAGGCAGATACATCACATAGAGAAGACATCACGGTTTCTTGCGACACTTTTCCATAGTGGCGATGATAGTCTTAGGCAGACGGAAGGGGACATAGAAGTAAAGATGATAGATAGCAGAGAGTTCCAGGTATGAAATCTCATCAGTGGCGGTATTTTTTAGATTAACAATAGAAAATACCATTCTATGGAGGACATAGAAGTAGTTGTTCAAGTGTTTAGGGCGAAGAGTGCCCTGGGAACGAGAGTTAGGTGCACATAAGGAATCACGACAAGAGTCAAAAGTTGTCCCAACAGAAAATTGCACCGAGGTGATATCGACTAATGCTTCCCATTATTGGGAATATGAAGCATGATTACCAAATTATCAGCATCAAACTCGATGTCAATTCTGCCAACTTTTGATTTAATCGTGCCCTTTGTGACTGAAAGATTGCAGTAAAATATGCGAATAGCATTAGCATAAATTGGATAACTAGATTGAACTAAATATAGTAACTCAAAGTGTTCAAAAACGTTTATGTGATCAAAAAATAATGTAAAATTAATAGGATTACCCGAACAAATCTTTCTTTGATGGAAGTCACTAAACCATTCACTAGATGTATCTTGTGAAACAAAAATAGAATCGTAAAGAAACCACCATCTGGTTTGGAGGGACTGAATAATAAAAAAGAGGTCATCTTGTGATCAGTAAAGGACAAACCTTCATCAACTTTCCTCTTCTTTTTGGCAGAATGAGGAATTTTGGGAGCCATAAAAATCAATAAAGATGGAAAGAGTGGAAATTTACCGAAATTGAACGTGAACAGTGGAAGAGAAACTCGAGAAAGCTCCGAATCCAAGATTTGAGAGCTTGAGTAGCTTGGAGGAAGGAGAACTTTGAGGTTAAGGTTAGGGTTTTCGGTGGAATTTTGGGTTGATTGGTGAAAAAGATGATGATTTTGAGGGTTTAAATAGAGGGGAACCCGATTGTCCAGCTTCTGTTCTGATTCACCCAGATGGAGTTCGGTCCGAGTTCGGCCAGAACTCTGACCGAGTTCGGTCCATGGATAGTCATGACAGACATGAAAAGTTTGTGATATGAGTTTTAATATAAATGCAAAAAGTAACTAGGAATAGTTGTGTTGATGAAAATAATTAATATTAATTAACTAAAATACATAAAATGTATAGAATATTTTGGGTTAGCTGTAGGGGCCGGATCCCAGCTAGTGGTAGTCCGAAGACTAGTATACCGTGTCGCTTCAGGCTATTTACACCTGTGCGACAGAAGGGCCCTTTCGGCTTATAACCAAAATAATTTCTATGAATTTATGAATCTTAATCAAATAATATTTAATTATGTTACTTCAACATCCAAAATTCTTAATTCTCTTCATATGAAGTTAAAACGATCTTCAGCCAAAGACTTAGTGAAGATGTCAGCTAGTTGATGCTTGTCACGACCCGCACCCGAGAGTAAGGGCATGAGACGTGGGTACGTCCAGCCTACGCCGCAGTGTCGGCGGTAGAACGCTGTCCTAGGTCAATCATCTAATAATATAAAGGTACATGTACAGTTTATACTCTTCGAATGGAGGTAACATCACAACATACAGTCTCAATCACATCTAAGGTAGAAGAATGAAAGACAGATAGATAGTAACTCAAAGAGAACCATAGCATAGATGAAATAAGTCTAAGTGTCTAGGATTCATAACATCCAGAATGTCAACTCATAATACAATAAGTCTAAGAGTCTATATATCTCAACATCTCAAAATACAACTCAGATGTGGGACAAAATGAAAATACAGAAAAGACTGTCTAGCTAACTGGTCTAGACTACTGGAGCAACATCCTCAGCTGCAGGTGGATCCTGCTGAGGGTCCTCAACACAAGTGTCTTCCAGTCCTGCTCCATAATATGTAGTCACCAGGGCCTCATCCTCATCCTCTGTAATATTTTCAACAGGTCCAGTCAGGACAGGAACAAGCACAATATATCTCACACAGTTCATAACAGGTTAGGAAATACGATACAGGCAATAGAGTAAGATACAGAAAATGCTGAAAGAAAATATACGCTGTAAAAGAGATAGCTGTAATGAAATATCTACTGTATATAGAGAACTATAAGTGACTAGTGATGTAGAGTACAAGATAGGCATGTGAATGGCTAGAATTTATATATGATTACACTACTGAGTTTGCACATGATTACACTACTTTGGAATTATTCACATGTCCACTTCTACTCCTCCGTTTCCCCAATCAATACACAAGGATCTAGACAAGTTACGTTATTATACATGATTACTTCATATGAGGCTCATAAATGAGTATACGTGAAGTTATACATGAGGGCTCAGTGAACATGAGAGTACATGATCACATGAGTATACATGCATGATGGAAGCACAGGAGTACATGATGAAAGTGAAACACACGTAACATGAAGTACCCGATGCTCCCGAGGGGGATAACATCTCATGTAAAGATCCATATAGTACCAATCTGTGTTACCAACGTGACAGCATCAAGTAAAGTAATCTAGAGCGAGAAGTAAAGCCTGAACAAGTATGAAACGGTCAGAGAATGTACTCGCCTGATAACTGAATGTCTGAAGAGGATATACTGCCTGAAGAGAGGTGTCTGGCTCCTAATCAGAGCAATTCAAGTCATAATGTATCCACAATGGTAAAAATAAAGTATACAATGCATACTACATGATTCTAGGTCAATCTGGTCAAAAGTCAACTCTTGGTCAACTCAACAGTCAAACTAGGTCACAGGAAGTCATACTAGGTCAATTAGAGTCAAACAAGGTCAAACAAGTCAAGGTTAGTCAAATCTAGGTTAAAGTCAACTCCTGGTCAACATTCTAATCAAACTAGTCAAATACTAGTCAACATGATCAATCTGGGTCAAGTCTAGGTCAAACTTAGACCAACTAAGATTTTGGTCAAACAAAGACTAGTCAATAAGGTAATTGGGTTAAACAAAGACTAGTCAATAAGGTAATCAGGTCAAACATGGTCAGACTAGTTAAACTAGTCATTTCTAGGTCAATTAGGTCATGGTTTGACCAATAGTTGACTTTGGTCAACAATGGTCAACATTTTGGTCAACCTAGGTCTAGTAGTCCTAATGGTCTATCCTAACTCATTGGCCATAGGCCATAGGCTAATAACTAAGTTCCATAGGCTAATACCATATAGGTATCTATATATATATACAATAGACACATACACTATCTACACCATATATATATATACATAGGCCATAATATATATATACATATCTACAATATATATATATACAATATACATACCCACTATATATACCATATATAACCAAATATGTAAAATACTATATATATACTCACTATATATAACATATATATATATATATACATATATATTTACATATAACAACCACATAGGCCTATAGCCTATGTAATATCCTAGGTATCTATGTATAGACACATTATATATAATGACATACTATATAAACTAATACAATATATATATATATATCAATATATGCATATATATATATATATATATATATATATATATATATATATATATATATATATATATATATATATATATATGAAACATATATATACTACATATTTATAGAGAGAGAAGTAAGAGAGAGAATTAGAGAGAGGGAGAGAGGACAGTGAGAGAGAGGGACTGCTAGACACACACAGGGAAGGGGAGGGGGCTGTTCTCAGATTTCCTGAGAACAGGAAAACAGCCCCCCACTCACACACACAATACACACACACACCTAATATATACATACATGTATATACACATGTATATACATGTATACACCCTAAAAACTTACATACACACATATATACATATACATATGTATACAACACTGAAATATATATATACATGTATAAATCATAATAAAAATCAAATCAAAACTCATTTTTGAAAACTGGAAAATAATCCCAAAATCTGGAAACTGTGGACTGTGCATAGGTAAATAGGGTAAACCCAAAAACACACATGTAACCGAGCTAAGGCTCGAATCCCAAGGTTGGTAACTGTGTCCCACAGTGTCCTCTAGTGTCTAGGGGGCCTGACACGACACCACGACACGGTTTGACATGTCCAAAACTCAAAAGAACCCAATCGGGTAAACTGGGATACACACACACTATACAGCGTCGTGCACGTGTTCACGTGTCTCGTGCTCACGACACAGGACACGTGAGTTGTCGTGCTCGTGTCCCTAGGTTCGCCTAGGGTCAGGCTACACACCTAGGACCCTGACACGCACCCACGTGTCGCCGTGTCCAAATGGGAAGCCCGTATCAGTCGTGAAATACGCGACTGATACGCGCGGTTACACTGCGTCGTGCAGAGATGCACACGCCTTGTGGACACGACACGAGCCACGTGGGGCCTCGTGGTCATGCCCACGTGTAGCCCACTTGTAGGGCTACACACTCGTGCAAACACGAGGTGTCCAAGTGTCGTGTCCGCGCGATACGATACGCGCGAAGTTAGCCCCCGTGCGCGTGTGCGCTGACAGCGCGTGTCCAGTACGAGTGAGATTTCTCACTCGACACGATGCGACACTAAACTTTGGGGGCATGCACGCAGATATTGCCCCCATGTTCGAGTCAAATATCTCGTGTCCTAGTGCTCTGTGCAGTGAGCACGAGGAGCGTGGTAGCAGGGCACGCACGCGAGCCTCGTGCAGCGGGTTCGTGTCTATTTTGGACACGGACACAGCATGAAAACGTGCTCAGTCTACTTGGGTTGTGTCCTACATGTCTAGGGCTACCCAAAAATATATTTTGTTTTACATTTTAACAAAAACAAATCCTTTGTGGCATTTCATCAAACAAGGTTTCCTAGCCTAGGATACGTGTCCGATACGGACACCAAACCAACTCAAATTTTCACCAAACTTGACCTACAGTTCCCTGGTACCTAGATGCATGCAAATATGAAGAGAAAACACAATATTAACATGGTTTGAGGGTATTTACCTATTTGTGTATTTCCAATGGAAATCAATGAGAGGGGGGTGTCCTTCCACTTGGTGATGCCCAAAACCCCTCAATCCTTGATAGCAGGCCCTAGCTAGTACCCTCTAGTGTAGGGAAGTCCAATGCAAGAAACTAGAGGTGATTTAGATCAAAATTGATCAAGTTATGGTCTTGTGAAGGAAATAGAATTTCTAGGTATAAAATTCATGTAAAATGATCATGAATGAAATTAATGGGATTATATAGGAAGGGGGGGTAGTGTTTGGCTGCCATGGGGGTAGGGGAGGGTGTCCTACCACCTTGCAAACTTAGCCCCTAAGTCTTTGACTAAGGGGTTAGATATTTAGGTTCTAAAATATCTAAAAAATGAAATATCTAGATATTTATCTAACTAGATATTTATACATAAAGCTAATATCTAACATTAGTCTTCTAGGTTAGTTGCTAACCTCTAGATTAGTGCTAAACTAGGTTAGGGACTAACATGACACTAATCAATAATTAAACAATAATAAAAACACATAAATACAAATAATTCTAAATAAATCCTAGAAAATTACCAAAATACCCTTTAGGCTAAAAATCACTAATTTGGTGTTCTAAGCCTATGGCTAGGCTCACATGATCATGGTTAGTCTCTAGGTTATGAAATCTCTAGGGTTTACACTAGGGTTATACTAGTAAATCACAAAGTCATAAGTCATGACTTAGAAAATGGTTTAACTTAACTAAAATCACCCAAAAATCATATTATGACTAAAATACCACTAATAAATAATATAAATAATAAATTTTCAAAAATATCCTAATTTCAGAAAACTGGGTGTTACAAGTCTACCCACCTTAAAATAATTTCGTCCTCGAAATTTAGCTGGTCGTACTCCTCCTAGGTCAAACCTCCAACAATTAGGGACGAAGCTACTACCTAGCAACATACACGGTCAACAAGCAAAATATGGGTAGTAGACCTAAACTGGCTCATGTCCAAAAATTAGCTGGCAGTTTTAGGTCATAAGGTGTCCTTAATCCAAATCGAAATCAAAAGTAACTCCATGGTGTAAATCAGGATGGAGCCTCGAGTCAGGAAAATCGTACTAAGCAAATGAAGCACACGATGGTATGCCTGAGTGGGACACTAAGGTCATGGGTGTAGTATGTCATGTCTAGGTTACGTATGTGAAATTAGTTTTGAGAAAACAACTAGTCTTGTGCTCTTAATTTAAAATTCACGGTAACGTGTCTACGGTGATCATAATTTAGAGTGGGAAAGGTCTATGGCCTAAATAGAACCAAAAATCGTGATGAAATAGTAGTGTAAAGGGCAGGTTAAATGGGACAGTCCTGGTCATAGGTATAGACTAGGAAGATAAGGAAACAATAAATCACAGGGCTAAAAGGGTTACCATTCTATGGTCAGAGCTACTCTATCAAAAAGGTATAGCATATACATTAATTTATTTAAGAGAAAATCCTTGAGAAAAGAAGTTATTCAAGGAATTATATTAATAGCTAAAGCTACTCCTACTCCTACTTCTACTACTAAGTAAGAGATAAAGAAACAAACAAACAATCGACAAAAACAAAAGAACTACCAGGTCAAAACTGATCACTAATAAAGAACAGGTAGGAGCAGATGGAATTGGATTTTAAGATAGATATAATGAAGTAAGGTGGGAATGGAATTTAGAAGAACAGAACCTGCAAACACATCGCCAACTGCCTGAGCATCCTCAACTGTCATGGCGTAGGCTCGCCCCTGCTGACCTCTTCCAGCCTGCTGCTGAAACTGCAAAAATCTCTGCTGCTGTGGCTGTAACGGTCCTCTCTGCTGCTGTCCTACCGGAGCCTTGGCTCCTGCTCCTGGTGCTGCTCCCTGTGCTACTCTGCCTGTGTACTGGGAACACTCCCTCAGCTGGTGGTCCGCTGCCCCACATAGTAGGCACCAGCCCAACCTCTTCCTGCACTCACCCCATCCATGTCCCGACTTCTTGCAATAGGGACAACTGATTGTCTTCGGGTCCTGACCCCGATACTGATGCTGCACTTGCTGAACTCCCACTGGGGTCTGCGTCTGCTGAAACTGCACATGGGGCCTCTTGGCCTGGCCTCTACTGCTGCTGGTACCACGAGCGTCCCGTCCCCTCTTGAACAACTGTTGCCGCTGAGTTTCCACTATCTGCTGGAAGAAAGAGAACAACCGTGCCACGTCCTCTGATCCTGATGACGACTGCTGCTGAAGAACGTTCGGGACGACAGAAGAAGGTCTCGGAGTAGGGAGAGGTGCACTCCCATAGGCTGCAGATATCCTAGCCTGAGCTGGCACAACAGGAACTGCAGTCTCGGGGCCCTGCTGATCAGGACGAGGAGTGGTAGACCCCTCAGTGGTATCTCCCTGATCGAGACGATAAGATCGTGTCTCCATACCTATCCTGAAGACAGATCAAACAAGGAATCAATACTGAGATATAAAATGATAATTCAATGGAGGATAGTTATTCAAGGAAGCAATCTTCAACAGGAATTTAGATGGCAGGAATCCAGTTAAGAGTTTTCCTAATGCGATTGAGTACCCTAAAATAAGGATATTAACCTAACACAAGAAATTAAAATCAACAACTACAAAAATTTCAAAATCATCAACTAACTCCAGGATTCAAAGTTCCACAGTGAATCCTTCAAAATCAAATTCAATCAAGGGAAAAGGAGTTCAAATCGTAATTTCAAATGAGATTCTCAAGGGTCATCCCAGGAATCTCTCAAGGTATCCTAACAATGATTGAGTATCCTCTCTCACTAAGCCTATCCTTCAAATCCTATCGCAGGCTGTAGTGATACTCTAGTTCGAATACCACTACATAAACTCGACCTGCATGGGCCACCACTAAAAACGTGTCACGACCCGCACCCTAGAGTAAGGGCACGAGACGTGGGTACGTCCAGCCTACGCCACAGTGTCGGCGGTAGAACGTTGTCCTAGGTCAATCATCTAACAATATAAAGGTACATGTACAGTTTATACTCTTCGAATGGAGGTAACATCACAACATACAGTCTCAATCACATCTAAGGTAGAAGAATGAAAGACAGATAGATAGATAGTAACTCAAAGAGAACCATAGCATAGATGAAATAAGTCTAAGTGTCTAGGATTCATAACATCCAGAATGTCAACTCATAATACAATAAGTCTAAGAGTCTATATATCTCAACATCTCAAAATACAACTCAGATGTGGGACAAAATGATAATACAGAAAAGACTGTCTAGCTAACTGGTCTAGACTACTGGAGCAACATCCTCAGCTGTAGGTGGATCCTGCTGAGGGTCCTCAACACAAGTGTCATCTAGTCCTGCTCCATAATATGTAGTCACCAGGGCCTCATCCTCATCCTCTGTAATATTTTTAACAGGTCCAGTCAGGACAGGAACGAGCACAATACATCTCACACAGTTCATAACAGGTTAGGAAATACGATACAGGCAATAGAGTAAGATACAGAAAATACTGAAAGGAAATATACGCTGTAAAAGAGATAGCTGTAATGAAATATCTACTGTATATAGAGAACTATAAGTGACTAGTGATGTAGAGTACAAGATAGGCATGTGAATGGCTAGAATTTATACATGATTACACTACTGAGTTTGCACATGATTACACTACTTTGGAATTATTCACATGTCCACTTCTACTCCCCCGTTTCCCCAATCAATATACAAAGATCTAGACAAGTTACGTTATTATACATGATTACTTCATATAAGGCTCATAAATGAGTATACGTGAAGTTATACATGAGGGCTCAGTGAACATGAGAGTACATGATCACATGAGTATACATGCATGATGGAAGCACATGAGTACATGATGAAAGTGAAACACATGTAACATGAAGTACCCGATGCTCCCGAGGGGGATAACATCTCATGTAAAGATCCATATAGTACCAATCCGTGTTACCAACGTGACAGCATCAAGTAAAGTAATCTAGAGCGAGAAGTAAAGCCTGAACAAGTATGAAACGGTCAGAGAATGTACTCGTCTGATAACTGAATGTCTGAAGAGGATATACTGCCTGAGGAGAGGTGTCTGGCTCCTAATCAGAGCAATTCAAGTCATAATGTATCCACAATGGTAAAAATAAAGTATACAATGCATACTACATGATTCTAGGTCAATCTGGTAAAAAGTCAACTCTTGGTCAACTCAACAGTCAAACTAGGTCACAGGAAGTCATACTAGGTCAATTAGAGTCAAACAAGGTCAAACAAGTCAAGGTTAGTCAAATCTAGGTTAAAGTCAACTCTTGGTCAATATTCTAATCAAACTAGTCAAATAATAGTCAACATGATCAATCTGGGTCAAGTCTAGGTCAAACTTAGACCAACTAAGGTTTTGGTCAAACAAAGACTAGTCAATAAGGTAATTGGGTTAAACAAAGACTAGTCAATAAGGTAATCAGGTCAAACATGGTCAGACTAGTTAAACTAGTCATTTTTAGGTCAATTAGGTCATGGTTTGACCAATAGTTGACTTTGGTCAACAATGGTCAACATTTTGGTCAACCTAGGTCTAGTAGTCCTAATGGTCTATCCTAACTCTTTGGCCATAGGCCATAGGCTAATAACTAAGTTCCATAGGCTAATACCATATATGTATCTATATATATATACAATAGACACATACACTATCTACACCATATATATATATATACATAGGCCATAATATATATATATATACATATCTACAATATATATATACAATATACATACCCACTATATATACCATATATAACCAAATATGTAAAATACTATATATATACTCACTATATATAACATATATATATATATATATATATATATATATATATATATATATATATATATATATATATATATATATATATATATACATATATATTTACATATAACAACCACATAGGCCTATAGCCTATGTAATACCCTAGGTATCATTGTATAGACACATTATATATAATGACACACTATATAAACTAATACAATATATATATATATATATATATATATATATATATATATATATATATATATATATATATATATATATATATATATATATATATATATATATGCATATATATATATATATATATATATATATATATATATATATATATATATATATATATATATATATATATATATATATGAAACATATATATACTACATATTTATAGAGAGAGAAGTAAGAGAGAGAATTAGAGAGAGGGAGAGAGGACAGTGAGAGAGAGGGACTGCTAGACACACACAGGGAAGGGGAGGGGGCTGTTCTCAGATTTCCTGAGAACTGGAAAACAACCCCCCACTCACACACACAATACACACACACACCTAATATATACATACATGTATATACACATGTATATACATGTATACACCCTAAAAACTCACATACACACACATATGTACATATACATATGTATACAACACTGAAATATATATATACATGTATAAATCATAATAAAAATCAAATCAAAACTCATTTTTGAAAACTGGAAAATAATCCCAAAATTTGGAAACTGTGGACTGTGCATAGGTAAATAGGGTAAACCCAAAAACACACATGTAACTGAGCTAAGGCTCGAATCCCAAGGTTGGTAACTGTGTCCCACAGTGTCCTCTAGTGTCTAGGGGGCCTGGCACGACACCACGACACGGTTTGACGTGTCCAAAACTCAAAAGAACCCAATCGGGTAAACTGGGATACACACACACTATACAGCGTCGTGCACGTGTTAACGTGTCTCGTGCTCATGACACAGGACACGTGAGTTGTCGTGCTCGTGTCCCTAGGTTCGCCTAGGGTCAGGCTACACACCTAGGACTGACACGCACCCACGTGTCGCCGTGTCCAAATGGGAAGCCCGTATCAGTCGTGAAATACGCGACTGATACGCGTGGTTACACTGCGTCGTGTAGAGATGCACACGCCTTATGGACACGATACGAGCCACGTGGGGCCTCGTGGTCATGCCCACGTGTAGCCCACGTGTAGGGCTACACACTCGTGCAAACACGAGGTGTCCAAGTGTCGTATCCGCGCGACACGATACGCGCGAAGTTAGCCCCCGCGCGCGTGTGCGCTGACAGCGCGTGTGCGCTGACAGCGCGTGTCCAGTACGAGTGAGATTTCTCACTCGATACGACACGACACGACACCAAACTTTGGAGGCATGCACGCAGACATTGCCCCCGTGTCCGAGTCAAATATCTCGTGTCCTAGTGCTCTGTGCAGTGAGCACGAGAAGCGTGGTAGCAGGGCACGCACGCGAGCCTCATGCAGCGGGTTCGTGTCCATTTTGGACACGAACACAGCACGAAAACGTGTTCAGTCCACTTGGGTTGTGTCCTACATGTCTAGGGCTACCCAAAAATATATTTTGTTTTATATTTTAACAAAAACAAATCCTTTGTGGCATTTCATCAAACAAGGTTTCCTAGCCTAGGATACGTGTCCGATACGGACACCAAACCAACTCAAATTTTCACCAAACTTGACCTACAGTTCCCTGGTACCTAGATGCATGCAAATATGAAGAGAAAACACAATATTAACATGGTTTGAGGGTATTTACCTATTTGTGTATTTCTAATGGAAATCAATGAGAGGGGGGGTGTCCTTCCACTTGGTGATGCCCAAAACCCCTCAATCCTTGATAGCAGGCCCTAACTAGTACCCTCTAGTGTAGGGGAGTCCAATGCAAGAAACTAGAGGTAATTTAGATCAAAATTGATCAAGTTATGGTCTTGTGAAGGAAATGGAATTTCTAGGTATAAAATTCATGTAAAATGATCATGAATGAAATTAATGGGATTATATAGGAAGGGGGTAGTGTTTGGCTGCCATGGGGGTAGGGGAGGGTGTCCTACCACCTTGCAAACTTAGCCCCTAAGTCTTTGACTAAGGGGTTAGATATTTAGGTTCTAAAATATCTAAAAAGTGAAATATCTAGATATTTATCTAACTAGATATTTATACATAAAGCTAATATCTAACATTAGTCTTCTAGGTTAGTTGCTAACCTCTAGATTAGTGCTAAACTAGGTTAGGGACTAACATGACACTAATCAATAATTAAACAATAATAAAAACACATAAATATAAATAATTCTAAATAAATCCTAGAAAATTACCAAAATACCCTTTAGGCTAAAAATCACTAATTTGGTGTTCTAAGCCTATGGCTAGGCTCACATGATCATGGTTAGTCTCTAGGTTATGAAATCTCTAGGATTTACACTAGGGTTATACTAGTAAATCACAAAGTCATAAGTCATGACTTAGAAAATGGTTTAACTTAACTAAAATCACCCAAAAATCATATTATGACTAAAATACCACTAATAAATAATAAAAATAATAAATTTTTAAAAATACCCTAATTTCAGAAAACTGGGTGTTACAATGCTCAGTGCCAATAATCCTAAAGTAATATCTTCTTGTAAAACATGATCTCTAAGGAAGTGATGTCTAATTTCTATGTGTTTAGTACGAAAATGACATATAGGATTCTTCGTGATATTAATAGAACTAGTATTATCGTAGTAATTAGGGATATGGTTAAAAGATAACTGATAGTCTTCCAAAGTTTGTTTCATCCACAAAAGTTGAGCACAACAACGTCCTGCGGCTATATATTCAGCCTCGGTTGTTGATAATGCAACATAATTTTATTTCTTAGAAAATCATGAGACTAATAACTTTTCTAAAAAATGACATGTGCCACTGGTACTTTTACGATTGACTTTGCATCTGGCAAGATCCGCGTCCGAGTAACCTATTAGGTCAAACGAATCGGTTTTTGGATTCCAAAGACTAGTCGTCAAAGTTCTTTTAAGGTATCGCAGGATACGCTTAACGGCGCTCACATGTGATTCTTTAGGACAAGCCTGATATTTAGCACATAAGCATACTAAAAATATAATATCAGGTTGACTAGCAGTTAAGTATAGTAAACTACCAATCATACCTCTTTACGTACGTCAGTTGGTGTACCACTTTTATCTATATCAAGCTTTGTAGATGTTGTCATAGGTGTGCCAATAGGTTTGACGTTATCCATGTCAAATTTCTTTAGCAAGTCTTTTGTATACTTTTCTTGATTGATGAATATCACTTGTGAACTTTGCTTGATTTGTAGTCCGAGGAAGAATGTTAGTTCTTCCATCATGCTCATTTCGAATTCACTCTGCATACACTTAGCAAACTTGTTACATAGCATCTCATTAGTTGATCCAAAAATTATATCATCTATATATATCTGCACTAACAAAATATTTTTATCCAAAGATTTTATAAAAAGAGTAGAATCAACCTTCCCTTTTGAAAAACCATATTCAAGCAAGAAAAAACTAAGGCGCGCATACCATGCATGAGGTGCTTGTTTGAGACCGTAGAGAGCCTTGTGAAGCTTGAATATGTGATCAGGATTTTTAAAATCTTCAAAGACAGGAGGTTGTTTTACAAAAACTTTTTCTTTTATAAAACTATTTAGAAAAGCACTTTTGACATCTATTTAGAAAAGTTTAAAATCATGAAAACTTGCAAAAGTACAAAGCATGCGAATGGACTCTAGTCTAGCAACTGGAGCATACGTCTCATCATAGTCAATGCCTTCTTGATTATAGCCTTGAGCTACTAGACGTGCTTTGTTGCATGTGGCTGAACCATTCTCATCTAACTTATTTCGGAACACCCATTTGGTACCAATGATTGGATGATCAATAGGTTTGGGAACGAGTTCCCAAACTTGATTCCGTTCAAATTGGTTTAGTTACTCTTGCATTGCAGAAATCTAAAATTAATTATTAAAGGCTTCTAAAATATTTTTAGGTTCTATTTTGGAAATAAATACAACATTAGCAACTATATCTCTTGTGCTTGAATGAGTACTTACACCTCTTGATACATCACCTATTACTAGTTCTTCCGGATGATCTGGTGTAAACATCAATTATTTTGACAGACTCTCCAAGTAGGAGGTTGATGTATCTTCTGATGTTCTGTTGGAGGGAGTTTTCTTTTCTTCATTGTCGTTATCGTCATTGCGTTGACTATTTAGCTCATTGAATATGATATTTATTGACTCTTCAACAACAAGTGATCTTTTGTTGAATACTGTATATCCTTTGCTCTCAGCATACCCCAAGAATATACCCTCATCGGCTTTTTTATCATTTTTTTTCCAAGTTGTCTTATGTGTTCAAGATGAAACATCTGCAACTAAAGACCTTAAAATAGCTGATGTTAGGAGTTCTATTAAACCATAATTCATACAAAGTCTTCTTAGAGATAGGTCTAATAAGAACTCTGTTCAAAACATGACAAGCTGTATAAACAACTTCTGTCCAAAAATATTTTGGAAGATTATGCTAGTTTAGCATAACTGTGGCCATATCATCAAGGGTTCTATTCTTCCTCTCCACAACGCCATTCTGTTGAGAAGTTCTGGGGCAAGAGAATTCATGTGATAACCCATTTGAATCACAGAAGGATTTAAATTCGTGGTTATCAAATTCTCCTCCATGATCACTTCATATGAGAGTAATCACGAATTCTTTCTCATTTTGTACCTTTTTACAAAAAGACACAAATTCAGAAAAGGCCTCACTTTTATTTGCAAGAAAGTAGACCCAAGTATACCATGAATAGTCATCAATTATCACGTAAGCATATAGCTTACCGCCAAGACTGGCGACTATACTTGGTCCAAACAAGTCCATATGTAATAATTGCAGTAGTCTAGACGTACTTACTGTAATGCCCCGCTCTGTGCGAGGCATTTGGGTTGGCTTGTTGGATACGATCAGAACGTTGGACTGTCACTTGGGTTAGAAATCAAGAGTATTGAGATTGGTGTAGTGTCTCTTAGCTGGCCGGTAGAATGAGTATTGGGGATGTGGCTCGCTGATGGTGCTACGTCTAGTGGAAATGTGTGAAATCGGAACTAGAAGACCCTTTATACAAGTGAGTGGAACTGTCCTTCCTCCCTACTCCTTCATGCCTAACAAAATAGAGTTTTGTGTTGCTATGAACTATCCCTAAATGTTCCATGTGTTAGTTGCTAAATAATAGAGATACTTATGCTGAGAATTGTTGAAATAAATAACACATGAATATTGAACTGCTGAATGAATAACACTCGGACTGCTAATATAAAATTGATGCTATAAAATGAATCGATAATGGCCTTTATGCTTAATGCTACTAAAACTAATGGATCAATTAAACAATGAGATGCTTTATGAATGATAGAATGAGAAATGAACTGGCTATGCTATTGACCAAATCAACCGAACGAGACACTTGAATCATGTACACTCTACATAACTGTTGCAAAGAAACGAGATGCTGACTATTTTTCTTATAAGCAATGACATGAATGATAATTGCCCTAATGAAATGAATGAAATGCTATAGGTCCCTTGAGAAATGATGAGGCTTAGGATCGTTGAGATCACCAAGTGAAATAATGGTAATGTTGGAAATGAATAAGTCATTGAACATGACTTGGATGAAATGAGATAATGCATTGTTGCCTTTACTTCTTTTACTATTTTATCATGCATTTATGTTCACAATCGAGTCGGACACGCATTCGCATGGTCATGGACAACTTGTGCACAAAGTTTGAGATTAGTTTCCTCGAACGGTACCCTGGAATGTTAGGGGACTGATTTGGCCTAGGAGGAAACATTAACGTGCTTTGGTAGCACGGATTATGCGAGGTATCCTAGAGGCTAGCAACCTACTTTGATGTCATCGCATAGCTGGTTTTACGAGGTATCCTGGAGGCTAGCTCCCTACCTTGATGTTATCGTAATACCTTTGAAGTCCTATATGACAAAAGAGTTCGTATGGTTTAACAACGCCAGTGACCATGTAGTCAGGATGTATACTAATGAATGTTTTGTGTAGGCAGAGTAAGTGTATTGCCTAACCTGTATTTGATGTAGGTACGAGGAGTCGGCTATCGATAAGAAATTACTTAAATATGATATATTCAATATATATTGGTTCAACTTGCCTGCTTAATATGCTAAACAAAATGATGTCGTGATGTTGCCTTTCCAATGAGAAACCCTATAACATGCTTAACAAGTTAAATACAGTATGCTAAAGTATTACCTTGCTAAGTGTTACTTTTATAAGAATTGTTATAAACTGCTTAACATGATAATATGAAATATGCTAGAGAGATGCCTTGCTATGAACATCACTTAATCATGATATACATGCTAATATCGCTAGAAAAAAGAAATATGAGAACACATGTTGTCCCTCAATTACTGTTGCTTCCATAAGAACAATAATATTACAAGTTTACATGTCTTTTCAATGAATTTTGCTCAAGAACTACAAACTGATGCTAGGCCACAACTAGAAAGATCACTCTAATAAAAGCTTGCTCAAATGACTACTTAATATCGGTTTAGGCAAGTGGGCTGGTTCTGCTCGCCAGTACATAGATGATGTACTAACCTACGTTGTGGGTACTCTTTTTAGGTGTCATGCTTGGGAAGTTCTGTACACGAAGATCAGCTTGATCGGTTCTGCGGCATCGAAAATTTGTTGGGCATGTAGAAGCTCTTCTTACAAAAGATGATATCTTCTGTTTATAAAGGACATAATGTATAGAAGAGTGTAATCAGTTGTACCAGTGATTTGTAAGCCAAATCGGTATATCGAGTTGTAATCCAATGTATCAGAGTATCAAATGTAAGCTTTATGGCATTTGTTCAATTGACTGTCAATGTAAAGTGAGATGTATTGTAAACTTTGTATTCCATTACAAGTCCTGTACTCTACTTTAATTATCAATAAAGATAGTACATTTTTTATATATATCTCTTGTTACTTCAAGTTATCTGCTTATGTCCTCTGCTACAAAATCAGTAATGTGTTTCTATTTCGATAATAAAGATACGTCCTTATTATCTTTAATTGTTTGTTTGTACCGCTGTAATGTGTTCCTATTTGAAGATTTTCAATTATGTACCGTATTTGCCTTGTACAAGTGCAATACCAGACTTGTATGATCTCACATCCAAGCGAGGATGATCGATTTCAAGAGATAAATACGAGGATAAATGATTCTCTGAATCGGGGCATGACACTTACAGCGTTTATTGATTTGAAAGATGATCTAGATGCCTTATTATTTTCACATTCAGCACAGACAATATCTTTCTTGAAAGTGATATCAGGTAAGCCTCTTACCAGTTTCTTGATGGACAATCTTACAATAGTGTCCATGTTTGTATGTCCAAGACGCATATGCCATATCCAGCTTTCGTCTTGAGTTGTGAACAGACACTTTCCTGTACTGTTAGTCTTTTCTGACAGATATAGTACATATATATTGTCCTCTCTTATTCCCTCAAAGAAAATTATTCTAGAAGTTTTATCATAGAAAAAATATTTATTCTTAACAAAATTAATTCCATAACCATGATCAGTAAATTGACTAATACTTAGCAGGTTATGTTTTAATTCTGTTACTAAACATACAACTTTAATAATGGATGAGAGAGAAGTACCTATGTCACCAATTCTAATATTATGTCCTTTAAGGTTGTTCCCAAATGAGACATAGCCTTCTTTCTTCATCGATATAGTTGCAAACAATATGTTATTACCTGTCATATGCCTCGAGCAACCACTATCGAGGATCCATTTGCTTCTAATAGGAGGAAGAAGTTCCACCTACAACACAAGTTGAAGATGTAACCTTTGGTATCCACTTTCTTGAGGGTCCTGATTTGTTAGCTTTTGGAACCCATACATACACATTCATATCTACTAGCTTTCTAATTTTATACTGGTGTGATACATATCCTCTTATACCACAATAATAACATGTAGCAAAAGTGTTAGTGCTAGGTGTAGTTTGAAGATCATGTATATATGTTTTTGAAGAAGTGTATGTTTTCTTGTTAAATAGAAATGTATACATATAGGCATGGCTTCTGGTAGTTCTAGTAGTGTTGGTCGTATTGTGTTTAGCCTTGTGACTTGTGTTCGCTTGAGCTATAGGTTTGACAACCTATTTGCCCAGCTTACTTTTCGGAGATGTCACAGGCTTCATTGTACTTAGCCGTGAGTGCATCTATTCTCTGAGCAGCAATGTTGTACTTATTTTTCTCTAGTTCACAGAGATCGTTAAATTTTACATTTTCTTGATTAGCTTTCTCAAGCTTTTCAAGAGTATCATGTAAGCTTAACTTTGAGGAAGTAGTCTCATCCATGTGACTAGAAGAATTTTTAATGTCTTCTAGCATATGAGATTGCTTAGAAAACTCATATTGTATAAATTTTAGCTTATTTTTAGCACTTTTGTACAAATATATCATTTTCCTCTTATCTTCTAACAGATCAGTGAAAGCATCAAATAGTTCATCAAAAGTAAATTCTTAATAGAGATGGTTCGATATTACCTTAGCATCCGTAGCCATAAAGCAAAGGTTTGCTGTGTTGCAAGGCTTCTCTTCTTCTCCAGAGTCACTAGCTTCTCTTTCACACTAGATGCTAGTGTTAGCATAGTTTTTAATCGAAGTTCTTCTCCTGCCTGACTGATCATACATGTTTCCATTTCTTATAATAGGACAATCTTTCTTAATGTGACCTGTTCTCTTATAGCTAAAATAGTCAATTCTTTGTCATCTATGGAATCTTTCTTCTTGTTTGAATTCTTATATCTGAGGAATCTTCTGAAGTTCCTTGTCAAGAGGGCTATCTACTCCTTGTCTGAGCTGTCTATCTCACTTTCGTCATCGGAGGCTATCTTGTGATTAGCTTTAAATTATATCGCCTTCTCTTTTGGTGATGACTCTTCAAAATCTTTAAGGTCTATCTCATGCGTCATAAGCTTTTCCATAAGGATTTCAAGAGTCATCGTTGTGAGATCATTTCCTTCAATAATGGCCGTCACTTTAAGATTCCAGTTCTTGGTTAGCCCGCGAAGTACCTTCTGAATATTCTTATGATTGATGTATTCTTTTTCAAGGGAAGATAGAGGATTAACAATATCTAGAAACCGAGTAAACATATTTATAATTGTCTCATTAGGCTTCATTTTGAAGGCCTCGTACTCTTGTGTTAGTCATAAGATTTTGGACTCCTTCACTTGTGAAGTGCCTTCATGAGTAACTTCAAGAAGTTTTCATACCTCATGAGATGTGATACATGTTGATACTCTGTTAAACTCAGTTCTATCTGCAGTACAGAATAAAACATTAATAGCTTTTGCATCAAGATTGGCTTAATTCTTTTCATTGTCACTATATCTGTCAAATGGTTTTTCAACTAGATTACCTTCTACCACAATAGGTAGTGATTTCTTGTAACCATTCATGATAACCGATCATCAATCGAAATCCAATGACTTGAGATAAAAGCTCATACATGTCTTCCAGTACATGTAGCTTATGCCATCAAATAGGGGTGGCCTATTTGTTGATTGGCCTTCACCGTTGCTTGGATATAATGATGCCATATCTCAAAGAAGATTAAATCCAACTAGAGAGAAACCGTGCTTTGATACCAATTGTAGGATTGATGGCACCTCTAGAGGGGGATGAATAGAGTACAACAAAAAATATTCCCTAAATTAAAACTAAGCAGGTGAGGCAATTATATAAATAAAACTATAGTGCAATAAAGTAAAGCAATAAGTAAGTGGAGGCAAGAAAGCAATACACAGACACCAAGGTTTATACTGGTTTCTCTCTGAAAGGACTAGTCCAGTTCGCGAGAACTCTTGCTCGCTATAATCCACTATTTCGAATAGAGATTACACCGCGTGCTTTGCTCTGAAGAACACGCCAACTTCAACATCGTCGTGTTTTTATCCCAAGCCCACGATCAAACTTCAAACACCTTTCTAAAGAAAGTTTTTAGATGCCAAGCTTGTATAACTCGAATACTCCTAATCGGACAACACTTAGAAGAATAGGAGTTGTCTTGGAGATTTGAAAATTGAAGCTTTTTAAGTAGATAGAAAGCTCTGGAATAGATAGAGAAGATGAAAAATGAATGAATGAATAGAAATGAGAAATTCTTCTATTTTTATAGGATATTATAGGACAGAGTTCGGGAAAAACTTGGTAGGGCTAACGTTCATAATTTTAAACGTTGCAGATCCAAAGAAGTAGGAAGATGCAGCTGACCAGGAGTGATTTGAGTTGATCGAGTTTGGTCCGAGTTCGGGAAGAACTCTGGCCGAGTTCGGTTAGGTCAAATCTAGGTCATTTTCTGGTTTGGGGAGTTTTTGGATTGACAAAGGTTCTAGATTTTGGTTTTGGTTCAGGAATACGAATTTTGTGAATAAGGTCTTCTAAATTTGCCAATGATCCCGACGCATAATTTTTTAGACTTAATAAAAAGAAAATACAGAATAAAGTATAAAAAATCAGTTGAGACAAAATCTGCGATCTTTTGTTTTTTTTTATATCGAGGTCGAAGTTTTAAGTCAATTATCGAAATCGGTTCGACTATGGCTGAATGGGCCAACAAAGATATCTGAGCCGGATATAGCAGTAGCTCCATAAGCAGCAGACTATCTCTACATAACCCAATACCTGGAGAGATCACCAGATCCTCAGGGGATATAGCAAGGTACATAAAAATATGCTACGTAACAGTAAAAAGATAAATGAACAAAATGGTATCTACCGTAACCAGTCTGAGTGATATACATGTGAGAACATGTACTAGAATATCAGACTTTCGTCACTGAAGTCACTAGCACCTCAGTAGGCTATTGTCCTTAGTACCGTTTCGTGGGACCAAGGATACTCAATCAATCAATAAACAATAGCAAGTACTCTGCTACATGGAGGTTCACAACAATAACAGGGCATAGTACAATAAGTCTGATACTGCAGTCAAGTTCTCCCCACCCATTGTCTAGTATCTATCAATATCAAGTCCATACAGTCATCTCATAACAATAACATGAACAATCTCGTAAAGTACTACAAAGTCAATACCATGAATAATCATGTAAACCTCGTATCATAAACGTGTCGGTGTCATGTGGTCATTCGTGTTAATGAACACAAATATGATGCAATGTCATGCCTAATGTTGATATCCGATATCTGTAAACTGATATCGACACCCGAGTGACCCTCGAACACTAAGTACCAACTGATCCTACGTCTACAATGTCTATAACAAGAAATAAAATACAACAATAAAGAAAATAATAATAATAATATATTGGAATATTGGTAAGGTATACTTACCTGTAACCGCAGTCTGAGTGTATGCCTAACCAACTCCAATAACTTCGTTACTCCTTCCAAGTTCACCTATAATAATACACTATTATTAATACTCTCTAACGACTTACCATATATAGAATATATTAATATCTATACCCAATAATCATCATGATGTCGGTACAACACCATACAATATATAAAGTACTAAACTTTCTTATAAAAATAATTTATAACTAATATAAAATGGTAATTTAATTTTTTGAAAAATACTTATAAATATTTTTATATTACTAACAATAATATTTTATTGGTGTAAACTCAATCACAATAGTCCTATGTTGATACTACATCATCAATACCACATTTGGCCAACTAATTGAGTCCCGAAACAATAGATAATTAAAAATATATAATTATGAGCCACCCAAATTTCATAAGTTATTTTTTATGTATTTTTATTTTTAAAAATATATCAGCCTATTTTAAATGACTGAAAATTATTATCTTTTATGTCATAATTAGGTTGGTTAAAATAATTGTCAACATTAGAATAACATAAAACCCTTTTACTGGATTTATAGAGAATGTTTTAATCATCTTGTTGATATAGAAAAATTCTCGGGAAGGAAATAGGATTTTATTTTTTTTATTTTTTATTTTATAGAAGGCCTTGGATTAATATGCATCTAAATGATTGTAAAAAACATATAGCTAAATATTAATGTTAAATCCTTAGTTATTTATCTATCTGTCCTTTTTGTTTTTTTGTTTTGTTAGGCTCAACAAATATTTAATCAAATAGAAATTTCTTTTACCTTCTCTAACTAACCAGCACGGCCCAGCCCATACTCTGAGTTAAGGCTATTGAGTGATAGCCGATCGGGCGGGTGAAGGTTTCGACCCAAATCTATTAACCCGTAAGCCCGACCAACTTTTGAAAATCCAATGTTCATATGTTGGAGTACTGTACTTCTTCTCCGGAAGAAGCATGAAATTCTCCACTGTGTATTAGAGAGCCTCGTCTGCTTATAGCAGAGCACACGAGCCTGACAGCTCGACAGCACACCCCTTCGGTCCATACGAAAACCCTACCTCCCTCTCTTCCTATATATAGTCATTCTTTTCTTCCGCCCCGCCCCCCACCCCCCCCCCCCCCCCCCCCCCCCCGCCTCAAAGCCATAGACGCCATTAACAACCCAACTTCATCAGCTTCATCATCTTCACCACCAACTCCTCTTAATTCATCGACGTCGCAGACCAGCCAGCGCTGGCGTGCGAGCTACCGCAGCGGACATCTTCGACATTCCCGATGTGTGAGCAGAGCTTCGCCATCATTTCTGACAGCACCGACATGGATTTGCAGATCCTTCTCTCGTCCGCTTGAGACGATGAGCATGGCGAGTAGCACCTCATTTTCTCCATCATAATTCCTTCTCGCCCACACCAGCATTGTGAGTCTCTTTCTGACTGTTTCGTATGCTTCATGCTAGTGTACTATTCGATTTGCAGATCCGTATGCATAACGATATGTATATAAGTATGAGTGTCATGTTGTGTCGATCCTACTTGATCTCATGCTTAGTTATAGGGTGATGTAGCAAACTCCTACTGTGTCTAAGTAGGTCTCTTACTCCTATGTGTAAAATGGATATTTTGGCACACATGAAGTGCTATGTGCAATGGAGGGGACTTGGGTCCGTTGCCTTTTTTTTTTAATGAGTGTGAGGAGCAGTAGGGGGATGAGAAGAAGGTTGGGGCTAAATGGAAGTATATGGGAATGGATAGAGAAAGGGTTGCACATCACACTAACTAGAGCTAGAGTGTTGTATAAGAAAATGCATGTGTATCCTTCTCCCTGATGTAGTATTAGAAGTAATTAATGGTTGGGTTGATGAATATGTTGCGATGGGATGTGGCACGTAAGGGCCTAATTAGATGACTATTTGTATGTGGTGAAACGGTGTAAGAGGATTAGAGTGGTTTATGAATAAAATGATTATATGGCAGTATGTAGATACATGGTATATTTGGAAGAGGTAGCCTGTAAGTAAATTACTTACACATGAATAGTCACTACAGTAAGACATATGAGGAATGAGTCCTTAAATTAAATATCAGGGGATAAATTAAATGTATATGGGGGTTAATTATGGATGTGAAATAGTAGTCATGAAGGTTTATTATGCAAGAGAGTAGCTACTAACACTAATACCTTGTGAGAGAAATTTATATATTGGTTACATAGTACTAGCTGCATGTAGATAAGCTTCTTGATTAATGTAAAAAAAGAATTTATAGTTTAAGTAAGTAACATAAGGTTCTATTAAATATTAATTAGTTTCTAAATACCTTCTTGTTAGTTAACTTACTAGGATACCCTAAATTCCTATAATATTTATGATAGGTTATAACAACTTCTATCTAATTGTATGAATATAAAATTTGTAAACAAACATCTTAAGTCTCTTTTCCATGTTACTTAAATAAGAAATTTGACTAATTAGTAATTAATTAGTCCTAAATATTTTCTCCAGGTCCTGTTGTCTCTACAGACTTGGACGTGGGACCAGATACCTTTCATCAGCATTCAGAGCCAGGCAAGTGTACCTTGCCATCTTGTATTTCAGTTCCATATTTTAATTCATTAAATATTTGTTCTATTATGGTATTTCGTACCAACATAGGACCATCAAACGATACTTCGCATTTCGAGGTAGATTCGAGTGCGGGCGTATGTTTGTAACGTCTAGTATCGATCATTAGTGACCGCTTTCGATACCGTGGTTGTACCATCCTGGATACACCTATACCATAGGACACTATTATACACTTTCATGTATCCAGACTTCCTATATTTCGAAGTTGTCCGAAAATCCAGAACCTGTGTTGCCAGATTAGATTCTTTTACTGTACTACACATGACCCGACTGTTACTTTTAGAGTATCAGACCAAGCGATCCGTGGACTCGACTCATTCGTTCCCATAGGAGGGGAGGACAACTAATAGATGCTTGAGCTACTATGCACACTACATCTATAGATACTCTGGGAGTCTCTATACCGGAGCTACGAACCTGCATCCCAGGAGTCTCTATATCAGAGCTACAAATTTTATATTTAGAAAGCACACGTATCGAACATTGTCCTGAAAGCTGCATTTCACATAGAATGGTTGTTCTAGATTTACCCGATCTTGAGTATATATTTCATATTCACATATATAGCATTGTTTACGTCTGCCTTACATATTATGTACCTTATTGTGTCCCGCCGAGGACCTATTTTTCTCTCCAGATTTAGTCGACGAGGACTACAGAGAACCTTGGTGGACCGTTGATGAGCTTCCGTTATATTTCATGTACTGTACTCTTTTTAGGTATTCATTCTTTCGTAGTTTATATGCTTTATTTCATGCTATTTTGGTCACTTATTAGCATAGTATTTATAGACTTATATTATTCCTTTCGAGACTATTCGGGCAATATGATTATTAGGGTGTAGATTGGTTCTCATATTCCCTATTCTTTATGATTATGTTCGTGGATTGAGATATAAACATGTTATAGAGGTAGTTACACCAATCTAGGATAGCTTTGCGTATTTAATTTTGGACTGGAGTTCACTTGGATACGTATAGACATTGCCACGTGGCTTGGTTCCGTATTTTTGGAACTGGGGCGTGATATAATTTTTTTGGTAGCCCATACAGGTCCGATTTGTCGCTTCGGTTACGTTATTGTTCTGAGCGAGCCTGTAATTATAATTAAGATTAAATAGGATCTCAATCCACAGCTGATTTGAAAACTTCCTTTGTGTTTGATTATCTCCCTTGAACTTTATAAATATATTCGTTCATTCTCCTTCGAAGATCGCTATTTTATTTCTCATCTCCTCCTACTACTTCAGGGGGGACGAACGCTCGCGCACGGTGATTTTATCCAAATGCATGTCCTCGTCAAGACAAAGAAGGTACACTTGATTGAATATTTTGTAAAAAAAAGTTATCCATAGTCAAAAGGGTTAGACTAGATAGTTTTTTAGATATTGAACTAGAAGGAATTTACGGTCTAAGATTTAATGCAAGATTTGAACCTAGCAATATGAGCCTAGAATTAGATAGATCTACCCATTGCCTGAGTTAGAAGCGATAGAAGTATTGGTGTCTAGAAGGATTTATTGTAATGATAGAGGTTCAAGTACTATGTGATTCACAATTAGATGTTAGGGTTAGCTATAGTTCATGGTGGTATGACAAAATATGTCAAGGACTTAGGAAAAAGAAAGCTTGGAGAAGGTTATATGATATTAGGATTTCAAGTAAACTCATGTTTGGGTGTTACCAATTTTTATATTTGGATAACGCAGAGTAAGAACGATAAAAAGGACAAATCGAGGAATATGAATTGATATATGCGTAGGTTAATATAAGAATTGGGCGGAGGAACAACCTAGATGAAATAGTTGGTGACATATACCTAAGATGAAATTCTGAACCCGTTACTAGTATGGACATTTAGGATTATGATTGTATTCAGAGAATATAGAAGAATGATGGATAACAGTGTTTAAGGATGTCAGGTTGAGAGACTAATAAGAAAATAGTTCAAGGAGTTAAGAATGTCAGTTAAAGCTTAAGGGGTCATTTGAGAGTAGATTAAGTATACGATAAAGAAAGGAATCATGACAAGAAAATAGTAATGTAAGGTGCATATAAGCTAGTATTGTAAATTAAGTACGAAAAAATCTATATTGGAGTTTGAACCTTTGGCTATGCTTAATATGAAAAAGTATGAGAAACGCAAGATGTAGGGAAGAGCTACAAGATCAAGAGGGAGGGAGATGGTTAACTTGAGGCTTAAACAGATGATGGAGGAAACCTATGAGAGAGTTAAATTATAAGCTTAGGAACCATAGACATAGAATATGTCAGATATAGAAGTAAGGGATGCTAGAATTTGGACGGTATCTTAGAAGAACTAGGATAGGGGTGACCAGGCCTAAGAAAAAGTAGGAGCATTAGTTTGTATGAACTAAATGTCCAGATAGCAGAGATAGAGAATCAAAGTTTTTTCGGCTAAAGTGTTTCCTCAAGGAAATCATCAGACTTGCTAATGACCTAACGAAGAAGGACTGATATGTTTGTGCATCGACTCAGAGAGTTGAATGCTGTGACTGTGAAGATCAAGTATCACATGCCATGTATAAATGATTTATTTGACCAGTTAAATGGTGCTTGTGTGTTCTCGAAGATTGATCTCAGGACAGGTGTAGTCTCCCTTCCAAAAAAAATTTGAAATATTTTTTTATTATTTATTTGATTTAAATGGTAATTTTTAGATTTTTATAAATAATTATTTTAATTAGTTATTACGGTAGATGCCTTTAGCCATGGTGGAGTTTTGGAGTACAAGGTGACTAGGAATCATGGCACGGATAGTGCAGTGGCGTGCTTTGACTAGTGTATTAGCCCTGGTAGGGAAGGCCGAACAATAGTAATGCCCTAACTAGGAAAACCAGGCCAAGTTGCGACTTGACTCCTATAAATAATTTAATTATTTATTAATTAAGAATATAGATTTTAGGTGACCCGGTTGTGCCATTTCAGCCCGGACTGAATTCGAACCAAGCCCAAGCACATGTAGAGGGGTAGAGCGTCTAAGGATGTCCATGTGGATATACAGATTAGCCTTTTTAAATTGATTAGTGACCTAGTAGGCCTTTTACAAAAGACAGTTATATTATATATGCTTGACATATAGAATTAATGTTTATTGAATGTATAGTGAATATTTTCTTAACATATATTTTGGATGTGGAATTTATGTAGGATATATATATTATTTTGTGCATATATATCAGTATATTCCAGATATATAAATTAGGCCTTATACAAATATATATATGTATAGCTATGTAATTTTGATTATTTATATAAAGATTAGTATATAAATTATGAATTCTATACTATAAATATTGACTATAATTAATATTTATTACTCGTATTTGTATTTATGGTATATATGTATATATCATTATATTTATTCATATGCATATATAAGTTATATTTTTGTAACTTATATTAATATATATATATATATATATATATATATATATATATATATATATATATATATATATATATATATAAAAGAGGAAAATGTACCTAAGGTCGACCTTAGGTAAGTTACCTAAGGTCGACCTCATTTTCCTCACTTTACAACATTTTTTTCTTGAATTTTTTTTTATGGGATTCATCTACACCTTATTGATTGGCAACATACCAAATTTTAAGAAAAATAATATTGTTTAGCCCCCTATCTATCCCTTGCAAAATCGACGGTCTAAAACTTTGCTGCTACACCGTCGATTTTGCACCTTATTGATAGGGGGCTAAACAATATTATTTTTTCTTGAAATTTGGTATGTTGCCAATCAATAAGGTGTAGATGAATTCCATAAAAAAAATTCAAGAAAAAAATGTTGTAAAGTGAGAAAAATGAGGTCGACCTTAGGTAACTTACCTAAGGTCGACCTTAGGTACATTTTCCTCTATATAAAATATATATATATATATATATATATATATATATATATATATATATATATATATATATATTCACTATATATTCACTATATATTCACTATATATATATATGACAAAAGGAAAGCAAATAAAAAGCCTCCCCACAAGGCAGCCCACAGCAAGCCATTCGGCCTAAGCCCCCACCGAGCTGAAACCCCAAGCCCCCACCCGAGTTGAAACCCAATGCTTTTTAAACCCGACCATGTATTACATGCGGATGCATATATACAGAGATAGATCGAGAGATCGGGAGAAGAAAACCTAACCCTAAACCTATCGCTCGAGCAGCTCAACCCCACGACCCCGACCTCGAGGGTGACCACGTAGCCGCCGCAGGCCACCGCGACTGGCAGACAAACGCGTGCATGCGCGGGTGGCGACATCAGCCGCGATACCAGTAGCAGCAGCAACCCCACACATGTACCTGTTTCAACCTAGATTTCTCCCATGTTGTTTCACGATTCTTCGACCCGTAAATTTTTAATGATAGCCTAGTTGACCATCTACAAAACCATACAATTAGATTGATCTAGTTTGCTCTAGATTAATCGTGAAAATTCTTGAAAGTTCAAAAAAAAACCCACGTATAACAGAACATTAAAACTGTTTGTAGAACCCTATTTGGAAGTCGTTTCTAGGATGACAGATGGACGAACCTAAAAATCTACCTGAAGACACCTGTAGACAACCTATACCCCTCCAAAACCTTCTTTGTAGATTTTAAATTCATCAACTGTGCGATGAGAAAATCAATTTCCAAAATAAGAAAAAAAAACTGTTTTCGAAAACTAGAAAACCTTCGATACGACGTACGTCCCGCCAAACCGGACAACGTGGTCGCGAACCGAAAGCATCGAAAGGTGCGTAACGGCTTCGTGGACGTGTGGACTTTGACGGAATTCAAATTGGTCGCGTATGCGCGACGAATTTGATACGTATTCGTCAAAATTTACCGTATCGGCCTCTATGCAAATTTTTCAATTACTTTGTGCACATTCGTCATCTCGAGACAAAACTTATGCCAACAGGACCGTATTGTTTTTCTAGTCCCGTATGCCAAGTTTGGTCCGATTCTGAGACAGTTGATCGGATCGCCGTTTTGTGGGTCCCACGATCCGATTTAACGACCGATTTTGTGCACGACCCACCGAAATCAAAAATTGGATATACTGTTGGGTTCGTATCATCAAAATGAATCCTTAGACATATAGTTTGATGACTTTAGAGACCATTGACTCTGGCATACTTTTCGGTGCAAAATGGGTCCAACGGCGGACACCGTTTTAGCCCGAAATTACCGTTTTGCCCCTGTGTCCAGAATTGGACTTAAGGACAAGCAATCATAGCTAATTTGACTATTCTAAGAAAGTTGACAATGTCTGTTTTAGCTTTCGAGGACAGTTGTGAAATTTAGACTTTATGGCTTAGCAGTTGACTATATTTTGTTGGATCTGCATGCAACCTCCAGGCAAGATACCTTGCCTCCCTCTACAGTTTTATTTTATGTTTATAGTTTTCATGTTGTTATTGTATTAGATACTCTATTTGCTATAGATCTTATATGTTATCATTAGCTTCCTAGTTGACTTGATTTATCTATTTTCTATATACCATGTTCACCAGTTTATTGTCTTGCTTGACTTGATAGTATAGTTATACTGGACTTGTTCACATTATAGTTCATGCTAGTGAAGTCCTTACCTGTGTCTTGACCGAGTTATACGTTGTCTCACCTGTACCCTGACTGAGTCCTATCTTAGAACGAGTATGTGTAGTTGAACTGCTATTTCCCTGTATCGTTTTTCCTCAACTAGAGAGTCCACACTCGGGACGAGGGTTGATCAATTACACCAGAGAGTCCACATTCAGGACGAGGGTATTTGTTCTTTGGCACCAGAGAGTCCACACTTGGGACGAGGGTGTTTGTCTTGATCTGTTTTCATCCGTGAGTCCACACTCGGGACGAGGATGTTGTACTTGCACCAGAGAGTCCACACTCAGGATGAGTTTGTCTTGCCGTAAACTAACCTGTGAGTCCACTCGGGACGAGGGTTAGTGATTAGAAATAACCTGCGAGTCCACTCGGGACGAGGGTTAGTGATTAGTTCAAAACCTGCGAGTCCACTCGGGGCGAGGGTTTGGTATTACATTGATCTCGTGTTCACTTGTTCATCCAGCAGTTCAGTTACGTGTAGTTGTTCTTGTATTCCAGTTCATAATCACCGATCAATAGCCACTTGTCGATAGTCACTTGTTAGCAGTTTGGTCGTAGTCTCTTGCTATATTAAGTGTCGTTCCTTGTTTATATCCCGTTTATATTATCATGCATGATAAACTGCTAGATAGGCATGTTTTTATGTATCTTGCTATGTCCCCTGAGGACCTGATGATCTCTTCATGTAGCGGATTACATGGAATTAGTTAGCGGATCAGGATGGTTGTGATTACACCTGCTGGGATACAGGTATTTGCGTGTGATATTTCTTTATTATCCACTCATGCTTTATGTTCCTTATCATGATATACTCTTCTTGTTAGTTACTTTTATAGACTTATATTATTTTATTGAGTCTAATCGGACATATATGCTAGTGGGCTGCAGACCACGACCCATAGTGTTCATTCATGTTTTGTATACTTATTGTGGATTTGAGATATAGATTTACCTTTGACATGATTTGGCAGTTTACTATAGTCGTGACAGTGTTTACGTATTCGAGTCAGGCTGGAGTCCGCTTAATGCGTAGTTGGCTTGCTCATGAGCTCACATCCGAAAAGCGGGTGCGGGTCGTGACAACAGGCTATCACCAGATCAAGGTTCGAATAGAGGACATTCCGAAGACGACCTTGCTGATGAAGTATAAACACTATGAGTTCCTTATGATGTCATTGGTTTAACCACTACGCCAGTTGTGTTCATGAGTCTGATGAACAAGGTGTTCCACCAGTACTTGGATAAGTTTGTGGTACTGTTAACTTCATTGGTGACATTTTGGTATACTCCAAGATCCACGAGGAACATGAGAAGCACCTCAGGATCATGCTGGAGACATTGAGAAGGAAAAGACTGTTTGTCAAGCTCAGTAAGTATGAGTTCTGTCTGAGCAAGGTATCATTTCTTGGGCATATCATTCTGGGGATGGACTAGCAAAAGACCCAAAATTTTTTGCAGTAGTGAAGACTTGGCCTACCCCTATATCAGTTACGGAGAATATGAGTTTTTTCGGACTTACCGAATATTATAGGAGGTTCATGGAAAACTTTTAGAGGATTGCAGAGCCTATGATGCGTTTAACACATAAGGATCAGGAGTCCATCTGGACTGAGAAGTGTTAGACTATTTTTGATGAGCTAAAGAAACGTCTGACGTCCGCACCTATCTTGACTCTGCCTTCGGGATCTTAAAGTTTTATGGTATACATCGATGCATCATGGTGCGGATTAGGATGTATTCTGACACAACATGGCATGGTTGTGACCTATGTATCGAGACAATTGAGGATCCATGAGAAGAACTATCCGACGTACGAATTGGAGATAACTTAGTGATATTTATACTGAAGCTTTGAAGGTATTACCCTTATGGAGAGAAGATCAACATATTTACTGATCACAAAAGCCTGAATTACGTCTTCACTCATAAGGAGCTGAACATAAGGAAAAGACGTTGGCTGGAGTTGAGGAAGGACTTTGAGATCAAGTTGTAGTACCATCCGGGCAAAGCAAATATCGTGGCGGATGCTTTGAGCAGGTAGCCCACGGTATACTTCTTGACGAAACACAGTCATTTCTTGGAGGATCTCCAGGAGTTAGGGATAGAGGTCGTATTATCAAGTATGGACGGACAATTATCTACCCTTAGGGTACAGTCATCTTAGGTTGAGAGGATCAAGGCCGCTCTGCCTACCGATGTGTGGTTCAAGAGACTCCGAGAAAGGATCGAGGCCGGCTTACAAACAGGACTACGGATTCACGAGGATAGGATATTGAGGTGTAGAGGTCGCCTATGTATTCTGAGTGGAGAGCTACGTCAGGAGTTGATGGTCTAGGCACATAGTTTGATATATTCTATTCATTCTGGAGGTACAAAGATGTATAGGGATATGCAACATCACTACTGGTGGCATAGAATAAAGAGGAAGATCGCTCGATTCTTAGCGAGATGCTTGGCCTGTCAGCAGGTCAAGACCAAGCACTAGAGGCAGGACTATTGCAGCCACTTCCATTCCAGAGTGGAAATGGGGACACATCACAGGGACTTCGTTATTGGATTCCCGAGGAGCCCCAGCGGTAAGGACGCGGTATGGGTCATCGTTGATCGACTCACCAAGTCGGCTCATTCTTGCCCTTAAGAGTTGGGCAACCTACGAAGGTTCTGGTTGATTTGTACATGAGACAGATTGTGCGTCTGCATGGAGCACCAGTCAGCATTGTGTCGGATCGAGATTCTATATTTACATCTCATTTTTTGAGAAGTATACAGAAAAGCTTGGGGACTCGTCTCAAGTTTAGCATAACTTATCACCCGTAGACTGACGGACGGTCAGAGCGCATGATCCAGACACTTGAGGATATGCTAAGAGCTTGTATGATTGGATATAGAGGATCTTGGGAGAATCATCTATAATTGGTAGAATTCTTCTATAATATCAGCTACCAAGCGAGCACAGATGGCACCATTCGAGGTACTATACGGCAGAAAGTATAGGTCTCCAGTTTGTTGGAGTGACGTCGGAGAGCGTCAGATACTTGGTCCAGAGTTAGTAACCTAGAACGTGGAGAAGGTGAAGCAAATTTTTAGTCACCTCAAGGTGGCACATGACAGGCAGAAGCATTGGGCTGATACTCATCGCCAACCTTTGGAGTTCAAGGAAGGAGATCACGTATTTTTTAGAACATCACCAACTCTGAGGACTATCAGATTTGGAAGTCGAGGCAAGTTGAGTCCGAGGTACATCGGGCCTTTTGACATTCTAGAGCGAGTTGGTGAGGTCTTATCGTCTAGCATTATCCCCGTCACTTGAGTGTGTGCATGACATTTTTCATAAATCACAATTTTGGAAGTACGTGGCAGACCCCAGTCACATTTTAGACCATTCAGAGATTATAGTTCTATCGAGTCTGTCATATGTGGAGCAGCCTGTTGCGATTCTTGATCGCAGCAAGAAGGTATTGAGAGGACAAACCATTCAACTTGTCCGGGATGCATGGAAGTATCATTCTCCGGACGAGTCTACTTGGGAGCGCGAGGACTCTATTCGGGAGCGCTTCTCTCATTTGTTCGAGGATCGAGGTACAAATTTATGTACTGCTTTTCGATTATCGTAAATTTCCTTACTTTCCCTTTTCCTAAATCGTGCCATTTTTTAAATTTTGGGGACAATTTTCTAAGGCGGAGAGGATGTAAGCCCCCAAAATTTCATAAGTTATTTTTTTATGTATTGTTATTTTTATAAATATATCAACCTATTTTAAATGACTGCAAAATTATTATCTTTTATGTCATAATTAGGTTGGTTAAAATCACTGTTAATATTAGATTAACATAAAACCTTTTTACTGGATTTATAGGGAATGTTTTAAGCATTTTGTTGATATAGAAAATTCTCGGGAAGGAAATAGGATTTTATTATATTATTTTTTATTTTATAAAAGGCCTAGTATTAATTTGCATCTAAATGATTGTATAAAACATATAGCTAAATATTGATGTTAAATCCTTAGTTAGTTATCTATCTGTCCTTTTTGTTTTTTGTTTTGTTTTGTCAGGCTCAGCAAATATTCAATCAAATATAAATTTCTTTTACCTTCTCTAACTCACCAGACCGGCCCAGCCCAAACTTTGAGTTAAGGCTATTGAGTGATACCCGATCGGGCGGGTGAAGGTTTCGACCCAAATCCATTCACCCGCAAGCTCGACCCGGCCAACTTTTGAAAATCCAACATTTATATGTTGGAGTACTATGCTTCTTCTCCGGAAGAAGCATGAAATTCTCCATTGTGTATTAAAGAGCCTCGTCTGCTTATAGTAGACCACGCGAGCCTGACAGCTCGACAACATACCCCTCCAGTCCATACGAAAACCTTAACTCCCTCTTTTTCTATATATATACTCATTCTCTTCTCTCTCCCCCACCTCAAAGCCCTAGCCGCCATTAACAACCCAACTTCATCAGCTTCATCATCTTCACCACCAACTCGTCTTAATTTATCAACGTCGCAGATGAGCCAGTGCCGACGTGCGAGCTACCGCAGCGGACGTCTCCGACATTCCCGATGTGTGAGCAGAGCTTCACCATCATTTCCGACAGCACCAGCATAGATTTGCAGTTCTTGGTTAGCCCGCGAAGTACCTTCGAATATTCTTATGATTGATGTATTCTTTTTCAAGAAAACATAGAGGATTAACAATATCGATCTAGAAACCGAGTAAACATATTTATAATTGCCTCATTAGGCTTCATTTTGAAGGCCTTATACTCTTGTGTTAGTCGTGAGATTTTGGACTCCTTCATTTGTGAAGTTCCTTCATGAGTGACTTTAAGAAGTTTCCAAACCTTGTGAGATGTGACACATGTTAATACTATGTTCTGTCTACATAACAGAATAAAGCATTAATAGCTTTTGCATCAAGATTGGCTTATTTCTTTTCATTGTTGGTATATCTGTCAAATAGTTTTTCAACTAGATTACTTTCTACCACAATAGGTAGTGGTTTCTTGTAGCCATTTGTGATAATTGATCATAAACTGAAATCAAGTGACTTGAGGTAAAAGCTCATACGTGTCTTCCAGTACGTGTAGTTTGTGCCATCAAATAAGGGTGACCTATTTGTTGATTGGCCTTCACCGTTACTTGGATATAATGATGCTATATCTCAAAGGAGATTAAATCCAACTAGAAAGAAACCGTGCTTTGATAGCAATTGTAGAATTGATGGCACCTCTAGAGGGGGATGAATATAGTGCAGCAAAAAATATTCCCTATATTAAAACTAAGCGGGTGAGGCAAATATATAAATAAAACTATAGTGCAATAAAGTAAAGCAATAAGTAAGTGGAGGCAAAAAAGCAATACGCAGACACCAAGGTTTATACTGGTTTTTTACTTAGAAGACTAGTCCAGTTCGCGAGAACTCTTGTTCGCTATAATCCACTATTTCGAATAGAGATTACACCGCGTGCTTTGCTCCAAAGAACACGCCAACTTCAACACCGTCGTATTTTTATCCGAAGCCCACGATCAAACTTCAAAAACCTTTCTGAAAAAAGCTTTTACACGCCAAGCTTGTACAACTTGAATACCCCTAATTGAAAACCACCCGCACTTAGAAGAATAGGAGTTGTCTTGGAGATTTGAAAATTGAAGCTCTTTAAGTAGATAGAAAGCTTTGTAATAGATAGAGAAGATGAAGAATGAATGAATGAATAGAAATGACAAATTCTTCTCTTTTTAAAGGATTTTCTAGGACAGAGTTCGGGGAGAACTTGGTAGGGCTAATGTTTATAATTTTAAACGTTGCAGATCCAAAGGATTAGGAAGATGCAGCTGATCGGGAGTGATTTGACTTAACCGAGTTCGGTCCGAGTTCAGGAAGAACTCTGGCCGAGTTCGGTTAGGTCAAATCTAGGTTATTTTTTATTTTGTGTCGATTTTGGTTGGACAAAGGTTTCGAATTTTGATTTTGGGTCAGGAATACGAATTCTTGAATAGGGTCTTGTAAATTTGCCAGTGATCCCGACGCACAATTTTCTAGACTCAATAAAAAACAGAAATAAGTATAAAAAATCATTTAAGACAAAATATGCGATCTTCTGTTTCTTTTCATATCGAGCTCGGAGTTTTAAGTCAATTATCGAAATCGGTTCGACCATGGCTGAATGGGCCAATAAAGATATCTGAGCCGAATATAGCAGTAGCTCCATTAGCAGCATACTATCTCTGCATAATCCACTACCTGAAGAGATCACCAGATCCTCAAGGGACATAGCAAGGTACAAAAAAACATGCTAAGTAACAGTAAAAAGATAAATGAACAAAAAGGTATCTACCGTAACCAGTCTAAGTGATATGCATGTGAGAACATGTACTAGAATAATAGACTTTCATCACTGAATTCACTAGCACCTCAGCAGGCTATTGTCCCTAGTACCATGTCGTAGGACCAAGGACAATCAATTAATCAATAAACAATAGCAAGTACTCTGCTACATGGAGGCTCACAACAATAATAGGGCACAATACAATAAGTCTGATACTGTAGTCAAGTTCTCCCTACCAACTGTCTAGTATCTATCAATGTCAAGTCCATACTGTGAAACCCATATTCTGGGTTTAATCATTTAATAAAATTTTGTGTTAATATTAGTAGCATTTTTCTAAAAATTATTATTATTATTATTATTATTATTATTAAATATTTTTGAGTGGAAAATAATTTTGAAAATTATAACAACTTGGATTTTTGATTTTGGACCCAGACCCGAGTCTGAGCCCAGACCCAGGCCCGAGCCCATTCTTTATATTCCTTCCTAATCCTGAATTTGACTTGGTTTTAATCAATGCATAAAAAAAAAATACTAGGTCTTGGGCTGGTCCCGAAGGACCAGCACTTGGGGAGGTGTTTTCTCTCCTCCACATGTTGCTTAACGTTAACCAACCACTCTCTGTTATAACTTCCCCCACGTTCACCCACGATCCAACAGAAGAGAAGTAATTGAAACTCTCTTTACTCTCACAAATCACCCTCTCTCTCCCTTAGCCCACAGAAATCACTCTTACTCTCTCTTCTCTCTGAGCTCTCATCTCCATCCCTGGAGAAGCTCCCGAAACCCTAACCCCATTCCCGACCTCCCCCGTCCAGCGCGAGCCCCTCTCCGCGCGGCTCCTCCCCGTCCGACCGCGCCTCTCCGCGGCCGCGCGACCCTTCCGGCGTCCGCGCGCGAGCCCGACCGGCTCCCCGAGCTCCGCGGCCCCCTCGCCCATGGCCGCGCCCTTCCGGCGAAGTCCCGCCGCCCGCGCCAGCGGGCCAGATCCGCCCGTGGCTCATCTCCGCGCTGTCCAGCGCGCGGGATCCTCTCCCGCAGACCTCTTCCGCGCCCTTTCCGCGCGTGGCCGACCCCGTTGTCGCCACTACTGCTGTCCAGATCCGCGAAGTTCCTGCTGTCCAGATCCGCGACCTCGTTGTCCGAACGTCGTTTCGGCTCTCCCCAAGTTTTTCCTGCGGCTCCCCGCCAACGTAATTTGGTAAATCCTTGTTAATCACAGTAGTTTGTCCCTCCCGTAGAGTCCATGATGAGAATCGGTCTCCGATTTTCCTTTGGGAAATCCGGTTAGCTGCGTAGTATATTCGGTTAGCTGCGTTAGCATATTTCTGTGATTTTTTGTCTG
The DNA here is from genome assembly GCA_029216955.1 of Iris pallida. Lineage (NCBI taxonomy): Eukaryota > Viridiplantae > Streptophyta > Magnoliopsida > Asparagales > Iridaceae > Iris > Iris pallida. Next base: position 7,826,649 of record JANAVB010031219.1, read on the forward strand.
CTGGGTTTGTGTGGTTTGGTTTGATTGTGGGATTCTCGGGTATTTCGGGAAGTTCTGTTGGTTGGGAAATTATTTCTGGTGGTTTGGAAAGTTGATTTGGTGGTTATATTTTGGGATTACCATTGGTTGGAACAATTGCAGGTTTCTGTGGCGCATTTCCCAGTTTTGGGTTGTCCCGAAATAGAGGAAGTGCTGCCCAAATTTTTACAAAACCTTATTTAATTTGATTTCAAAATCGGTTTTCGGAAATAAATTTTAAAACTGATTTTTCGGGCGACGACCGTACCGGTCTGTGGGCCCTGACGAAATGCAAACGCACCGGTCCGACCGGGCGTTGTGGTATTAGCTGAATTTTGATGATGGACCGAGTCTGAGACTCTTAACATTTATTTTAAATTATTTTATTTAATATTTAGGCTATTTATTATAGTTATTTATTTTACTGCATTTTATTTAGTAATTAAATCATTTTCTCTTATTTGATGTAAAAATAATTGTACAGGGCATAAGCCCACTCTAGGATGTTTAGCTGGGCCCTTGTATTGTGTAGCGTAGATTTTTACTTTCTTTCTGGGTGGATGTGATCTTGGGTGGTTTTGATTAGACGTTTGAATCGTAGTTAGAACGTAATCGGTTCTCGTCTATAATTAATTGAGAATTAATTAAATGGATGAAAAATTAGTAAATAACTAGTCCATGATTTATCATTAAAAGAAAAACTATATTTTATAAATATATTACAAAAACACAAAGTTTTCCAAAGTTAACTGATTCTCGTTGTTATTTCCAAATAATCCAATTAACCGGCTTAATCAAACGCACGTAGTTGCGACGTAAACGTTAGCTGTAGAGTAATACAAATTAAAACCTGACTAGGACTTACTACTAGAGATTGCAACTAGCACACTTAGCCTGGTTATTCAAGGTTCTAAGTCGAGTTCTCAACTGTAGGAACTCGAAGTTACAACTGACGTCCTTCCTCGGTACCGACTCGTCTTTCCAGTCATTCTAATACAAGGCAAGTTTCGGATTATGTATTCCTGTATTTTATTTAGTAAAGTTAAGCTGCATGTTAAACCACACTGCTGGCACGGAACTCTATCTTAGGGTTCAACTACCGACTGATACTGTTACTGAATGTGGGACTGGGGGAATAGTGTAAGCGTTTATGACCAAAGCCCCTTTTGACATTCCAGTGTTAGCTTACCCCTCTTACACACGGGGATAAGCCATATCGTATCGCTAGGATACTACTGCTCAACCCAAGCCGGTCATAGACGTTTGCATATTCAAAACACACAGAACTGTTTTAAACTACTGAAAATCATTATTTCAAACTGTTTACCCTGCACTTTTCAATTACTATTTAAATTATGAGATGCATGTTTCGTTCTTGCTCCCTCCTGACTGGAGACAACATTTTAGGTAACATTGAGGATGAGGATCAGTACTATAATAGCTATTATGACCCGGTTCTCTACCCTGCGACGGTACCGGAGCCGTCTTTGGAGGACGCTGATCCTGGGACTGCTGAACCTGATGCTTAGATAGTTCCCTTCTGCATTTTCTTTATTTGGAGTTTGTAGTTTTATTTCAGCATTTCCCTTTCCAGTTGTATTTCTGAATATTTTATTAAGCAAAGTTTCAAATTTCCGAATATAATAGTTGTGACAAATGCAATTGTGTTATTGTGAATACCTGCAATGGAACAGCTTACTGCCGTCGTCTCACCACGGTGCAGGCTGGGCATGGTCCGGTTCGACCCATTAACTTGGGATCGGGTCGTGACATATTTTCAGTGGTGGCCCATGCAGGTCACAACAACAACAACTTAGGAAAACATATCTAGAAACAACTAGAACACTAGAACATCAATTTGTCACGACATAGACTGAAATATTTTATTATTAAATATTTTTGATTGATATAGACTGGTAGGCTACCTTGCTTATGTATTGCCACCTATACTTTCCAGAATATGACCAAGGGAACGACCACCCCTGCTGGTGATGCGGTGCCATCTCCCGATCGCACCCCATCTTCCCCAGTACGACTAGAGACCCCATCCTTGCAGTTGATCGATCGGCCCCATGAATCACCAGCACCTGGCGCCGCTTCGGGAACTGCAGAACAAGTGGCGGACACTACCTTTTCTCGGGCTGAGGTGCAGGTCACTGCAGTAGTAGCTGCTCAAGCTGTAGTCTCAATGCCCGATAACTCCTCCGACCTTGCGAGCCTGCTGCGAGGTGTACTTGAAGGTCAGAAGGCCCAAGCCGAGGCCCAGCAGAAACAGATTGATATTGCGAGGGATGTTATGAATAATGTCAATGACGTAGCCTTAGCTACCTTAAATCGAGTTAGTGCGGAACCTCACCCTAGAAGGTATACCCCTGAATCTAGAAGATATTTGGGTCCCATCAAGTACCCTATTTTTCGGCAGTCTTGTCGTAAGAGGCTATTGGCTTGTGACTACTGCAAGAGGTCTGGTCATCAGGCCGTTAGTTGCCGCAATAGATTGGGACAATGTTTGGCATGTGGATCCACTGAACATCGGGTAAAGAACTGCCTCTTATCTGTCCATTATACCAGAGCACCTACCCCAGCAACACCTGCTACGCTGCAACCCAGGGAGTCTCTTCCAATCGAGCAAGTCTTGCCTCCAACATTCACTGCAGGAAGGCATGATGCAGGCTCGAGGATCATAGAAGAAGATGAGGCAATTGGAGACTGCTCATACAAAAGCCAGAGCCATGAGGACTAATACCTAGAACTGCCATTACCTATTGTTTTAAGAAGTTGTAACTGGATGTCCTTAGAATAATCATGAGAGTCTTGCTGTAATTCTCCTTTTTGAATAAAATTCTTGTTTACACCCTTATGGTAGAAATCTTTCCCAAAGTCTCTCTCCTGCGATACAATTGTTGAAATTGTAAATGAGGAGGAATGAGAGGCGATATTTATCAGGAATATGTTGGTGATTAAGAATTGGAAGGGTAGAATTTGGATTACCCAAACTTTAGTTGGTACCTATAACAATTAGAATTTGATGATAGCATGAGGAGTGATTTGGACCCTGACCAGTTTAGGCCGACTGTATGATAGTATATGTTACTACATATGTTTTCCTAGATTTTGTACCTTTTAGTATCCCGTGATTTTAGGGATTATCTCTTTTCCATATCTTTAACAAACTTTTAGCATCCCTTAGGATCTATACTTTTGTTATTTATGGACCATCATTAGAACTCCTCAATCTCCTTCGTCAGCAGATCTTTTAACTTCTCCACTTGTGATCAATCTTTTTCTATCTTTAACGGGAATCCAGACTCGTTCTCTATCTGGAGTTTTAAACTCTAATAACTCTTGTCTACCGGAGAAACTTTTATGTTTTGCGTACCCAAACTTGATCTAAATTCTAAATTGACTTCCTTGGAATGAATCCTGAACCAAATCCTTCTGGAACCATAAACCTCAATTATTACCGAAAGAATTGGTTCAGCCTGGTTAGTTCATGATTCCCCTAGAGAAGATATTTTCAAAATAACCTCAAATTTTGATTGTTATCTCCTAGGTTATTCCAAATATTTTTGTTGATTTCCCCACTCAACTTGAAACCCTACACTCTCTATGCAACTTCTTGATCAATCCAAAGCTTAGGCAGTTTTTAACTCAATGCTCGAGTTCCGTGAAGTACGAACAGTCAGAGAATTGATTCCATCCTTTTAGTAAAATCTCCTTTTAAAATTGTTGAACCATTTCCCTGTTGGCTCTACTAAATCATTTTAACCAGACTTCCCGAAATCCATAAAGACATACTTCTTTTACGTCAACTCTACTCCCCATCACATTCTCAAAACTTTCCTTGGATAAGAAATTATTTCTTCAAATAATTTTGGTAAATGTCTGTATCCTTTAAGTGATTTATCGGGAATGTTCTCATTGACTTCTTCAACTCAACCTAAAACTCTGATTTCTCTACCTTATCCTGAGTCCAACTCAATTGGCCATACTCAAGCTTGATCAATTTCCTCAAAATCAAATCTCTTAATTCTCAAGAGCTACTGGAATACATATTCATCCTGATAAATTTTCTTGAAACCAGTAGAACATACATCAATATCTTTTCCTATCATGAATAGAACTTTAGAACCCGTTTGAATTTCAGGAAAACTTCTTTGAAATTTTCAGGGACAAAGTTGAGAAAATATCCAAATACGACTTCGCACATTTGCGTTGTAGTAATTTGCCTGAATTATGGAAACTGCGAGTTTACTGCAGCCAGTTGCGCACTGGCGAGGCAAAAGACTCTAAAGTTGACGTGATTTCGGGTGTTCATAGATTTCCGGATATTATCGTGACTATGTTCTAAATACACCATGTTGATCTTTTGTTGCTTAGCCATGAAATGGATAAAGTTAAAAGAGTACTCGGTAACCTAAAATTATTCAAGTCATCGGGTCAAAAATTCACTGCAGTCAGGTGCACTCTGGCGAGGCATGAATCTGAGACGAAGTGATTTCAAACATATTTGGTTCCCGAATACTATTCGGACTACATTCATACCATGGTTATCTTTTGCAATATCAAATCATTCTGACTTTTGCCTGATTAGAGGATTTACATTTCCAGCAGTTGTCTCCACTTCCAGAAATCTTTTGTCACAACCAGAGATAATAGATTTCCTACAAATTTCTACTTGATCGTCCTAAAAACTTATTAGGATCAAATCAAGCTCTATTACCTCAACCTCTTTTCTGTTCAACCTTGGTACATTGCATACATATATATTCTTATACCTTATGTATTTATTCATTCATTATTATTATCATCTAGTTTCAGATTTAATTTGGAAGCTATAGGTAGTTATCTCGTGGTCTTTTCCCGCATATCTTATCTTCTGACCGTTGAGCGGTAAAACGACATACCTTCCATCTTTTTTTTTTTTGATCATCACTCGACCCTCGTTGGAAATATTGCACTCGATTACATTACTATCATAGGGTTATTATTCTAATCATCTCTAATATCCTACTACCGTACAACTTTTTTCAATTCTTCCTGAGTCACAAATTTTTGTACCCTATTCCAATTTGATGGGACATATGAGTTTTTTTTTTCCATCTTAGAAGATTCCATCATCTTCTGCCTTCTTAAATAAAATGTCGTCCTCCACTCCTTTCTTGCTTTCCCACGAAACCTCTTTTTGGTTCTCACCTATTATATGATCCTGGTGGTACCTAGGTTCTTCCTCGTGCCTAAAATGATTTGATTACTCCAAACATTCCCGTCCCTTTTCAGATCATATTTTGATAACTCCGATCGTGCCTGCTAGTTTAAAATTTATTTTGGTTAAGGCTAAGTTTTGATTGTACCCCGGCCCTGATCCTTGAAATTTCGAGGACGAAATTTTCTAAGGAGGGAAGATTGTGAAACCCATATTCTGGGTTTAATCATTTAATAAAATTTTGTGTTAATATTAGTAGCATTTTTCTAAAAATTATTATTATTATTATTATTAAATATTTTTGAGTGGAAAATAATTTTGAAAATTATAACAACTTGGATTTTTGATTTTGGATCCAGACCCGAGTCTGAGCCCAGACCCAGGCCCGAGCCCATTCTTTCTATTCCTTCCTAATCCTGAATTTGACTTGGTTTTAATCAATGTATAAAAAAAAAATACTAGGTCTTGGGCTGGTCCCGAAGGACCAGCACTTGGGGAGGTGTTTCCTCTCCTCCACATGTTGCTTAATGTTAACCAACCACTCTCTGTTATAACTTCCCCCACGTTCTTCCACGATCCAACAGAAGAGAAGTAATTGAAACTCTCTTTACTCTCACAAATCACCCTCTCTCTCCCTTAGCCCACAGAACTCACTCTTACTCTCTCTTCTCTCTGAGCTCTCATCTCCATCCCTGGAGAAGCTCCCGAAACCCTAACCCCATTCCCGACCTCCCCCGTCCAGCGCGAGCCCCTCTCCGCGCGGCTCCTCCCCGTCCGACCGCGCCTCTCCGTGGCCGTGCGACCCTTTCGGCGTCCGCGCGCGAGCCCGACCGGCTCCCCGAGCTCCGCGGCCCCCTCGCCCGTGGCCGCGCCCTTCCGACGAAGTCCCGCCGCCCGCGCCAGCGGGCCAGATCCGCCCGTGGCTCATCTCCGCGCTGTCCAGCGCGCGGGATCCTCTCCCGCAGACCTCTCCCGCGCCCTTTCCGCGCGTGGCCGACCCCGTTGTCGCCACTACTGCTGTCCAGATCCGCGAAGTTCCTGCTGTCCAGATCCGCGACCTCGTTGTCCGAACGTCGTTTCGGCTCTCCCCAAGTTTTTCCCGCGGCTCCCCGCCAACGTAATTTGGTAAATCCTTGTTAATCACAGTAGTTTGTCCCTCCCGTAGAGTCCATGATGAGAATCGGTCCCCGATTTTCCTTTGGGAAATCCGGTTAGCTGCGTAGTATATTCGGTTAGCTGCGTTAGCATATTTCTGTGATTTTTTGTCTGCTGGGTTTGTGTGGTTTGGTTTGATTGTGGGATTCTCGGGTATTTCGGGAAGTTCTGTTGGTTGGGAAATTATTTCTGGTGGTTTGGAAAGTTGATTCGGTGGTTATATTTTGGGATTACCATTGGTTGGAACAATTGCAGGTTTCTGTGGCGCATTTCCCAGTTTTGGGTTGTCCCGAAATAGAGGAAGTGCTGCCCAAATTTTTACAAAACCTTATTTAATTTGATTTCAAAATCGGTTTTCGGAAATGAATTTTAAAACTGATTTTTCGGGCGACGACCGTACCGGTCTGTGGGCCCTGGCGAAATGCAAACGCACCGGTCCGACCGGGCGTTGTGGTATTAGCTGAATTTTGATAATGGACCGAGTCTGAGACTCTTAACATTTATTTTAAATTATTTTATTTAATATTTAGGCTATTTATTATAGTTATTTATTTTACTGCATTTTATTTAGTAATTAAATTATTTCCTCTTATTTGATGTAAAAATAATTGTACAGGGCATAAGCCCACTCTAGGATGTTTAGCTGGGCCCTTGTATTGTGTAGCGTAGATTTTTACTTTCTTTTTGGGTGGATGTGATCTTGGATGGTTTTGATTAGACGTTTGAATCGTAGTTAGAACGTAATCTGTTCTCGTCTATAATTAATTGAGAATTAATTAAATGGATGAAAAATTAGTAAATAACTAGTCCATGATTTATCATTAAAAGAAAACTATATTTTATAAATATATTACAAAAACACAAAGTTTTCCAAAGTTAACTGATTCTCGTTGTTATTTCCAAATAATCCAATTAACCGGCTTAATCAAACGCACGTAGTTGCGACGTAAACGTTAGCTGTAGAGTAATACAAATTAAAACCTGACTAGGACTTACTACTAGAGATTGCAACTAGCACACTTAGCCTTTATTCAAGGTTCTAAGTCGAGTTCTCAACTGTAGGAACTCGAAGTTACAACTGACGTCCTTCCTTGGTACCGACTCGTCTTTCCAGTCATTCTAATACAAGGCAAGTTTCGGATTATGTATTCCTGTATTTTATTTAGTAAAGTTAAGCTGCATGTTAAACCACACTGCTGGTACGGAACTCTATCTTAGGGTTCAACTACCGACTGATACTGTTACTGAATGTGGGACTGGGGGAATAGTGTAAGCGTTTATGACCAAAGCCCCTTTTGACATTCCAGTGTTAGCTTACCCCTCTTACACACGGGAATAAGCCATATCGTATCGCTAGGATACTACTGCTCAACCCAAGCCGGTCATAGACGTTTGCATATTCAAAACACACCGAACTGTTTTAAACTACTGAAAATCATTATTTCAAACTGTTTACCCTGCACTTTTCAATTACTATTTAAATTATGAGATGCATGTTTCGTTCTTGCTCCCTCCTGACTGGAGACAACATTTTAGGTAACATTGAGGATGAGGATCAGTACTATAATAGCTATTATGACCCGGTTCTCTACCCTGCGACGGTACCGGAGCCGTCTTTGGAGGACGCTGATCCTGGGACTGCTGAACCTGATGCTTAGATAGTTCCCTTCTGCATTTTCTTTATTTGGAGTTTGTAATTTTATTTCAGCATTTCCCTTTCCAGTTGTATTTCTGAATATTTTATTAAGCAAAGTTTCAAATTTTCGAATATAATAGTTGTGACAAATACAATTGTGTTGTTGTGAATACCTGCAATGGAACAGCTTACTGCCGCCGTCTCACCACGGTGCAGGCTGGGCATGGTCCGGTTCGACCCATTAACTTGGGATCGGGTCGTGACACATACAGTCATCTCATAACAATAACATGAACAATCTCATAAACTACTGCGAAGTCAATACCATGAATAATCTTGTAAATCTCGTATCATGAACATGTCGGTGTTATATGGTCATTCGTGTCAATGAACACAAATAAGATGCAATGTCATAACTAATGTTGATATCCGATATCTGTAAACTGATATCGGCACCCGAGTGACCCTCGGACTTTAAGTACCAACTGATCCTACGTCCATAATGTCTATAACAAGAAATAAAATACAATAAAAAAAAAAAATAATAATAATAATATACTGGAATATTGGCAAGGTACACTTGCCTGTAATCGCAGTCTGAGTGTATACCTGACCAACTCTAATATCTTCGTTACTCCCTCCAAGTTCACCTATAATAATACACTATTGTTAATACTTTCTAACGACTTACCATATATAGACTATATTAATATCTATACCCAATAATCATTATGATGTCGGTACAACACCATACAACATATAAAGTACTAAAATTTCTTATAAATTTTTTTATAACTAATATAAAATGGAAATTTAATTTTTGGAAAATACTTATAAATATTTTTATATTACTAATAATATTATTTTATTGGTGGAAACTCAGTCACAATAGTCCTATGTTGATACTACATCATCAATACTACATTTGGCCAACTAATTGAGTCCCAAAACAATTTATAATTAAAAAAATATAGTTGTGAGCCCCCAAATTTCATAAGTTATTTTTTATGTATTTTATTTTTACAAATATATCAGCCTATTTTAAATGACTACAAAATTATTTCCTTTTATGTCATAATTAGATTGGTTAAAATCACTGTTAATAGTAGAATAACATAAAACCTTTTTACTGGATTTATAGAGAATATTTTAAGCATCTTGTTGATATAGAAAAATTCTGGGGAAGGAAATAGGATTTTATTTTTTTTATTTTATAAAAGGCCTAGGACTAATTTGCATCTAAGTGATTGTATAAAACATATAGCTAAATATTGATGTTAAATCCTTAGTTAGTTATCTATCTGTCATTTTTGTTTTTTTTTGTTTTGTTAGCTCAACAATATTTAATTAAATAGAAATTTCTTTTACCTTCTTTAACTCACCAGCCCGGCCCAACCCAGCCCATACTCTGAGTTAAGGCTATTGAGTGATACCCGATCGGGCGGGTGAAGGTTTCGACCCAAATCCATTAACCCGAAAGCCCGACCCGGCCAACTTTTGATAATCCAACGTTCATATGTTTGGAGTACTGTGCTTCTTCTCCGGAAGAAGCATGAAATTCTCTACTGTGTATTAGAGAGCCTCGTCTGCTTATAGCAGAGCACACGAGCTTGACAGCTCGACAGCGCATACCTCCGGTCCATACGATAACCCTACCTCCCTCTCTTCCTATATATATACTCATTCCCTTCTCTCTCCCCCACCTCAGAGCCCTAGCCGCTATTAACAACCCAACTTCATCATCTTTACCACCAACTCCTCTTAATTCGTCGACATCGCAGACGAGCCAGCGCCAACGTACGAGCTACCGTAGTGGACATCTCCAGCATTCCCGACGTGTGAGCAGAGCTTCGCCATATTTCCAACAGCGCCAACGTGGATTTGCAGATCCTTCTCTCGTCCGCTCGAGACGACGAGCGTGGCGAGTAGCAACTCGTTTTCTCCATCATAATTCCTCCTCGCCAACCCCAGCGTGTGAGTCTCCTTCTGACTGTTCCGTATGCTTTATGCTAGTGCACTGTTCGATTTGCAGATCCTTATGCATAACGATATGTATACAAGTATGGGTGTTATGTTGTGTCGATCCTACTTGATTTTATGCTTCGTTATAGGGTGATGTAGCAAAATCCTGCTGTGTCTAAATAGGTCTCTTACTCCTATATGTAAAATAGATATTTTGGCACACATGGAGTGCTGTGTGCAATGGAGGGGACTTGGATCCGTTGCCTTTTTTTAAAACGAGTGTGAGGAGCAGTAGGGGGACGAGAAGAAGGTTGGGGCTAAATGGAAGTAATATGGGAATGGATAGAGAAAGGGTTGCACGTCACACTAACTAGAGCTGGATTGTTGTATAGGAAAATGCATTGGTGTATCCTTCTCCATGATGTAGTATTAGAAGTAATTAATGGTTGGGTTGAATATGTTGCGATGGGATGTGGCACGTAAGGGCCTAATTAGATGACTGTTTGTATGTGGTGAAACGGTGAAAGAGGATTAGAGTGGTTTATAAATAAGATGATTATATGGCAGTATGTAGATACATGGTATATTTGGAAGAGGTAGCCTATAAGTAAATTACTTACACATGAGTAGTCACTACAGTAAGACATATGAGGAATGAGTCCTTAAATTAAATATCAGGAGATAAATTAAATGTATATGGGGGTTAATTATGGATATGAAATAACAGTCACGAAGGTTTGTTATGAAAGAGAGTAGCTACTAACACTAATACCTTGTGAGAGAAATTTATATATTGGTTACATAGTACTAGCTGTATGTAGATAACCTTCTTGATTCATGTAAAAAATAATTTATAGTTTAACTAAGTAGCATAAGGTTCTATTAAATATTAATTAGTTTCTAAATACCTTCCTGTTAGCTAACATACTAGGACACCCTAAATTCCTATAATATTTATGATAGGTTATAACAACTTCTATCTAATTGTATGGATATAAAATTTGTAAAAAAATCTTAAGTCTCTTTTCTATGTTGCCTAAATTAGAAATTTGGCTAATTAGTAAATTAATTAGTCCTAAATATTTCATCTAGGTCCTGTTGGCTCTACAGACATGGACGTAGGACCAGATACCTTTCATTAATATTCAGAGCCAGGCAAGTGTACCTTGCCATCTTGTATTTTTAGTTCCATATTTAAATTCATTAAATATCTGTTCTATTGTGGTATTTCGTACCAAAGTAGGACTTTCAATCAATACTTCGCATTCCGAGCCAGATTCGGGTGCAGGCATACGTTATAACATCTAGTATCGGTCATTAGTGACCGCTTTCGATACCGTAGTTGTACCATCCTAGATACACCTGTACCATAGGACACTATTATACACTTTCATGTATCCAGACTTCCTGTATTCCGAAGTTGTCCGGAAGTCTAGAACCTGTTTTGCCAGATTAGATTCCTTTACTGTACTATGCATGACCCGAATGTTACTGTTAGAGGATCAGACCAAGCAAGTCGTGGACTCGACTCGTTCGATCCCATGGGAGGGGAGGACAACTACTAGATGCTTGGGCTACTATGCACATACCGTCGATACATACACCTTGTCTTTGTACCAAAGCTACGAACCTGCATCCCGGGAGTCTCTATATCGGAGCTACGAATTTTATTTTTGGAAAGCCCACGTATCGAACATTAACCTCAAAGCTGCATTTCACATAAAATGGTTGTTCTATATTTGCCCAGTCTTGAGTAAGATTTCATATTCACATATATAGCACTATTTGTTAGCCCAATGATTACATTATATTTTTGAATATGGCTAATCAACTAAGTTTAACGTAATAATGTCACTAATATTCATATACTCACTATCATGTTGCTACTTAAACTTAGCATTGTCCTAATTGTCGTATATCATATTGCTATGCTTGTATTATACTGCAACATATTTTGCTTGCCTAACATGTATTTGTAGACATACAGTAAGCATGATCAAACCAGGACATAGGCAATAAAGAATTAAAGATGGACCAAAGACAACATCATACAAAAAGATTTCTATAAACCTCCTAGTGACCTATCCGGGGCCTCGCATCGGGGTTCCGCTGCCCGGTCAACGGACAACTGCTATCAAGAAAAAAGACGTCTTCAGGTCTGCTCAAATATCAGAAGAAAGGCATCATCAAAGGGCTCTTAGTTTTCCTATTTGTTCCAAGTCTGTAATCTTTAATTTATTGAGTCTAGGAGAATGTGTACGTTGAGTCGCACTATGTCATCTCAACCCATAAACATATCTCTCCAAGCTCTACCATACAAACAGACCAATTCCTGAACTAAACCAAACCACCATAGTCCATTGAAAACTTCTGTCCCAAGGGAGATAGAGTTCGGGCCGAACTCTGTCTAAGGTAGAGTTCGGACCGAACTCTGTCTAAGGCAAAGTTTGGGCCGAACTCTGCCCTCTGATTTTTAGCACCCTAATTTTTAGGGCCTGCTTTATACAAGCTATCCAACGTTCAATAATTTGAATTCTTGGGACAGAATTCGGGCCGAACTTTGCCTTTCCATAGTAGTATAATTAGAGCTTGAATTCTCTCATTTCACATCATCTCTTACCTTCCAATATTCAAGCCTTCTAAGCTCTACTACTCCAAGCCTCATTCTTCTATATCTCCTAAGCCACAACTCTCCATAGCCCAAGGTGCTCAGTGCAATATTAGTTAGAAGTTGTGTGCAAGAGTGAAAGAAAAGTTACTTGGACAATTCCAAGTTTCGCCATCTGCGAATCTGTAAGAAGTTGACGTGCTCTTCTGAGTAAAGGCACGTGGTTGTACGTTATTTCATAAATAGTGGATTTTAATCCTGAGTTAGAGTTCTCAGGCCTAGACTAGTCTTCCACGAGGGAAACTAGGTTAAAATTGCTATGTTTGCGTATGCTCTCCTGATCTCTATTTATTTTCGCATTTATCTCTGATTACTTAATCTCTTGATAGTTGTTCCGTGGAGTTGATGTAGAGTTATTTTTTAATTGGTGATTATTGACACAAACTCTATTCACCCCCCTCTAGAGTTGCCTACACGTTACTTCAATCGGTATCAGAACAAGGACTCTATTATTAGGCTTAACATCCTTAGAGTAGATCCTTGTTTATTTGTGTATGGCATCGTATTCCTCCTCCTCAGATAAAGAGGATTTTACTTCTAGTAGCATGGATAATCATGTTTCTTCTAAATGCAAGAAATGCTCTAAGTGGAAAGCTATGGCTAAACAATCCTTATAGATTCTTGAGGACTTTCATTCTACAAATGAAGAACTTTCAGAAAAGGTCATTCATTTAGAAGAATCTAATGAGCTTTTGAGAAATGAAAATAATAATTTATTATCTAGACTTGACTCTCAAAATCATCTTGTGTTTCTTTAAAGAGTTTGAATAATTCTTTAATTTTGAAAATCATATCTCTTTCCTCATTATTAGAAGATCTTAAGAAGCAAACACATAAACTACATCATTTGCATGATATTTCTATTGAGTCTTTAATAAAACAAAATAATGATTTTATTTCTAGAATTATTTTACTTGAAAAAAAGAATTATGCTTTAAATACTAAATTTGATTCTCTTACTTGTTTGCATAATTATTTGTTATTAGAACATGATATTCTTAAGACCAAATCCATGCATGCTCACTCTAGAGATATGCATTATTCTAGTATGTCACATATTTATAATCATACTCATTCCGATACATGTGCACACACTAGTATTATGTGCTTCTATTGCTCTCGCATTGGACACATAAGTTTAACTTGTCCTATTTGTAGGAGTTTTTCTACCGATGCTAGAGTAAATAGTATATGGTTCCCTAAAGCTAACAAATGTGGATCCAAGTTTATTTGGATACTAAAGTCTTCGCCTAATGTTGTAGGTGGAGCTACTTTCAGGACAGCACCGAGGAACGTTTTGGTGGTTGCAAAGCTCAAAGATCATCTTCCAAGCAATTGCACCAACACAAGTGTGGCCACTAGAGCCACTTTGGTAATATGCTAAACGATTCTCTTTAAATGGTTTATATTTGTAGAATCTAGCATGTTTCTCTTTATGTCTTGCTACTAGCTCACATTGATATCCTTCAGTTGCTTAGTATATAAATCAATGTGAGATATAATACTAGCATGCTTAGTTAATTTTCTTATTATTATATTTATCTAGCATGACTAGTTACTTAGCTTAAATGATTAGTTCACACTATGTAGTTTATCACTCATTTTTATTAGTGTGACACATTTATATATGCATGCTCGTTATTCTTAATCTTTATTTATGAAGCATGCATATCACTCTAGTCTATAGGACCTTGGTTTTGATTTGAGTTAGTTTTTAACTCTCCGTTTAAAAGTTTTGAGATAGTTACTTCTTGTCGATTTGTATGTCATATTTATCTTAATCGGTATTTGTGAATATATGTGTTTAGCACAAGCTTCTTATCACTTGACAAGTATACACTTATACTTCCTTTTTAACCTTGTGCTTATATAATAAATTCATTATTGATTTTTCATGTTTTATTTTGATTAAACCTCTTATGAATCAATTATGTATTTGCCTAATAAAGTCTATTTATACATGTTTTTGAATTTGTGATAGTTTTTCAAACATTCATTAATGATACATGACTATATTCATTAAATTTCCATTTACAAGTATATCATATTTTTCTTATATTGATATATATTTTTGTATAAATAACTTTTTGTGGGCATATGATTTAAGTTCCAGTTTTATATTATTTTGAAGAATATTTAATTATACTTGCTTCCTTCAAACTTGTGCTTATCCCATACTTTATCTATTGATTCCTTGACCAAATTTGTGCATCTCTTCTTGAATCAATTAGCTTCTTCCTTAAAGTCATCTTTTGATGATATCTTCTTGCTTTTTTTGGGTTGACTTTATAGATACATGTCTTTTACTTGATTCTTGTATATTTCCATGTATGCCTATATATATATATATATATATATATATATATATATATATATATATATATATATATATATATATATATATATATATATATATATATAGTTTTATCTATGTGATTCTAAATGTTGATATTTATTTATTTAAAATACCTTTAAGTTGGAATGTTGAGAGAAAATGTTTATTACTGTCTTATTCATGACTTTTATGGAAGTTCTTTTAAGAATTGCTTGGTTTTGTGCTTTACCTTACTTGTTAAAATCATCATACTTATTTGTAAGCCCCCTCATTTTTGGATCTTATTTTTAATTATTTTATATAGATATTTTAATTTATTAAAGTCAATAATGACTATGTTAGTAGTTTGTTGTAGCTTTGATTTTGGAAGCACAACAAATATTGTTTTCTCAAATCTAGTTCCATATTTGAATTCTAGACTCGTCCACCTTGAGTTTGATATATCATGTCCCATCCAATTTTTCTTTTCAACATTCCTTTGACTTTGCGCAATTTTGGGCCAACTTAGGCCAATTTGAGTCATTGGCGTAATTTTAAGCCAACTTCCAATTTAATTTTGGACTTGACATAGATCGAAACCGTATGACCCAATATATGGTTTTGATCCATTTTGAGTCTATAATGCACATGCCTAGGGTGTACCATCTAATCGAGTTCTCATGTGCTACTAATTTGCAAATGGCACATGAGACTCATTAAATTGATTTTTCGGATCCAATTTGACTAGTAATGCTACTCGGACCCTAACCTAGTCAACCTTACTAGTTAGAGCCTAACTAGGAGTGTCACGACCCGCACCCACTGTGAGGGTACGAGAACGTGACAACGCCCAGCCTACGCCGCAGTGTCGGCGGTAGAACGTTGTCCTAGGTCACAACATCTAACAATATATATCTAAACAGTTTATACTCCCCGAATGGGGGTGACATAGCAGTAAAACTCAATCACAACTAAGGAAGAGATAGCACGATATGAAATAGAACTCAAGGAAATAAATAGATGAAATAGTCTAAGATAATCCCAGCAATATCCAGAAGTACATGGTCTCAGATACAGAATGAAAGAATATATACAACTCTGAACTCCAAATATAGTCTAGCTAAAACATGTCTCAAGACTGCATAAAGTAAGATAAGCCTAACTAATCTAGTCTAGGCAATCGGGGTGATATCCTCAGCTAGAGCTGGGTCCTCCTGAGGGTCCAGCTCGCAGGTGTCATCTAAGGCTGTCCCGTAGTAAGTGTCCAGGCAAGCCTCCTCCTCGTCCTCTGTAATATTTTCAACAGGTCCAGTCAGGACAGGAGCGAGTACAGTACATCTCAACAGTTCATAGCAGGTTAGAAGCTATAATCATGCAGTAAAGTAAGATACAAGTACTGAAAGAAGTACAGTATGTAAACAGAGAGAGAAAGCTGTAATAGAAATATCTACTATAAATAGAGAACTATCATGTGACTAGTGAGTCAGAGTACAATATAGACATGTAAATGGCATAGGAGATTCTGATGCTACACTATGGAAGAGATTCTGATGCTACACTACTTGGATAGTATTCACATGTCTACTTCTACTCCCCCGTACCCCAATCAGTACACAAAGATCCAAACAGGTTATGTTATGATTCTATGTAATAACCCCCGAAGGGTGGTACATAGTAGTCCCAAAAATGGGGATTCTAGGAGATTCTAGGATACCCAGTAAATGGGATAAGAAATTCTAGGAGACTTTGTGATCATAAGGGTATATGTCACAAGTAATCAAAGAACCAAAGAAGCATATGGTACGCTATGTAAGTGAAATGCACAGAACGTAGAGTACCCGATGCTCCCTAAGGATAACATCTCAAGAAGGGATCCATATAGTACCAATCCGTGTGACCATCGTGACAGTACAAGTAAAGTAATCTACTGCAGGAAATAATTCTAAGCAGGATATGAAATGATAAGAGAATGTACTCGCCTGTATCTGAGTGTCTAATATGAAACGTACTGTCAAAGGAGTGGTGTCTGGCTCCTAATCAGAGCAGCACAAGTCACAACAAGTCTAAAATGGCAAAATAAAGTTCTACTATGCATTCTACATGATTCTAGGTCAATCTAGGCCAAAGTCAACTCTTGGTCAACTCTGGTCAACCCTAGAAGTCAAACTAGGTCAACCAAGTCTAAATAGTCTATTCTAGGCCTAACTAGTCTACCTTAGTCTAAACAGGTCTAGCTTAGCACCCCTACATATCACTAGGTCAATCTAGCATTACACTTACACAATTTGATATCCTATACATTATTTATTCACAAAACACTATTAACTTATATAGGAAACACAACTTTACATTATATATAGATACATACATATTAGAGTTAACATTATATATACCTATAGATATACATCACCCAAGTACATATGTATTCATACAATACATAACCCACAACTAGAGACTGGAAATATTAGAGAGAATGAGAAAGAGTGCATGTGTGTGTGCAACATGAAATTGTGTGTGTATGCATGAGTGTAGCTGTGTGTGTGTGGAAGGGTGAGGGTGCATTAGGGTGTCTATGTTATAATGAAAATCTGGAAATTACAAAACAGTGAGCAATAGGCAGTTATTGAACCATACATGGAGAAATCTGGAATCATTTCACATTAACTCAGAAAAACAGTGAAGTGTGAGGAAACATTGTATATATTTATTGGAAAAAAAACAGTAAATGATAAGAAGGAAGGGAACAATTCAATACACAAGTCAAAACTGGAAATTAGTCCACATTTAAACTCAGGTTTCAACTCTACTTCATTCTCAGATTCTACAATATGGAAACACATTGATAGTTCATAAAAGACTTCAAAACAGTCTATTAAAACCAACCCCATTTCCCAGGTTTCAACTAACTTAACCAAAACCAATTTCTCAGTTTTTTCCAAATCCCCCTTCACAGTGTACACCAAGGTTAACATGTAAACCTATGTTAATTAAACATGTTCTCAGTTCAGGAAACTCAGTATTGTTTACACAGGGAAAATCTCAGGTTTCAGACATTGCTGTCAACAATCAAGTTCATAATTCATATTACAGTTTCTATTCAAAACAATCTCAGGAAAAAGTAAACTGGGAAAATCCTCAGGGTTCAAAACAGTGGAGAGTGTACACATAAATCCCAACAACAATATGAACTTCTCATTCATCAAATTAACATAACAAAGAACCCTCACAACCTAAACTTGGTATCTATTGAACAGATAAATTAAATCATAGTTAAAATACATGATGTTTAATCCTTAAAGCCAATCGAACAGAGAATCAAGCAGTGAAACATTTCACCATTTCACAACAGTATCTGAGATTGGGAAATTCGAGAGTTCACAAGTCAAAACAATGTAAAATACAAAAACAGAGATTGGTAGTGTATAAACACAACATATATGTGTCCCACCACCTGTTCGTGTCCACCAAGATAGACACAAACGTGTCCAAACACGAATAACACTAAACAGTACACACACAGACACTGTGTAGACCACAGGCTCGTGCGTGTGTGCACGCGTGTCGTGCACACGACACAGGCCAAACTAGGCCTCGTGCTTGTACACACGTGTACCCCTATACTAGGGCTAGGTCTAGGTCAACCTGCATAGTGTCCTAGTGTGTCGTGTTCGACGCTATAATGCCGTATCAGTGGCCAAATAACTCGTGTGCACAGACAGTGCAAAATACGTGCATAGTCGATTCCTACCTAGACACGACACGGGGACACATGGAGCTTGACACACGGGGTGTCAGTCATGGCCCCATGCCACGTGTCAAGTCTCATGTCCAAACAATACGTGTCGTGTCCGCTACAGACCCCGATAGGTAGGGGAGCACTGTAGCGGTACGCGCGGTCGTGCATGCGCGTGTCCAAGCCGTGAATCCGACACGAAATGACACTGATACTACCACAGCAGATCAAAAATGCATAAGCAATCATGAAACTAAATTTCCTATTCAAAAGCAAATCGAAAATAACACCAACAGCCCCTTTGTGGCATTTTCACAAACACCAGTGTAGGGACACAGACACGTGTCCAAAACAGACACAAAACCCATGACACCCGACACGAAACCTATCCAGACTCTTATGGGACCCTTAGGGCTTCCTATTGATGAAGACAAAATGAAAATCCATAGAGAAATGGGAAAGTTACCTATTGAAGAACAATGGGTGAAAAAAAATCCCCAAATGGAATAATTTCCTCAACCACCAAAATCTCACAAATTGATTCTTTCCTGCAAACAATCAATACCAACAGCAAGAACATTGATATTAGGATCTAATGCAACTAGTTTGGGGGAAAAAGGACCTAAAATGGATTTATAATGAATTTCTAAAGATAGGAACTCACCTCTTTCTTCTTGAAATAGTTTTCCTAAGGAAATGAGGCTAGCCCTAGATTTTAGGAGGGATTTTATAGTGGAGGAATCCCAATGACACTAGGTGGCCGGCCACTACACTTAGGGTTAGGGTTTGGTAGTTTGGGCTTGGGCCAAGTTACATGAGTTATGGTTGATTTGATTAATAAAGACTCTAAATCATAAGTCATGGCTTATGGCTTTCTAATTTCTATAGCTAAATAGGTTCTAATGACCTAACCATAGATTAGGCTAGGTTAGACTAGAGTCACAAATTCTAACCAAGCTCAACTAACTAGGGTTAGCTCCTAGGTTGATCTACATGGGTCTAAACTAGCCAAAATCAATCTAGTCCAAACAATTCCAAAATAATTCCTAAAAATTCCCATAAATTCTAATTAATTCTAATAAATTTAAAATACCCTAAAAATGACAAAAATACCCTCACACTAGAAATATGGTAGTGACAAGGAGTACCAAAACCAAGTATACATATATTTAAGATAATTTTAGAGGTTTAATTGCAGCCATATGCAATATTCCCTTATATATTTGGCTTGGTCAAACATTAACCAAAATAGAAAACCTATTAATAATAGTATGATTTAGAGAACCAAATCCTATCCAAATTAGATCAAACCAAAGCCCATGCACTAAATATATATATATATACTATCAAGCCCTAACCATCACCTCTCTCATAACCACCCACTACTCCACAAATCTTCCCAAACCTAACGGCCACCACTCCAAACCCGAAACCCTAGCCGACCCCCTTTCTTCACAAAATATAATTTCTTCTCAATTTTTGCACCAATCACCACCACTTAGACATCCCTCTCAACATCCCCTTACACCCTAGCAACTGTAGGAACAACCTTGCGGCCCTTAGAGGGGTGCACGATACGCTATTTGGGCCGAAACTCCGTCGAATCGAAGTCTGAAACTTCATAGCAGGTTAGTCGACATGTAGATGATGTTTCATCCACTTTTTCTCATCCGTTTATCCTCAAACTAAATCTGAAAGTTACCTTTGTATGTCTACTCCAACCTCTGATCGTCGGATCTCCTAGTTCTAAGCAGTTTACCCGTGGCGTTGATTCTACGACAGGATATCTAAAACTGACAAATTCTGTTGCGGGCCACTTTTTGCCTATCTAAGGTCAGTTTCTAACCTTTTAATATTTTTATTCAGAATCTAGACGTTGATACCTTTCCGACGCATATTTGAAAGTTAGGTTTCGCATCCGTTTGCTATTTTAAAAATTCAAGACATTTGCCGTGTCACCGAACTCCAAAAAATTCTCTTTTCCTTGTGTCCAAAAGTATCAAAACTCCATGAATCTATATTAAACTTCATGTTGTACAAATTTTAACATTATAAGTACTATTTTAACTAATTTTTGGGATTTTTATAGAATTTATTAATTTTATTTAATCATTATTTTGGGGCTAAATTAATGGATCGATTTGAGGAAGTCATATATGGCAATGACATAAGACCTCTTGTGAAAGGGTTTTCCTATTGAAAATAGTATTATAACAATATATAAGTATTTATAGATAAATTCTAGAATTAAAATATATTATTTTGTTATAATTGTAAAGTATTTACGAGAGGTTTGTTACCTTTATGTACTTATATAATAGATGCAGTGTCGTAACAACGTTATGACAACTAGGAGACGTAGATACTCATATAATTTATATATGATTTGTTGATATAAAATATTAAATATAGTGTATTATTATAGGTGAGCTTGGGAGGATCGACAAGGACACCGAAATTGGACAGGCTTACCCGCAGACAGCAGTTACAGGCAAGCGTGCCTTGCCTTCGTTATAGATTTTTTTTTTTGTTCTTTTGAATAGCATTTCATGACGTAGGACGTTGATACTAAGTGTCCATTTATAGACGGGTGTCGATGTCATGACAATGACATCGAGTATTGACATTAGGCATTACGTACATACTGATGTGTCCATTGACACAATTGACCACAGGACACCGACACATTCATGATACGAGATTTACGTGACTATTCGTGGTATTGACCTCGTGTTAGCATTCCAGATTTCTTTATCAGTATTTTTTTACTTTCGAGATGACTACAGACTTGACATTGTTAGATTCTAGACATAGGAATTGGGGAGAACTTGACTACAATATCAGACCTATTGTCGTGTGGCTCGTTGTTTAGTAACCTTTATCTCTGTAGCAGAGTAAGGATTATCACTGTCGAGATTGATTATCCTTGGTGCCATGACACAGGTACTGGGGATAATACCCTGCTGAGGTGCTAGTGAGCCTTAGTAGAAGGGGTCTGGTATTCTAGAAAAGTATCTCATTTGCATAGCACATAGACGGATACAATATATTACCTTAGTTCATATTTTTATTTATGTACGTTGGCATGTATATTATGTAACTTGCTAGTCCTCTGAGGACCTAGCTATTTCTCAGGCTTAGACGATGATGAAGACTACCCAGAGGTTTACGGTTCGGGAGCTGAGACCGGAGGCGTACCAGCACAGGAGGACGAGATAGTGCCAGAGGATTTTTCGTGATCATGTTATAATCATATTTAGTCTTGCTACAGTATTTTTTTTCTTTTTATCAGACTTGTAGTTGATTTGTACTTTCTTTCTCTTTTTGTGGTTTCAGGATATTTTACCCGCACAGACTTTATTACTTTTATTGCTGGATATTTGAGACATTTCTTTATTTATTCTTGATCTCTTTGTGGACTCTGTAGATGTGATTAGATGTATATACCTGTGGACTGTGTTATATTTCTTGGTGTTATCATGATTTATAGCTTAAGTATTTCGCTAATGGGCTTGTTGTTTAGCTTGGCCCATTGGTGAAGTGATGCTGGCATGTATTCGTATACCTGGTCCCACGTATTTTAGGGCTGGGATGTTACATTATTAGTGCACATATTGAGCATATATCTTCTATATATTTATCTCTATAAGTGCATTATGAAAATGTTTGTTTTGAAAATATTCTTAGCAAATTTTGATGATCATTCTTTCATTATTATTTAGGTATTTACCTTTCTTATACTTAGGGATTTTGGATTTTGATGTTGTTTGATGATACTGCACATATTTCTTTAAATCTAAGTTCTTAAAAGTAAAGAACATTTTGGGAACAAGCCGAAAGGGTCCTTCTGTCATACAGGTGTAAATAGTCTGAAGCGACACGGTGTACTAGCTGGGAACTGGTCCCTACAACTAACCCAAAGTGATTAATACTTTATAGACTTAAGATTTATTAAGGTCTACTTGCAACCATTATCTAGTTCTGGATCCACCCCTAAGTTCCAGAATACATCATCATATCTAGTCCTAAATTTTGAGCTATAAATATTTTATTATTATTTCCCAATGATGTTTTTGTAGCACATGAGAATACATTTAATTGATATATCATACTTCTCATGTCTTTAGCTACTATGCGTTGAGCTTTTGCATTAAGATTTTCCATTTCTAGATAATACACTTTTATAATGGTCATAATTTTGCATTCTCTAGATCAATCTATTATTTCATACTTTCATAATGGTTATAATTTTGTATTTTCTAGATCAATCTATTATTTCATTATCTTGGGTTAATCTCAATACTTGGCAAAGAGATTTGTTCTATTGTGTTTTCATGAACATCTCTTTTGTCCTTTACTTGATGAGAGTCTAATTCATTTACTTGCTATCTTATACTCTTATCCTTGCTTAATAAAGAGTATATAAATTATTTTGATCATTCAAAATGTATTACCCGTATTGTGAACTCTATGCTTAAGCATGTATCTTTAGTGTCAGTAACTTAAGATTTAATGAGCACATTTATCCTGTTAATGGCCTGCCTCATTAATCTTAATTAGTTATGTTGCTTACTTATTTACGATGTATTGATTAAGCTACATAATTTTTGTTCACTTTCACTTATCTAGCTATTTCTTGAATTTTAATATATATGTGATATGCTAGTTTACAAAAACAAGATTTATGAATTTTCTTGATAAGATTTGTATTCTATTTTAGATACATATGTTTTGTCTCTAAATTAGTTTGACAATTTTTTTAATCTTGTTTCCATTGAGGTTTATGATTCATCGCTTTAACTTCCTTCCATACTAGTCATTGATAAACATCTCTTAAATTTCTCTCATCTTTGAGTCATAATTTTATCGTATTATCATATTATATCTCTATCTGTAATTATTTAAATAAGATTGCCTTTTTCTTGATATTTTCCATCGATTTGTAAGATTTTAGTATAAATATGGATTTGGGATTTTCTCTTGAAGAGATTCGTTGGATCATGTTTACTTTAATTGATAAATGATTCTAATGGTTGAGTAGTCCTATATTATCTAATTATATGGTTATCTAGTTAATTTATTACTCTATTTTGACTACCCATGGATTATCACATATGCTTTTTTGCTATTTGAACTTTATTGGTTTTCCATTTAGTATTAGCAAGGTTGGATTATTACCCGTTGATGGGTACATATGTGGTAAAACATACGTAGTCCATGCAAATCAATAAATTGGTTGATTATTTCTTAATTAGATAATATAGACATGATATTTGAGTTTTTTTTTGTATTTTTGAGCTATATTTTGACTTTCATCATGATTTATTTAATTGACTTTCTTCCTTTTTATGATGATATTTTTCTCAAAAGGTAACATACATTGATCTATCATATTTAAATATAAGATTCTTCTATATAGGTTAGTGTATGTCATTTTTTGATTCCATGTGCTAAAATGGAATATTCTTTTGATTTCTCATCTTTAGTAGCTATTAAGTGAATATTTCTCTTGACTAGAGATGACATTATTCGTTTTATGATGATTTTATAGGCTTATATGAATTGAGCAAGAGGAAGAAATCCATAGTCGATTTACCCCTAGATCTTGAAGTTATCATTTTTATGCTATAAGTGCTTTGGAGCTAGATACACATATTTTAAGGGGGAGCAAATACATTGGTTCAATTTATTTATACTTAATATGTCGTATACCTAGTTCATCATTGATCCATATTTTTATCATTATTTATATATTAGTGATTGAGGTTATGATATTGTTATTTTGTGAAACGTTTATGAGAGTATATACAATTGTTTTCATCATATTATCTCTCTTTTATATGAGTCATCTCGTTAATATTAACTTTCGTATCTTATCTTGATGACTATTGTGCTTTCCTTAATTTGACTTTTCTTGTATGCTTAATTGATTTGGCTTTCCTTGTTGAGGACTTACCAAAAATTTATGATTTTGTCTATATTGAGCGGGAGCATTCAAGCTGACTGAATTTCTCTTTCTCAAACTTTTTTTCATTTACCTTCATGTTTATCTAAAGGGTATTCATATAGCATGATAAGGTAATTGAGTTCAAATGCATGAATTTTGGATAAGCAAATAGATTTGTAAATAATGAGATCATTTTATATCAATTGCTCTATTTTACATTGATCATTCCTTTATTTTGTTCCACTATTTATTTGTGGACAATTGTGACTATCATAGTTTCATTGATCAATGTTTCAAGTTTATTTATTTCAATTGATATATATTTGGTATCTTTCTTCTTTTATATCTATGTTTTATAATTATCTAATCTCCATGGTTTTTGACTGAAATCATTTATTTCATACTTCTCTTCCAAAACTAGAGCAATATTTCATATCATACTATATTTTTGGATATATTTCTTGGATTTTATGTTGGTAAACTATCTATTAATTATTTTCAATTTTGTTTAGTTTTACCAACTATTTGTGTTTTGACAAGCTATTTTCTATTTGGCACTCTACATTTGGTATGTAGTTTCTATACTTGTCTTTACACACTTCTCCCATTGTTCCTCATTTAGTATATCTTGATCATGATTGTCTATGCCTTCCTCCTTTAAAAATATTTTTGAATATGGCTAATCAATTAAGTTTAACATAATGATGTCACTAATATTCATATACTCACTATCATGTTGCTACTTAAACTTAGCATTGTCCTAATTATCCTATATCATATTGCCATACTTGTATCGTACTACAACATATTTTGCTCGCTTAACATGTATTTGTAGACATACAATAAGCATGATCAAACATGATCAAACCAGGACATAGACATTGAAGAAATGATGAACCAAAACGGCGTCATATAAAAAGATTTCTCTGAACCGCCTAGCGACCTATCCGGGGCCACGCATCGGGGTTTCGCTGCCCAGTCAGCGGACAACTGCTATCAAGGAAAAAGATGTCTTCAGGTTTGCTTAAATATCAGAAAAAAGGTGCCATCAAAGGGCTCTTGGTTTTTCTATTCGTTCCAAGTCTGTAATATTCAATTTATTGAGTCTAGGAGAATGTGTTTGTTGAGTCGCACTGTGTCATCTCAACCCCTAGACATATCTCTCCAAGCTCTACCATACAAACATACCAATTCTTGCAACAAACCAAACTACCATAGCCCATTGAGAACTTTTGTCCCAAGGGAGACATAGTTCGGGCTGAACTCTGTCCCCTGATTTTCAGCACCCTAATTTTTAGGGCCTGCTTGATACAAGCTGTCCAACTTTCAAAAATTTGAATTCTTGGGACAGAATTTGGGCCGAACTCTGCCTTTCCATAGTAGTATAAATAGAGCTTGAATTCTCTCATTTCACATCATCTCTTACCTTCAAATATTCAAGCCTTCTAAGCTCTACTATTCCAAGCCTCATTCTTCCATATCTCCTAAGCCACAACTCTCCTTAGCCCAAGGTGCTCAGTGTGATATCAGTTAGAAGTTGTGTGCAAGATTGAAAGAAAAGTTACTTGGACAATTCCAAGTTTTGCCATCTACGAATCTGTAAAAAATTGACGTGCTCTTCTGAGTAAAGGCACGTGGTTGTACGCTATTTCATAAATAGTGGATTTCAATCCTGAACTAGAGTTCTCAGGCCTGGACTAGTCCTCCACGAGGGAAACCAGGTTAAAATTGCTGTGTTTACGTATGCTCTCCTGATCTCTATTTATTTTCGTATTTATCTCTGATTACTTAATCTCTTGATAGTTGTTCTGTGGAGTTGATATAGAGTTATTTTTTAATTGGTGATTATTGACACAAACTCTATTCACCCCCCTCTAGAGTTACCTACACGTTACTTCACTGTTTACATCTGGCTTGCATATTATGTACCTTGTTGCGTCCCGCTGAGAACCTGGTTTTCCCTTTAGATTTGTCGATAAGGACTACACAGAACCTTGCTGGATCATTGATAAGCTTTCATTATATTTTATGTAATATACTCTTTGCATATATTCATTCTTTCGTAGTTTATATGCTTTATTTCCTGTTATTTTGATCACTTAGTAGCATATTATTTATAGACTCATATTATTCCTTTTAAGATTATTCGGACAATATGATTATTAGGCTGTAGACTGGTTCTCATATTCTCCATTCTTTATGATTATGTTCATGGATTAAGATATAAACATGTTATAGACATAGTTACACCAATCTATGACAGCTTTGCGTATTTAATTTTTGACTAGAGTCCACTTGGATACGCAGCTGGCCATTTCCACGTGCTCGGTTCCATATTTTTGGAACTGGAGCGTGACAATAATTCTAGAAAAATTATAAAAATTAGTTAAAATGGTGTTTTTATCATCAAACATTGCACAAGAAATATTTTAGTAGAGGTATATGAAGTATCAAAGCTTTTGGATACAAGGAACACATGATTTTCGAAGTTACGGTATTACGACAAATGTCAAAAAATTTAATAAATACTAAAAGAACTTAAAACTCAGTAAAAAAAATGCATTAGAAAGCTCTTGATATCTTGTTTATTATAAAAATTATTAGGAAGATCGAATCTAACAAAAAATAGGCAAAAATCTACTAGTAACAAATATGGTCTATTTTGGACACCTTGTCGTAGAATTGACGCTCCGGTCAAACCGTTTGGAACTGTATGGGTGGATAATTGGATATGAAAAAAGACATAGTTAATTATGGTTTCACGAAAAGATAAGGTAGAAAAGTACACAAAAACCTAGATGCAAAATAACATACCTGCTGGAACGAATTTCGACTTAGAATCCAACTTCGGGTGACTTCTAAAATTTGCAACTCCTCATAAAGTTGTCGTGGACCTTTGGAGGATTGCTAGGACATTAGATAGTCGCGTTATCTTTTTACAAAATATTCATGCAGTATCATGGAAGATCGAAAAGGGGTCGAAACTGTCGGTACGCCACAAGGTGTGTCGGCGGCCAAGGCTGGGAGGGAGTTTCGGGATTGGACTTTTGGAGGGTGGTTTTGTGGGGTGTTGACAAAAATAAGAGGAAAGGGAATGTTAGAATTTTGTTGGTATATATACTAGGAAGAGTTGGGATTTGGTTTGGATTAAATTGGTTAGGATTTGACCCTCCAAAGGATTAATATGGTAATGGGTTCCCTTATTGGGTGGATCCTTGACCAAGTCAAAGATAGAAGATTTAATGCACATGGCTGCAATTTAATCCATAAAAATTAATTAAATATATATCTAATCGATTTTGGTAACCTTAGATAGGCTCTAACAAGTGTGACTCGCTAGGTTTGGGTCCGAATAGATTTTCTAGTCAATTTGAACAAGAAAAGTCAACTAATGGGTCTTATGTGCCAATTGCACATGGGAACTCGATTGAATGGCATAACCTAGGCATGTGCATCTTAGGCTCAAAATGAGTCAGAACCATATATTGGGTCAAATGCTTTGATCTATGTCGAGTCCCGAACTCAAGTTGGAAGTTAGGTCTAGAATTACGGTAAACGGTCAAAATGGCATAAGTTGACCCGAAGTTGTGCAAAGTCAAAGAAATGTTAGGGAACAAATTTTGATGAGACATGTGTTTGCCATTGATTATAAAAGAACATAACAGTTTTATGGGAGGACTGGACTTTTTCTTCACAATACAAACTCGCTTGTACAAAAGAGAGCCTAGGAACAAAACCTAGAGAAAGCAATCTAAAGTACAATTGTTTATTTTTGATTCTGGGGGGTGACGGTAGAGGCTCGGGAGAGTGCTATCAACTCTGTCTTACTTCTTAGACGATCGGATGTCGCTTCGGCTCTGGTGAATAAATGCTCATGCTGGGTGCTCTTGGCTCTATATCTCTCTCTGTGTCTCCGTCGCTCTCTGTATCCAGTTTTTTTTGTAAGGGAATGGAACCTTGCTATTTATAGGGCTTTGTGATATGTAGGTTGTGCAGCAATTGCTCCTTGAAAAGTGGGTGGTTAGGGATTCGTTAAGATTTGTCTTGATCCTGTTTGTTGAAAATCAATCCGGGCTGTTAATGTTGATTGTAACAAATCTGGGCAGTTAATGTTAATTGCGCCAAATCTGCATGGTTTGTTGGAAATCGATCTTGGCAGTTAATGTTGATTGCAATAAATCCGTATTGTGATGATTTGTTGATGTCAGCAAATCCAAGTGAATAAATCTTGGTCAATCTCTTACCACATGTCCTAACTGCCTGTTATGTCGATTGCCATAAATCTGAGTTGTTGAGATTTGATCAACTCCTGCCACGTGTCCCAACTGCTATGAGTCGCATGGAGGACTGTCATAGTTGAGCCGCATGAGTGCGGCCTCGTGTCAGAGCCGCATAAGGGTGGCCTTATCTGAACCGCATGGAAGTCCTTTAATCTGAACCACATGGAGGTCCTTACAACTGAGCCGTATAGATGTCCTTACAACTGAGCCGCATAAACGTCCTTTAATCTGAACCGCATGGTGGTCCTTATAACTGAGCCGCGTGGACGTCCTTACAACTGAGCCGCATAAAAGTCCTTTAATCTGAACCGCGTGCAGGTCCTTACATTTGAGCCGCATGGACGTCCTTACCGCTGAGCCGTATGGACGCCCTTACGACTGAGCCACATGGGCGTCCTTACAACTGAGTCGCATGGACGTCCTTACAACTGAGCCGTATGGAGGTCTTTACTTTTGAGCCGTATGGACGTCCTTACGACTGAGCCGCATAAAGAGATTTGGAAATGGGTGGATTGTGTCAGCTATAAAGATTTTTCTTGTCTCTCTAGGAGCACGTCAAGAGTCATCATTTCACCTTTATGTCAGAGCCGTCAATCTGTTGTGTCAGGGCTGCTGCATTACGTCAGAGCATTAATTGAGCCAGCTGCTAATAGTAATGATGGCCAGCTGTGGATGTCTGCTTTTGAACTACCCACGGCCACGTGGCATTTTCAAGCCGTATAGAGCTCTCGGGGACTTCTGAGCCGCATGAAGCTCTAAGGGACTTATGAGCCGCATGAAGCTCTAACGGATTTGTGAGCCGCATGAAGCTCTAAGTGATTTTTTGAGTCGTATGAGACTCCCACTGCTTTGAGCCGCATGAATTTTATTTGTTCTTTTCCATGCTTCTACAAGACCTCCGTCAAAGTTTTTAATTCGCAAAAATTGAAATACTTTGAATAAGAAGCATGGCTATATCCGGATAAGATCTCCGCGCTGCATAGACTCCTCTGGCTGTATAGAATGTTCTGGCCGCATGGACGTTCTGGCCGCATAGAATGTTCTGGCCGCATGGATGTTCTGGCCACATGGATGTTCTGTGCCACGTAGGCATCTCATTTATTTGCCTTTGATTTGCTCTGATTTAAAGCCGTCTTTTGGGATAGGATCCCAAGATGTCACTACCACATTTCTAGTGTGAGAGTATTTTTGACATTTTTGGGGTAATTTAAATTTATTTGAATTTATGAGAATTTTTAGGATTTATTTTGGAATTGTTTGGAATATATTGATTTTGACTAGTTTTGACCTTTGTAGACCAACCTAGGAGCTAACCCTAGTTAGTATGGACTTGGTTAGATTATGTGACTCTAGTCTAACCTAGCCTAATCATTGGTTTGGTCATTAGACTCTAGTCAGCAATAGGAATTAGAAAGTCATAAGTCATGGCTTATGATTTAGAGCCTTTAATAAATCAAATCAAACCATAGCCTTGTAGGTTGGCCCAAAGCCCAAGACAAATACCAAACCCTAATCTCTAGGCATTGTTGGCCGGCCACCTTAGCCATTCTAGGGATTCCCCCACTATATAATCTCTCCTAAAATCTAGGGCTAGCCCCTTTTTTCGGAATTGATTTCAAGAGAAGAAAGAGGTGAGTCTCCATGTTCAAAAAACCATAGAAAATCCTTTTTAGATCCTTTTTTCCCCCAAACAAGTTGCGTTGGATCCTAATATTACTGTTCTTGTTGTTATTGGAGTTTTATTTCAGTTTGAGGTTGATTTGATTGGATTGGGATATCAAGAGAGGAGCTCAACAAAGGGATTTTTTTTTCTTGAAAGTTCATCCATAGGTAACTCCTCCATTTCTCCATAAAATTTTGATTTGTTTTCATATTTAGAAAGCCCTAGGAGTCCCCTAAGTGTCTGCATTGGTTTCGTGTCGGATTGTATCAGTTTTGTGTCCGTTTGGAAACGTATCAGGAGTTATCCCTAGGTGTTTGTCGAAATACCTCAAAGGGCATTTCGATTGCTTTTGTGCAATATTTTTAAATAGAAAATTAGGTTTTACTATTGCTTATGTATTCCTGTTCTTCTGAGGGGATTTTCGTGTCGGCTTGTGTCGATTTCCACGCGTGCACACGCTTGGACACGCTCGCGCGCGGCCTGGCGGATCCCCTGCCACTCGGGGTCCCTACAGGACACGATACGGCTTGCCTTGACACGAAATTTTGTGGGAGCTAAGCGGCACCTTCTGTCACTACGCTCTCCAATTTTCGTTGGGTTTCGTGCACTGGTTGGTGAGAAATCAGTCGTGCACTAGTTTTCCACTGTTCTGCGCACAGTGTGCATCTAGCCACTGACACGACCTTGTATCACCAGATACGTTTTTTAGTGGTGGCCCATGCAGGTCTAGACTAGAAGTGTAGTGGTATTCGAATTAGAGTATCACTACAGTCTGCAGTAAGATATAGAACATTAATTTTAAGGTACTCAATCACTTTAGGAAAAAAAATTATTGCCATCTAAATCCTTTTTGTCAGCTGATCCTTTGAATTATAATTGTCCGCCTTTGTTATTTTGCTTCTTTTTCAGAAATTGATATCCTTGTTTGTCTATCTTCAGGATGGTAGAGACTCGATCGCAGCGTACCATCCATGGGGATGCTATGGAGGGGACTGCTACCTCCTAGCAAGTACAGCGAGGCCAGGGGACTGCAGCTCCTGCTACCTCTGCTCGTATTGAGACCTCGGTAGTAGCAGCAGGGGGTATGCCTCCACCGGCTCGAAGGCAGGACCCAGTCATCGCAGAGGAGCCCTTCCAGCAGCCATCGCCTACAGGATACGTAGATGCAGTACAGATGTTCACGTACTTCCAGCAGTTCATGGATCGGCAGCAGGCTCGACAGGACAGGGGCATGGAGCTGGCCCTTACGACGGTTGCAGCTCGACCGATGGTTCAGCAGCCGATGACACCAGGGATCGAGCAGTTTCATAAGATGAGCCACAGAGACTTTCTGGGGACAGAGGGGATCCTATATACCGATGAGTGGATCGAGCATATAGAGGAGATCTTCCGCTTGGCCAGGATACCAGCAGATCTTCAGATCGAGGCCGCAGCTAGCCGGATGCGAGATCTCGCTCGCACCTGGTATTAGTCAGACCCCAGGGTGGGGGTACCTGGGCAGACTTGGGAGCAGTTCAAGGGCTTCTTCAAGAAGAAGTTCTTTCCAGATTCAGCACTCAGAGCCTTGGAGTCGCAGTTCGAGAGCCTAGTCCAGGGGAGCCTTTCAGTGGAGGAGTACGCCGGGGAGTTTGGCCGCCTCAGCAGGTTTGTAGAGGGCTTGAGCGAGACGGCGAAGGCCCAGAGGTTCCAGAAGGGTCTAGTCAAGGAGGTCAAGTCCTTGACCAAGGGCAACCGGGATGCTACGTTCGAGAAGATCTTGACAGGAGCCTTGCTAGCAGAGGATGATCTTGAGCTTAGGCTCAAGAGGGGGCGAGACCCAGTTGGAGGCAGCAGCAGCGGAAGCGAGTCCAAGAGGCCCCATTTTTAGCACCAGCAGCTGAGGCAGTTTCAGCCGCAGTCGATCCAGCAGAGGCCAGTTCATCAGCAGCAGCAGCCGAGACCGCACCAGCAGGGTCAGAGACAGGGTGGCACTTGTGCCTACTGCAAGAAGCCTGGGCACGTCTTCAATGAGTACCGGAAGAGGCTAGGCCAGTGCCTGGTATGTGGCTCAGCAGACCACCAGATGAGGGAGTGACGTATGGGACGAGCAGCCCAGGGAGCAGCAGTCAGAGCTCCAACAGGCCAGCAGAGGGGACCAGTCCTGCCGACGCAGCAGCAGAGGTTCGTCCAGCACCAACAGCAGGCCAGGAGAGGCCAGCAGGGGCGAGCTTTCGCCATGGCAGCTGGAGATGCAGAGGTGATAGGAGAGCTGATTGCAGGTTCGATTCTACTCGACTCCGGTCCAGCTTTTGTATTATTCGATTCCGATGCTTCGTATAGCTTCATATCAGTATCTTTTACGATTAGACACGGTATCGTAGCTGAATCGTTGCCTAGGACTTACAAGATCACGACCGGGGGTGGCATTATCCTCGTGAGTGATGTTTGTAAGGGTCGGAAAGTAGTTTTGGGAGGCCGTGAGTTAGAGGTGAGCCTGCTCGTAATGCCATTGCCGAACTACGATATAGTACTAGGCATGGATTGGTTGAGTAGGCACCACGCCAGCATTGATTGTAGAGGGGGTAGAGTTCTCTTCAGAGCGCCGGGGGAGCCAAAGTTCGAGTACTCCAGACGTCAGGCAGAGCAGAGCAGCGGAGTCTTCTGTGGAGTCTCGGTCGAGGAGCTGACGATTCTACACCCCTTGATAGCAGAGTATATGGATGTTTTCCCAGAGGAGTTGCTGGAGTTGTCACCAGACAGAGACATAGAGTTCTTGATAGACTTGGTTCCAGGAGCGGAACCCATCTCTCAGCATGTCTATCGGGTGAACAACAGTGAGCTGGTAGAGCTGAAGAAGCAGGTGGATGAGCTACAGGACAAGGGCTTCATCCGCTCGAGTTCGTCGCCATGGGGTGTACCAGTGTTGTTCATGCCGAAGAAGGATAGGTCAGTACGCATGTGTATTGACTATAGGGCACTCAACAACCTCACGATCAAGAACAAATACCCACTGCCGCAGATCGATGATCTTTTTGACCAGTTGAGCGGAGCTCAGGTATTTTCCAAGATTGATCTGAGGTCGGGATATCACCAGGTGAAGGTGAAGAGGGAGGATATTCCCAAGACCTCTTTCAGGACGCGGTACGGGCAGTTTGAGTTTTTGGTTATGCCGATTGGGCTAACCAATGCACCAGCAGTGTTTATAAACCTTATAAATAAGGTGTTCCACCAGTATCTGGATCAGTTCGTGGTGGTGTTCATTGACGATATCTTGACATATTCCAAGACTAAGGAGGAGCACGAGGAGCATTTGAGGATAGTGCTGGAGATTCTCAGGAAGGAGCAGCTTTACGGGAAGCTCTCCAAGTGTGAGTTCTTCTTGGACCGGGTGGACTTCTTGGGGCATGTGGTGACTGGAGATGGTATCTCAGTTGACCCCAAGAAGATTATAGCAGTTCAGGCATGGGCAGCGCCGACTTCAGTTGCAAAGATCAGGAGTTTCCTGGGGCTGGCAGGATATTATCGGAGATTTGTGCAGGATTTCTTCCAGGTTGCAGAGCCATTGACTCGGTTGACCCGGAAGGATGCTGAGTTCGTTTGGTCAGAAGAGTATCAGACAGCTTTTGATGAGTTGAAGAAGCGGCTTACGACAACTCCGATTCTGACATTGCCTTCAGGATCAGGTGGTTTCACTATATATAGTGATGCTTCAGGGAAGGGACTGGGTTGCATCTTGCAGCAGCATGGGAAGGTGATTGCCTATGCTTCCAGGCAATTACGTCCCCATGAGAAGAACTACCCTACCCATGACCTGGAGCTGGCAGCAGTGATATTTGCTCTGAAGCTGTGGAAGCATTATCTGTATGGTGAGAGGGTGGAGATCTTCACAGATCACAAGAGTTTAAAGTATGTGTTCACTCAGAAGGAGTTGAACATGAGACATCGCAGATGGCTAGAGTTGATGAAGGATTTTGACATCCTACTTCAGTATCACCCAGGGAAGGCCAACGTGGTTGCCGATGCCTTGAGTAGGTATCCGACAGCCATGTGTTTGACCATGGATCGGCATTTGCTTGTCGACTTGGAGAGCCTTGGAATTGAGGTGATCGTGCCCGGAGTGTAGATGCAGTTATGGGGGATGCAGATTCAGTCAGACTTGGTGGAGAGGATCAAGTCGGCACAGTTTGAGGACGTTGCTCTGCGGTGTCTCCGAGAGCAAGTTCGAGCAGGATTGCTGGAGGGCGATTTTTCTCTTGCAGAGGATGGTGCCTTGAGGCACGGTTCCAGATTATGTGTGCCCAGCGGAGATCTCAGGGAGCAGGTTATGCAGGAGGCCCACAGATCTCAGTACTTTATACACCAGGGTGCCAACAAGATGTACCGAGATCTGCGGGAGCATGTTTGGTGGTCAGGGATGAAGGAGGAGGTGGCTCGATTCGTGGCTAGGTGTTTGGTCTGTCAGCAGGTCAAGGCAGAGAGACAGAGGCCCGGTGGATTATTGCAGCCGCTGTCTATTCCTGAGTGGAAATGGGAGCATATCACTATGGACTTCGTTTCAGGATTGCCGCGTACTCCAGGAGGGAAGGACGCGATTTGGGTCATCGTTGACAGGTTAACCAAATTGGCCCACTTCTTGCCATTCAAGGTGGGTACGTCTACAGAGAGACTGGCGAAGATGTATATACGGCAGATAGTCAGGATTCACGGGGTTTCGGTCAGCATCGTCTCAGATCGGGATAGTCGTTTTACTTCCCATTTCTGGAGGAGTCTACAGACCAGCTTGGGCACTCAGCTCAAGTTTAGTACTGCATACCACCCCCAGACGGACGGACAGTCAGAGCGAACTATTTATACACTTGAGGATATGCTGCGGACGTGCGTCCTGGACTTTGGAGGTTCCTGGGAGGATCATCTTCATTTGGTGGAGTTTGCTTACAATAATAGTTTCCAGGCCAGCATTAAGATGTCACCTTTTGAGGCTCTATACGGGCGTAGGTGTCGTACACCCTTATCTTGGGATGATGTTGGTGAGCGAGCTTTACTGGGGCCAGAGATGGTTGTTGATGCAGCCGAGAAGGTGAAGCTTATCAGGGACAGACTTCGCGTGGCGCAGGACAGACATCGGCACTGGGCCGATAGCCACCGGAGGCCGTTGGAGTTTAAGGTACAGATTAGAGTAGGATTAGATTTTGGTTGTTTGTTTGTATTTTTGATCATGTTTGTTTATTATAATTAATTGAGACCTTGCTTGTGATTATGTCGGAGACCAGGTTTTCTTGAGGATATCTCCTACTCGTGGTACGATACGTTTTGGTGGAGGCGGAAAGCTTAGCCCGCGCTTCATCGGCCCTTTCGTTATCAGCGGAAGAGTCGGTGACGTTGCATACAGGCTAGACTTGCCGCCTGTGCTAGTGGAGGTCCATAACATATTCCATGTATCACAGTTGAGACGGTACATGGCTGACCCTAGCCATGTGCTCGATCATTCAGAGATAGAGGTTGGGCCTTCTCTCAGCTTTCCAGAGCAGCCCGTAGAGATTCTGGATCGACGGAAGAAGGTTCTGAGGAACAGGTGATACCCTTGGTACGCATCGCATGGAGGCATCATTCTCCAGGAGAGTCTACCTGGGAGCGGAAGGATGAGATGCGCGAGCGCTACCCTTATCTTTTTGGACCGTGAGGTATACTTTCTATCCTTCTCATCAGTTGTATTTTGCCTTTCAATTTCGAGGACGAAATTCTTTTAAGGAGGGTAGATTTTTCACTACCACATTTCTAGTATGAGGGTATTTTTAACATTTTTGGGGTAATTTAATTTATTAGAATTTATTTGAATTTATGGGAATTTTTAGGATTTATTTTGGAATTGTTTGGACTAGATTGATTTTGACTAGTTTGGACCTTTGTAGACCAACCTAGGAGCTAACCCTAGTTAGTATGGACTTGGTTAGGTTATGTGACTCTAGTCTAACCTAGCCTAATCATTGGTTTGGTCATTAGACTCTAGTTAGCAATAGGAATTAGAAAGTCATAAGTCATGGCTTATGATTTAGAGCCGTTAATAAATCAAATCAAACCATAGCCTTGTAGGTTGGCCCAAAGCCCAAGACAAATACCAAACCCTAATCCCTAGGCATTGTTGGCCGGCCACCTTAGCCATTCTAGAGATTCCCCCACTATATAATCTCTCATAAAATCTAGGGCTAGCCCCTTCTTTAGGAATTTATTTCAAGAGAAGAAAGAGGTGAGTCTCCATGTTCAAAAAACTATAGAAAATCATTTTTAGATCCTTTTTCCCCCCAAACAAGTTGCATTGGATCCTAATATTACTGTTCTTGCTATTATTAGAGTTTTATTTCAGTTTGAGGTTGATTTGATTGGATTGGGATATCAAGAGAGGAGCTCAACAAAGGGATTTTTTTTCTTGAAAGTTCATCCATAGGTAACTCCTCCATTTCTCCATGAAATTTCGATTTGTTTTCATATTTAGGAAGCCCTAGGAGTCCCCTAAGTGTCTGCATTAGTTTCGTGTCGGATTGCATCAGTTTCGTGTCCTTTTGGACACGTATCAGGAGTTATCCCTAGGTGTTTGTCGAAATGCCTCAAAGGGCATTTCGATTGCTTTTGTGTAATATTTTTAAATAGAATATTAGGTTTTACTATTGCTTATGCATTCCTGTTCTTCTAAGGGAATTTTCGTGTCAGCTTGTGTCGATTTCCACGCGTGCACACGCTTGGACACGCTCGTGCGCGGCCTGGCGGATCCCCTGCCACTCGGGGTCCCTACAGGACACGACACGGCTTGCCTTGACACGAAATTTTGTGGGAGCTAAGGGGCACCTTCTGTCACCATGCTCCCCAATTTTCGTTGGGTTTCGTGCACTGGTAGGTGAGAAATCAGTCGTGCACTGGTTTTCCACTGTTCTGCGCACAGTGTGCATCTAGCCACTAACACGGCCTTGTATATCCAGACACGTTTTTAGTGGTGGCCCATGTAGGTCTAGATTAGAAGTATAGTGGTATTCAAATTAAAATATCACTACAGGCTGCAGTAAGATATAGAACATTAATTTTAAGGTACTCAATCACTTTAGGAAAAAAAAATTTATTGCCATCTAAATGTTTTTTGTCAGCTGATCCTTTGAATTATAATTGTCCGCCTTTGTTATTTCGCTTCTTTCTCAGAAATTGATACTCTTGTTTGTCTATCTTCAGGATAGTAGAGACTCGATCGCAGCGTACCATCCATTGGGATGCTATGGAGGGGACTGCTACCTTCCAGCCAGTACAACGAGGCCAGGGGACTGCAGCTCCTGCCACCTTTGCTCGTATTGAGACCTCGGCAGTAGCAACAGGGGGTATGCCTCCACCGGCTCGGAGGCAGGACCTAGTCATCGCAGAGGAGCCCTTCCAGCAGCCACCGCCTACAGGATACGTGGATGCAGCATAGATGTTCTCGTACTTCCAGCAGTTCATGGACCGGCAGCAGGATCGACAGAACAGGGGCATGGAGCTGGCCCTTACGACGGTTGCAGCTCGACCGGTGGTTCAGCAGCCGAGGACACCAGGGATCGAACAGTTTCAGAAGATGAGCCCCAGAGAGAGAAATCCAAGAGTCGGCTTTTAGAAGATGATCCCCTAGAAATGTGGTAGTGACACAAGAGTCAGCTTTTAAATATTTAGATTTTGCCTTAATGATTAGGATTAATCTTTTCGCATACAGGGGTTAGAAATCCAAGAGTCGGCTTCATTTTCTAGGCGGCGCATCATGTGAAGCGTCCCTTGATCCGTATGCCCCCCATCAGCCTATAAATATGGGTTTTTTGGGAGAGAGAGACTCTTTACTTTCTTTTTCTCTTCAACTTTTCTTACCCTAGTTGTCGTCGTCTTCTCTCTCGATCACCGATCAACAATGGCCCCCAAAGCTTCCTCTAGTACTGCGGCGAAGGGTAAGAGAACGGCTTCTTCATCGACTGATGTGCCCACAGTTCATTCTGATGTCCACCCCGCCATTGATGGTAAGGATTATGTGGAAGACCGTATGCTTCAAATCCTAACAAAATGGCTCTGTTGCATGTTTTATGTACAAGCCTTTTCTCCTTGGCATTTAATGCGTCCTTCGTCTTCATTGAATTGCCCAAGTTCAGTACGATGAAGCCGCATATGTTGTATGGGCCGTATGAACTTCTCATGTCTGAGCCGCATGGGGTATGCCCCATGTTTGAGCCATATGAGAAATGACTGAGCCGCATAAGCCCCTTTAAAACTGAACCGCATGAAGTCCTGCTGAACAGAACCGCATGAGCTCCTAATGAACTGGGCCGCATAAGCACCATTAAAACTGAACCGCATGAAGTCCCACTGAACAAGACCGCATGAGCTTCTGATGAACTGGGCCGCATAAGCTCCAACAGATCAGAGCCGTATAAGCTTATCTGAACTGAGCCGCATAAGCCCTATTGAACAGAACCGCATGAGCTCATTTAGAACTGAGCCGCATGAAGTCCCCTTTAAAACCTGGACCACGTAAGCTCATCTGAACTTGACCGCGTGAGACCCCGCTAAACAAAGTCGCATGAAGTCCCTTGAACAGAACCGCATATGAACCTATCAAAGTAGAGCCGCATGAACTCCGTTAAAACTGAGCCGCATAAGGACCGGTCAAAACAGAGCCGCATGAACTCCGTTAAAACTGAGCCGCATAAGGACTCGTCCAAAAAGAGCCGTATGAACTCTGTTAAAACTGAGACGCATAAGGACCCCTCAAAACAGAGCCGCATGAACTCCGTTAAAACTGAGCCACATAAGGACCCGTCCAAACAAAGCCGCATAAACTCTGTTAAAACTGAGCCGCATAAGGACCCGTCTAAACAGAGCCGCATGAACTCTTTTTTAAATATTTTCTGGTCCTCTCCTGACTTTGTTTTCTTTGTACTTCTTTTAGTGAACTTGCCAGTTAATGCTGCGGGAGAACCTCTGGTGGGTCACGCCCAATCTGCTGTGGGCTATAGGTATGACTACATAGTCGAGTATGTGGTGAACCAGTTTCCAAAAGATGAACCTTTGGAGAGGTTGGATGACATAGAAAAGCAGTCCTTCTTCTTTATTACGGGGATGATGAACTCAGTGCTGCTTGGAGAAAAACACTTGAATCCTGCATTCCTCTTCGGGGATGCCCTGACTGTGAAGAACTCCCAAGTTCTGAATGTATCTGAGAGCTGGGATCTTATCTCTGATGGGATGGCGATCCATATTCCTCTGATGGAGCGTCACTTCCCACTGTCATGGTTCAACATGTTGCCCATGACCAGGAAGATGGAGGATTCCTTGACTCCGACCCGGAGCGGGATGATTGTGGACGAAATTCACTACAACAATAACATGCGATCAGCGTACACGGGCAGGGTACCAGTCAGCCGATACGTGATGGGGTTGGCCCCGGGCAGTTTTTTAAATGTGCAGGGTCCCAATTTCACGTTCTGAAGCTGACACTTTCATAAACCAACTTACTCAAAAAGGGTCCTATCCTGTTGGCCGGTTGTCGCTGCCGAGTTGGATACACCCTCTCCCTTCATGGACCAACCTGTCTACGTGGATCGTGCAGAAGTACGAGACTCCTGCGCGAGATTGGACTATACTATGCCATTCGGGGCACCAGCTATGGCTTTCCCATAAACAAAAAATTGTTCATAGCTTTGCTAGAAATGTACAACTGCCGCACGGGGACTTTCTTCACACCCGTGGGGGAGATGGGACTTGCTCTACACAAGATGCACGCAGTCTCCAAGCTACCTTTGGGAGACAAAGTTTTTGAAGTGTATACTCCGACGAACGAAGAGTTCGAGGATCTGGAGCGACGGTTCCCGGGCTTCGTAGCTGTCTACCAGGAACCACTGTGTCATCACAGTACATGCCACCAGATATCCATCAAGAAGGACGACAGCTCGGAGGGGAACCTTCCCCATACTTTGTCCTGGCTCACCTATATTTTTATGCTAGGTACCTCAGGCCAGGTTTCTCCCCGCAGTCCTCAAACCCACGAGGAAATACAGAGCCAAATGTCGACGACAAAGAGATTTAGGGCCATAGGAGACAGATTTGGAAGTAAAACTGACTCCTTTAGCTATTTTTACCAGGATACCCAGTCGATGTCTGAGAAGGCTCTCCTGGCGGGATTTCTGATGGTATGGCTACGAAATTGCGTGGTCTCAGGAGGGGCTGGTTCTATTGAGAGAGTCAGCCATAATTTCATCCTCCATGCTGTGAAGCTGGTCTTCGGAGTCAGGCTAGCTTTACTCCCGACCATGGTGTTCAGTATATACCGTGGCCTTCATACTTTTATGTCCAAGGTCATTGCTCGTGACGCGACGAAGGACTTTGAACGTGTTGAACTTCCATACCACTATCTGATGGGATGGTTGCTGATGCATTGCCGGTCTTTAATGAGGCCTGGCCCCGAAGATGGCGTAACTGCAGATGATGCCTTCATCTTCCAATATTGCCGCATGCCTTGGGATTGCGAGACTATGCGCTCTTGTAGGATGGTGCTGTCAAGAGTGGACAGATATAATTTTTTCGTATCTGTTCCTCGATTTACTGCTGAGGAAATAAGGGCTGTACATCTGTATGGTATTAGGCCTCCCCACTTCTTAGATGGCAAAATACTTCTTTGGTTGCACAACATTCGCGATTTCCACCTGGTATACCGTAACCGCAACGCTGTCTACTTGGAGCCTTACTTGTCCAGTAGGTTCGCCCGACAGTCTGGGTATAGCCAGCTTTTTCTGGACAGTCCCAGCTCGTGCCTGGGTTTTGAAGGCAGCATCCTTGATGGCATCAGGGCCTGACATTATTATCATACGGTTCATACCCGTACTAGCTTCTCTGTTCCTGATACTGGGGATTCAGGAGAGATCTTGTATCTGGCGGCTCTCTACCACGTTATAGCGAACAAGCCTTCTGTTGGCTTTGACCCGAGTACCAGCTTTATTGTTGGTACCGGCTTGGAGGAGAAACCCAAGGGGTCTAAGGCGAGAAAGAGGAGGGAGAATACATTTGTTTTGTCGGACTTAGAGTCTGCCATCGCGGATGAAGAAGATGACGGACATGACCCTGATAACTCTCCTCCTCCTTCTGATGAGGTGGTGGCGGATCAGCCGCCGGTCGTTCCTGGTCCTTCGCGCAAGCGAAGCAGGCCTGAGCCCACCGTTGGTGGCAGGACTTATTCTGTGAAACGGACTGCGTCTAAATCTCGTAGGCTGCTCATCAAGGAGAGAGGCGAGGATGACGCCGTTTCAGAGGTGAATTGAATTACACCCATCTTCTTCTTTGGCTTTTCCTGGACTATGTTCTAATCATTTTGCTTTTTTCTGTAGGCGTCCGAAGAGTCAGACTCTCGAGAGCCGGCCGCTGTTTCTGAAGTCGACCCGGCCCTGACCACTTTGATTAGTGATATTTGTGCCAAGATTATTTCTGCCGGGGTTCTCTCGACGGCGGCTGAGGGGTCTCACATTATTGAGGTCTCGACCCAGGGCGACGTGGGCTCCGCTGAACTCATCCCCGAGACTGCTGAACTTCAGCAGGGTGACACTGATCCAGTTATATCTCCTTATGGGGCGGCTGGGGCAGAGAAACCAGCTAAATTCGGCTCGGGTGTCGCCGGCAAAGAGGTTATGGCGGCTATAAGCGAACCTCTACCTCCGTAATTCTCCCTTGGTAAGATAAGCCAAGTCTTGACTAGTGAGGAGGCTCATTCGCTCTATCATTACATCCTCTAGATTAAGCTGATTGATGGTTGCTCTGGACATACAGGTCCTGCTTCTTCACTACCAATGACGGATATTGTCAGGATAGAGCTCGTTAGAGAGAATCTGGTGGAAGAGAGCATGCCTCCTCCCCCTCCGACTTATATTGAGGGACCTTCCGCTGAATCAAGTTCGGGAGGACAAATGGTGGAACGGCCGGAGCAGGGAGAACTGGTCCCTGCACCCTCATCTGTTCATGTGACTGCAGAGGTCGGCCTCTCTGCCCTGCCGAGCCTCCGGATTCTTCGGACTGCAGAAGAAGAATTGGCCGCTATTCAAGTGTCCTTTCGCTCAGAATTTGTTTCCCTCATGGCAGGGGCATCAAGTTCCATTGCATCTTCTTCGACTCTGCCAGCCACTCTCCCTTTAACGTCGTCTTCTTTGGAAGTTCTGGATGAATCGTCAAGGGATGTGGTTGAGAGTTTCTACCGTCATATGAGACGAGGAGTCGAAGCTGCTATGGAGAGGGGGATCTCTTTTGCCCTGGCCCATCAATGCGCTCGTGGCCAGATTGAAATTCTTAGAACCCTTCCCGGTGGGGCGAGGATAGTGGAGCTGCTGGAACCCAAATTGTTGGAAGCTGACCAGCTGGTGGCTCAGTATCAGGGACTGCGGCAAGTTGATCTATCTTTAGCAGTAGATCAGGAGCGTGCCTTCCTCATCACTGTCGTGGAGAAGGTACGG
This sequence comes from Iris pallida, assembly GCA_029216955.1. Classification (NCBI taxonomy): domain Eukaryota; kingdom Viridiplantae; phylum Streptophyta; class Magnoliopsida; order Asparagales; family Iridaceae; genus Iris; species Iris pallida. The sequence goes on from JANAVB010031219.1 coordinate 7,869,698, forward strand.
ACCGCACGAGATACGTCTAAGCTGGTTATCATAAAGGACCTCGATAATCTGTCTATTCAGTACGATCAGCTGAGCCGCAAGAGCGAGGATTGCATTGCTCGGAAGGCGGCCGCCTCTCGCGGAATAATCGATACGAGGGAGCAGATCCTCGAACTCTAGAGGAAGCTGGCTTTCTTAGAATCTGAGCTCGAGGCCTCCCGCACGGGTAAAGAGCTAATCATTCAGGAGGCCAAAAAGGTCACCCGAGCTTCTGCTGGCCTAGAGCGTGCTCTGAAGAGACTCGAAGATGGCTGGCAGACCCACGTACATCTGGAGGATGCAGAACGGCTGACTCAGGAGGCCGAACGCCGGGCCATGCTGAGATTTGAGCGGTCGACCGCCGTGCTGAGGGATCGACTCAGAGAATTATGTATAGCCGAACCATAGTCGACCTTTTTTCTTTCTCTCTTTTTCATTTTCCTTCGTTTTGATAGGGACATGGTCCCCGAATATGTAGTACTTTCGCTTTTCAATAAATGACTATATTTTCATCATCCATCATCTATTGTGCTTGTACTGTATCTTTGGTATTTGTGATGTTTGCCCCACTGGAGGATTATTTGTGGACCTATTATCCTTGGCATAACTTGGTTTTAGGTACGGATAATAAGTTTGATTAGGGATACCTAGAACGATTCCACTTTAAGATGACCATAGAAGTTCTTGTTATCGAGCGAAAGAGTGCCATGGGGCAGTTGGGCCCCAGAGGCATGATGAGAAAGGAGCTGCATGTACTAGAGGACTTAGTACAAGAGTTGTGGTCACAAAGGACATTTATGGTCAACAGAGGACATTTGTGGTCAACTGAGGACATTTGTGGTCAACTGAGGACATTTGTAGTCAACTGAAGACATTTGTGGTCAACAGAGGACATTTGTGGACCTATTATCTTTGGCGTACCCTGGTTTTGGATACGGATAATAGGTCGAGAGAGAACCAACATACTTACTCAGAGGTAATGAGGACGTAGTAAATATGAGGGTTTCTTCAATGGAATCTTCCTACTCAGAGGTAATGAGAACGTGGCAGGAGTGGACACCATGAAGGGTACATAGAACAACTCAGAGGTAATATGGAGTGGAAGTTCTACGTGAGGGGTGGTTTGTTTTTGATGGAAGTGAAACAACTCAGAGGTGACATCGACGTGGTTGTTTCGGGAAATTTGTGGATCTGTTACCCTTTTTATGTACAGAAAGTGCGGGTAGTGGATCATGAGGAATGAGCTCTTTTTAGGAAGAAAGTTCAGAGGTATGTTCATACATGACTTACTACCCAGAAGATGCAATATAGATTCATCTGGAGTGACCAGAGTGTAAGTTCAGCGGTACTTGCAGGTACATAACTCAACAATCTAGGAGATTTGGAGTTAGAATGTAAGTTCAGCGGTACCAGAGGGTACATAACTCAACAATCGGGAAGATTTGGAGTTAGAATATAAGTTCAGCGGTACCAGAGGGCACATAACTCAACAATCGAAAAGATTTGGAGTCAGAATATAAGTTCAGCGGTACCAGAGAGTACATAACTCAACAATCTGGAAGATTTGGAGGATGTCGTTTTAGACATAATACTTCTTCAGGAACTTGCCGTTGATGGGCAACATAAGCAAGTCTCTGTTTTGTTTTGCGATGCGGTAAGCACCATTGGAGAATACAGTCTCGATGACAAATGGGCCTTCCCACTTTGGCTGGAATTTGTCGGCAATTTTGTGAGTCGTAACCATCGGCCTCCGAACTGCCAGAACGAGATCGCCTACTTAGAATGTTCTGATTTTAACCTTCTTGTTAAAAGCTCCCGAAATACGTGCTTGTTATAGCTCGATTTGTTGTTGAGCTAACAGGCGCTTCTCATCTAGAGCCTCCAACTCTTGTAACCGGCGATGGTGATTATCATCAGTTGTCAATCGATGGGTAAGGGCAACACAGAGTGAGGGGATTTGAGTCTCCAGTGGAAGAACTGCCTCACTCCCATATACCAGAGAGAATAGTATGTTCCCAGTGGCCGTCCGGACTGTAGTACAGTATGCCCATAAGCATTCGCCAAGCTTCTCATTCCAGTCGTATTTGTTGGAAGACACGAACTTCTTGAGCAGCTTGATTATAGTTTTATTAAATGCTTCTGCCGACCCATTCGCTGTCGGATTGTACGACGTTGAAGCAATATTCTGGATTCGGTGTTTGTTGCCGAACCGATAGAAGGCGTGGCTTACGAACTGCAGACCGTTGTCGTTGACGATCCTTCGGGGCAGCCAAAAGCGATAGATGACGTGATGCTTGAGGAAGCTGATCACGTTTGAAGTCTTTACTTCTGCCAGCGGAATGGCCTCCGTCCATTTGGAGAAGTAATCTGTGATTGCGAGTATGAAACGATGTCTTCGGGATGAAGACGGAGTGATCGGACCAATGATATCCATTCCCCATGCTTCGAATGGCCAGGATGCCACCGTCGGATGTAGAAATTCGGATGTCTGGTGGATGAAATCTGCGTGGACTTGACAGGCTTTGCACTTTTTTGTATAGTCTATCGCATCTGTAACCATTGTGGGCCAGTAATAGCCCATTCGGCAAAGGCGATCTTATAATTTCGGGCCAGGCTGATGGGCCCCGCAGACGCCGTCGTGAGCTTCACGTACGGCTTTTTTGGCTTCTGTATTTGACAGACATCGAAGCAGTAATCCATCGTATGATCGTCGATACAGCATTTTCATCTCTGTATCGTAGAAGAATTTGAGGAAATGTCTTCTGATAGAAGTGGCTTCCTTTGGATTCTAGGGCAAGATGCCATAGACTACGAAGTCCACGAATGGCTGTCTCCAGTCTGGCGCTTCGTTGACCATCTGAGCGGAATGACTCTCTACAAATTGAACGTTATTCTTGGGACAGACCAATTCGTGGCCTATTACGTCCACCAAATGATGAGTATATTTTGGGACCGCTAGGGAAGCCGCAAGACCTGCTAGGGCATCGGCTTCGATATTTTGGAGTCTGGAAACATGTTCTATAAAGAACCCTTCAAATAAAGAAATGATGTTAATCGCTATTTGGTGATAGGGGATCATATCTTCATGGCGAACTTCATATGAACCCCGAATTTGATTGACGATTAACTACGAATCGCCGTATGCTTCAAGATACTCTACCCCCAGCTTCTTTGCAAGTTGGAGGCCAATGACCAAAGCGTTGTACTCAGCCACGTTGTTTGAACAGGGCTCCATGAGGGAGTAAGCCCGATTGATCACCAGTCCGGAGGAAGAAATCAGCACTACTCCGACTCCAGCGACGATGTTACCCTTGGGCCCAGTTCTGGAAGCGCCGTCGAAGAACATTCACCACACGACATCATGAGAGGCCACATTTGAATTGACAAACTCATCTGGAATCTCTTCGTCTATTCTGGTTGACTCCGAACCCGGATGAGCTGCTAAAAAGTCTGCCAGAGCTTGACCTTTAACAGCCTTTTGTGGGACGAAGATCATGTGGTAGGGAGACAATAATATCGCCCATGTAGCGAGGCGAGAGCTGAGTGCACCTGGCTTGGTCATGAGGACCCTGAGGGGGTTAACTCTTGATACGACATAGATAGTTTGTCCCGTGACGTAATATCGCATCTTCTGAATGGCGAACACCAGGGCAAGGCACTCCTTCTCCACGGCAGTGTATCGATGCTCAGGCCCCATCATCATTCGGCTGAGGTAATAGATAACTTGTTCTTGCCCCGCATCATTGTTTTGTGCTAGTAGAGCACCGAGGGAATGCTCCATCGCTCATACATAAAGCAAAAATGGCTTTCCAGCAACCGAGGCCACCAGGACTGGAGGTTTCGACAGATATTCTTTAATATTGTCAAAGGCACGTTGGCACTCTTCATCCCATACGAAGGTGACGCCTTTTTTTATGAGATATGTAAATGGTTGACATCGTCCGGAGAGGTTAGAGATAGACCTCCTGATATAAGCTAGCCTCCCTTGAAGGCCTCTGAGCTCACGGAAATTTCTCGGGGGACCCATCTCCATGATTGCCTTTGTTTTCTCAGGGTCTATATGAATACCCTGGGAGGTAATGACAAAACCCACAAATTTCCTACTAGATACGTCCAAGAAGGATTTGGTGGGATTCATCTTTAAATTGTGTGCTCGCATCAGGTCGAATACTGTCCTCAGATCGTGTAGATGATCTTCCTTAGAGCGACTTTTGACGGCGATGTCATCGACGTAACATTCCACTATTTTACGCAGGTGGTCTCTGAAGATGACACTCATGGCTCGTTAATATGTGGCGCCGGCATTCTTTAAACCAAAGGGCATGACTGTGTAGCAGTATACGCCAATCGACGTTCGAAATAATGTATGCCTTTCATCGTCCGAAAATATCATGATTTGGTTGTATCATGAGAAGCCATCCATGAACGACATACGCTCAAAGCCACATGTGTTGTCAATCATTATGTCCATAATATGAAGAGGGAACTCATCCTTAGGACATGCTTCGTTCAGATTCTGAAAGTCGATGCAAATTTGGATCTTTCCATTCTTCTTGAGGATCGGTACTATGTTGGCTACCCAGTCTGGATGTTGTTCCTCGCGAATGAATCTGCTGGCTATCAGTTTGTTAACCTCGGCCTCGATGGAGTTCATGATGTCCGGGCAAAATCGTCGTTGCTGCTGCTTGATCGGCTTTACGTCCGGACGAATGTTGAGTTTATGAAGTACAACCTCGATGTTTAGCCCTGGCATGTCTTCATAGCTCCAGGCGAATATGTCGATATATTCTTTGACGAGTTGCAGTAGTGATTTTCGCTCTTCGTCTGTCAAACTTTTGCTAACAAAGATTGGTTTTGGAGAGGACTCATCGCCGAGGTCAACTTGCACGACCTCATCTTCAGTGGGAGGCTTTTTTTGTTCGAACCGCTTCTCCCATTGTGTGTCTAGCTGTTGGGCCCACGGCTCTAACTCAAGAATTTTATGAATGTCTTCATCTTCTTCATAGGCGTTGGCGAATGCCATATTGGCAGACAAGACTTACCTAAATACGTCCCCAATGCTAACATCCGAATCAAAAGTTGGTGATCCGGTTGAGTGTGAATGCCAGTCACATTCCTTATCTGAGCTTTCAGGGGTCGTTGCAGGTGTAACATAACCTAGCCAACATCTGGTCTTGTTGTAGTAATTCCGTAGTTTTCCAGCCGGGACCGGCAACTGTAAGGGTAGCCGCCGTTCAGTGCCGTAGTTCAAGCCTGGCGTAGTTTCCAGATCATACCCCTATTTTTGCATGAGGTACTTGGATCCGAAACTATATAGATAAAGGGACAGTCTTCCGGTGTCGGGTTCGAGATCAACTTCTTTTATCCTGAAGGGCTGTGGATCATTCTTCCGACCGAAGATGATTGGATGATCCTCTTCCTCAATTATACGGTAAGCGTCTTCTATTGGAGTAAGTTGATTTGTGATATAGACATTTGTCACCTGTGTGTGTAGGTGGGTGCCTATACCGTATTCCGTGGCATATATTGTACAAAGCTTATCAAGCTCGAGGTAGTTCAAAGATAGCCCTTTATTGATGAAGTAATGTATCTTTTCCAGTGGAATTACATCATCTGCGGATGGAACATCAGTGTGAGAAGCCACATACTTGGCCAGCTCTGACTCTTCTTCGGCTACCCCCTGTGTCAATAAAGACTGGAAGGATGACTTGGGCAGCCTAATCATCAGGGGCTCCACTGGTGGAGCAGAACGTAGAGTCGTTGGCGTACTAGCGACCCCCAGTTTAGTGCTCGGTGCTGGGTGGAAAGTGGTTGGCTGGCTAGCAGTCCCTGGCTTAGCGTTCGGCTGCCGATTCATTCTGGAAAGACGAATCGTCATCGACTTGACAGAGGGATTGAGCTCCTCTGTCTATTGCTGGCTAGCTCTAGGCAGCCTGATTGTCAGTGGCTCTGTCGTGGGCCTTGGCGCTTGGCCAGACCTTGGCAGTCAAATTATCATCTGCTCCTCATGTGTAGAGAGGCTGATTGCATCCTTATGTAGAGTGGCTGTAAGGGGTGCAGTTCTGCCAGGTTTACGGGCTTGGAGGTGGATCTTCAGAGGTTCTTCCGATCTAGTTGCCACCTCAGTTTGAGCTTGAGTATCTCCTTCGATAAGGTACCTTTTTGACTTCTCATACAAACATGAGTCTGAGTAGTAGGATTCGATCCCTTTAAAGGGATCGATGTCGACAAATTCTGTCCTTACGAAGCCGTGCTTGTCGACGTACTTGAAATACTGGTGCAGTGTGAAAGGTACGATCATGTAATCGTGTATCCAAGGGCGCCCCAGGATAATATTGTAAGAACTGTCCGTATCTACGACATAACATGTCACTTCTGATTGAAGATTGCCGATTTGGCATTTTAGACAAATTTTTTCGATCGAATAGCTTCTGTCTGAATTGAAACCGCTGATGGCAGTACTTGTCGACATCAGGTGATGCATTGGGATGCACAGGTGGTACAGCAGGCTCTTCGGGATGATACTTATGGAAGAACCGGGATCAATGTGCATCTGATCCACCTTGATATCGCTAACGTATCCAGTATAATACAGAGGACGATCGTGCAGGTTGGTCTTGATAAGCATATCCTGTAAAGTGAAGACAATATTGGGCATTGCACCTGTGCAAGTGCTGTCTTGAAGATCTGCAGGCGAGTTCTCCCCAGTGAGATTGGACTGAGCCAGATATGCGTCGGCATTCTGGAGTGCCTCGCTCAATGCGACGCGAACATCTTTGGAGAGTCTCAGGAGTTCGTATAGTGAAAATTTGGCCGGTGTGTTGTCTAATTGTGCCAAGATGTCAAAGTTGTAGGGCCTCTCCAGCCCATAAGGTGCCTCTTTTCGGAGTGGTTTGTCAAAGCGAGTCTCCTTCGGCCTAGGCTTTCAGTCGTCGGAGGCTGAGAAGGTCCTGGAGCATCAGCAGTTGCCGGCTGATGATCTTCAGCTGAGTTACCCGGTGTAGGTTGGGATTGTGCACCCGACTAGGTGACGATAGCTGTAGCCTCATCAACTTCTGCCAAGATTGTGCGACAGGACTTGACTTTTTCACTCTTCTTCTTGCTGGTGGAGGGCGGTGCAGACTGAGTCACTTCAGGTACCAGGTCCGAATGGACCCACATGACCTTCCCTCGCGATGTGGTGAGAGGTACTAGACCAGCAGCCTGGTCTCGGGGAGGTGGAAGGTTAGCGACCTCCATCTTCGCCCTGGGGATGGGTACTACTCCGTCTTGAGTCTTTGTCGGAGGAAGCTGCCGAACTGTACTGAACCATGTTGGCTGCCACGATCACCTCTTCGAAATCAATGGCGAGGGCCTTAGAATCGATGAGATGCTGGATGTATCGCTTCAGTTGGAAGCAATCTTACGTAGCATGGTGGACGTAGCAATGGTAGTGACAGTACTTAGGGCTCTCCATTTCTACCGGTCGAGGTTTCCATCTTGGTGGGGGGAGCTGAATTCTATCCCCTTGTATGAGCATGTCCAAGATGGGTTTGACATGGCTGTCCTTGAAGGAAAAGGTCATCTAAGGCTACTACTTTTTAGTCGACTTTGGTTCAGGCTTCTGGGCTGTGTCGGCTACCATAGCCTGCTTGCCCTTATTATCTCGGTTGTTGGAGGAATTACTGTCGTTGTTGTTGTTGGCTTTAGGGCGTTTACCCTTGTCTTCTCCTTCCGAGATGGGCAACCCCAGTTAGCGGGCTTTCTTCAACTTATCTTCTGTGCTGGTGGCGCTGATGATGAAAGACTTCCAGTCCTTAAACTGACTTTAGTCCATCCAGAGGCTGATTGTGGGAAGCAGTCTCTTTTGGAAAATTTTAATTAAGGAGGAATCAGGGTTGCCTGAGGGCAATTTCATCGTGGTTTGGCAAAACCGCTCAATGTAGTTCCTCGTCAGCTCCTTCTCTCCTTGAACAACGTCCATGAGGGTGGACATTGTCATATCTTGTCCTACCTCGTAGAACCTTTCAAGGAACATATTTTTGAAGCCGACAAAGGAATGGATGCAGTTGTCTGATAAGTTATGGTACCAGTCGAAGGCGACCCCTTCCAATGCTATAATGAACAACCGCGTAAGGATGGCGTCGTCATGAGACAGATGGTCGGTTGTGACTTCGAATTAGGTAATGTACCTGCTTGCAGATGTTTTCCCATCATAAGGATTGATGTTGAATGGTTTATATCTTGGTGGGAAGGGAACATCTCTCCATGCAGCAGGATACGGTTTTCGTATTCTGAGGTCCTGGCAGGTTTCTCGGGCGTGGAACATGGCCCGGAGCTCCTGGACCTCTTGTCTTGCCTCACTGGCTTCGTCTACAGCGGTAGAAGCCAATATTGTAGGAGGGTTGTCACCCGGGGTTGAGTTTGAGTCTGCATTAGCTGCGGGACCCAAGCTTGTCTAGCCATGCGTCCTTCCTTGCAGAGTTGGTAGGGCCGCTTTGATCTCGTCCAAGAATTTGACCAAGGTATGGAGTATGGCCTCCAGGATGTCGATGCGTTGGCGATCACTGGGACCGTCTTGGTCATTGTTTGTCATGAACACCGTCCTCACATGAGGAGAGATGGAAGAAACGGTGGAGGACGTACCCTCTGAATCATACCCTTGCACTGAGAAATCATCAGGGTATGTGGGAATGTTCTCCTCTGGTTCGGACTCAGAAGGAGTGGTACCCCCAGCTTCAGAGCTTGCCTCGTCTTGAGAGTTGTGGACGTCGTCAGAACCTGCTGCCTCTATTCGGGGAACTGTTTCCCCTGGATTATCTTCTTGGAACACCGGATTGTCGTAGATATTCGGAGGAATGCTACCCCCGTCTCCAGCGTCTCCCAGAGATGTGGACGACGAATCTCCAAGTGTAGCAGATTTCATTTTTGAGCGAGTACCTTGGTAAACTCCTCCTGTAACGGTCGTGGACAACCGCTTAGAAGAAAGTTTCTTGGTTACGCTGGTTGAGATTTTCAGGCTGGAGACATTTGTTTTCTTCCCTCTCCCGCTGCCAGGGATCTTCAGAGCAGAATTGCAGGAGGCGACGAGAAGCGCCTCATCTTCTGAGCTTGGGTGTTGCAATCGTTGGAATACGGACCGCCGGTCTTCTTGTACTGCCGCATTGTTGCAGCAGCAGTTGACAATGACTTGGGTGCAGTGATGTCCATGGAAGGACTCTCTGCACACCGAAGCTTCGCTACACCAAAAAAGGCTTTTAGAAACAGTTTTTATATGTTCCTAATATTTTTAGGAACATATTATAACCGTTCCTAAAAGTGGCGTTGCAATATTTGGAACACTTATACAACGTTCCTAAATTTAGTTTGGAACATTTACCAGGCGTTCTAAAATTAGATTTTTGGAACATATATAATGTGTTTCTAAATTATTTTTGGAACATATTTGAAATGTTTCTAAATGTCATTTTGAAACACTTTAAGCTCGTTCCTAAATATAATTGCAACACTTTTACATTATTATTATGGCTAATTTTGCAACACTTTATTAACGTTCTTGTTTATTTTTTAATTTCATTTTTTGTATTCCATTTTCAGTTTGAACCACGATTAGGCTAAAGATACAACTTAGTAATAGTTTAAACACAATAGTCAATGAGAGAACATTTGAGCAAATTATTAACACATGCAAAACATCTTTTCCAGAGATCCACAATGTTACTCACAAATAACACTTTAGTAGATTGTTTCAAACAGACACCAGTCAAAACTTTCCTTCCAAATGACAATATAAACATCACAAGAGAAAAAGCATTGTACATCTTCGCCCAAGAAAGTCATCTCCTTCAGGATTCGGAGAATCTGCATACCCATACTGAACGATGCACTCGTAGACCCCACCAAGCTATAGCTTCCTTAGGTCGACTTCATCTTCAGGAGCAACTTTGGCTACCAGTATGTAGGAGCTTCCATAATACCTTAAATCCAATACTGCTTTACTGTTTCTTGATCTTGATCTTCCTTTCTCAGCAGCAACATCGACCTGGTCCCTATATTTCTCGTTGAGTGCAGATAGAAAAAAGACAGTCAGAAAAACTGCAGAGGGGAGACAACTTACACATTGATCTTTATACGTAAATTTACTCATGTAAACAGTTAATATTTAATAGTATTAAATGACTACAGAAGTGCGACCAAATAAAAACTCAACTTGATTTTTGATTTACAAATGAGTCAAAATAACACTCGTAAACGATCAAAAAACGATTTGTTACTGGGGACAACTCGAATATGAAATTGTTATGTCAGAACAGAGTATGGAGAACCAAAGAGGAAAGATGAAACCATATATTTACTGGAAGTAACAATACTAAAGAAGGGATGAAACGGAACTGTACAACGTAGGAGAGAGTCATAAAACTAAACTAGCCTCCAATTACCAAAATAATGCACAAGCCTGCAACAACCTGGAAATAATCTGTGCCACTGAGAACTTTGAGATGGACCATCACGAGGAAAATAAATACTAGAAATACAAAAGAAGGACATGTATGAATTTATCTCGAGAAATTTCTTCAAATTATTGTCCGAAGCATGCAAAATTTGTGTTAATTTTGCATCTGACAGCATTTGCTACGCTCAAAAACAATTTCTCAACAAAGATAACCTCAGAAAGTTTTGGATGGGGTCTAGGTAAAGTTATAGACAATATCAAGATACAAGAATATGATCAACCCACATTTCTCTTGAATACAAACAAGATAATGCAAATGTTAGCCCTAGTTGCAAACATTTAAACCTACAGAAAAGATTATGCTCAAGATAATAACAGTAATTCATCACTAACATGAACATGTGAAATTGAAGAAACTCTGCATCAAAGATAATCATGAATGTGAAATTAAAGAAACTAACAGCATAAAAGATATCTTACACACCTCAACTTTTTAAATGAAGGGTTCCCAGCAATAGCCTTCTAAGTAGTAAATGACAGCCTACAAGCAAACATAAACACCAATAACAAATGTTATGCAAATGATTAAATACAAAATACAGTCCATGGAACCGTCTGGAAAGAGCTTCTTACCTAGGCCGAAGGAGCTTTATACCATGATTTTTGCTGGGTAAAGAAAGATAAACCAAGGTAGAAAAGGTATGGTACAAGTCCAACATAGAAAGCGTACAAGGATCATAACATTATACTGTGTAGCAGGTAGGGAAAAAAACATCCTCATGCAAGATACATTACTTGGTTACAACAATTTCACCAACAAACTTAATCATTCAAACCCAGATGCAGATAATCATAGCACGAATTACTGCCAAGAGGTTTACTTACATAAGTTTTGAGGTATCATTTGAATGGTTTGCTTCATGACCACGACACCTGTTAGAAAAGGGAAAAGATCCAAATCAGCCAACAATCATGTCATTTGAAACCAATAGCATAATCTAAGCAGAAAGTACCAATAGGTTTACTTACACAAGTTTTGTCTGGCCATGTGATTGCTTCATTAAATGATTACTAGAGCTGTTAATTTCGTAGGACATTTTCCTTGTCGTATTAGTACAACTACATCAAGATGTACAAAACTTAGTGCATATATATTGTGCAAAAGAAGAGTAGCTTGGTTTCATCAACCAAACATTGTGCTACATGTTCAGAGGCACTGAATATATAAGTTGAATAAAGCTCACCATGTATATTGTGTTTGCACCCCTCTTTAACTGAACTTTTAACACTTTCCTGAGACGACAAAGTACAAATTAGAACCATAGATATCTGTTGGCTATGTCTGACGTAATGTGGAAAGCTTGATTTACTGTGAACTATAAGATTCTAAAGATGCAATCCCTCAGTAATCCACATAAAATAAACATAACTTGTCCGGTTTATGAACGTTTGTAGTTTTACTCAATAAAGTATGGGTACTAGCACTGTTATAAAAGGCAGCCTAGACGGCCACCTAGGCAGCGCCTTATGCCCGCTTAGGCGCCCACCTAGTCCCCCCCACGCCCGACTCTGCATGTTTTGGGGTTTTATGGACTTTTATGCAATTTTTAGTAGGTTTTTTGGAATTTATTTATTTTTATTTTTGAAGCGACTAGATCTAGGTGGTCGCCTAGGTGGACTAGACGCTAGATGGCGGGTGCCCGTCTGACTAGCGCCTAAGCGCTCACAACCTTGGGTAATAGCCAAAATAGAACGATCAATGAAAAACCTTACAGATGACGTTGTATATGAGCAAAATACCTTAAACCCAATAATACCTTAAAGTCAAATACAATCCGCCCTGTAATAAATAAATAAAATATGAAAACATTCAAGTCTGAGGAGCTAGCAGTAAGACCACTAACACCTACATGTTGCAAATTTGTTTTGGATATCTACCACTGAGAACTGCTCATAAATAACAACGTCTAGAATTAAAAATAAAAAACTATATCGAACAGATTTCACAAGCCCACAAGATTTTAGCGGTAAAAGGTGACTTCTACAAAAGTAAAGAAACATGCAATAGGAAATGTGGGTTTAATTGCATAGCTGTGATGCTTGCACTATGGTCAATACTGCTACTCTAAAAAAGAAATAGGTCCATTATCGAAAACGATGTCTCTTGGATAATGAGTAGCAGAATAATTGATCCATGAACCAAAAGATCCCGGAACAATTGGATATGTTGCGAGTCCTGTAACATTTCACTCTCTTTCAGTGCAAGCAAGACAAACGATTGCTGCTCATACAAGGAAAAAGACTAAAAAAATAACAGGTTATGGAAGGCACATACTTGTAATGGTCATAGCAGCAGTTATCACCATTGCAGACACCTCTATAATCAGGAACAAAAAGAAATCCCATTTATTTTGCTATAGTTTCATGTGTTAGTAAAGAGACTCCATGACTATAAAAAGAAATTGAAAGAAAACAACAGTTGTAACTCAATGAAAACAAAATTTTGATTAGTTTCCATTGTTTATAAAATAAGAAAGATGAACTGGTTCTACACGAGTCTAATGACAACTGAAAGTTCAAATTTTTAAGCAAGGAACTCTTCTATAATTGATCTTGCTCCAGTATAATTACTACAAACAGAGTGATGGAGGTGGAGCCGCGCAAAGAAAACCCTTCTTCCAAATTACATATTGGAGTGTCTTTGTCTTGCAAAGAAAACCCTTCTTGCTCCAGTATAATTATATGTTGGAGTGTCTTTGTTTGTGTCTGTCTTGCAAATCACAGAAAATCTTAAAACGTTTTTGGAGTGTGTGTTTGTGTGTCCAATTAATATGACAATCACCAAACTGGATCAAAAGGACACACCTCCAAAAAAGTTTTTACAACCTATTTCAACAAACACCTAATGAGCATTGCTAACACTACCAATTGACTATATCAATTTGAAGAGTAGTCAATCAAAAAAATTCACCTTTCTTTTGTTTTGCCTCTTCAAAATTTCTCGTCCATCGCATTCAGGAATGCCGCTTGGTCCTCTTACCAGCTCCCGATGGCCGCGGTCGCTGCGATGTTGTTCACAGCCGAGCTCATCTCTCGGCCGAGTTCGATCTTTGTCGTCGAGGAGAAGGAGGAGATGGAGTGGACGACGTTACGGACCTCCTCCTCATGGGCGGAGCGGAAGAAGAGGACGCGCCTTGCTCTGAGCAGCTCCGTGGCGGTGCAGAGCTTCCGCAGATGCCTCCAGTAGTCGTCGTAGGGGGCGGTGGTGAGGGTCCACCCCCGTAGGACACGACACCGAAGGAGGAGCTCGTAGGTCTTCATGATCTCCTTGGCGGCCTCCGCGGAGGAGGCTACGACCATCGATACCTGTCCCAGCCTGAGGAGCATGAGCGGGCCGTAGGTCCTGGAGAGCTCCCTGAAGCGGCGGTGGGGGAGCGAGGAGGAGGAGCCTCCTCTCAGCAGCTGGTGCATGCTTCCGACGATAGGGAGCTGCCATGGCCGAAAGGGTTATGTAAGAAGGAAAGGGGTAGGGTTAATCTGATGTAAATAAATGGAGGGGTGCGTAAGAACGAAAGGGGGTGTGTAATTTAAAATCTATTTGGAAAGGTTTAAGAATGTACCTAAATAATTATATTTTTTAAAAAATAAAATAAAATATATTAGGAACGCTTTTCTGATTTGGAACGCTTTTGTTCCGTTCCAGAACCTAGGTACAAAATATAAGTGTTCCAAATTAAAAAATGCCTAGTGTTCCTAATTTGCAATTTTGGTGTAGTTCTTCTCTTTCTTTGCGCTTATGAAGGATCACGTCACGCAAGTCAGGTACGTCCCGATCAACCTTTACACCCGTTTTGTAGGTCCGAGAATCCCGAGCATCTGAGTGTGTTGTCACCATGTTTGCTCCCTGATTGTTGGAAGACACTTGGGAACCACTCTGTCCGTTTGCCGTCGGAGGCTGGACTCGAGTAGTTCGGTACAACTTTCCATCGGAGGCCCACATAATAGTAAGCAGAGCGCTCAGATGGTCAAAGGTTGGTACAGCTGACTGAGCTCGTCGAGCCCGCGCTGTCCTAGACTTCTTCACTCTAGCACCTGAGGGTGCATAGTAGGAAGAGTCCAAATATTGCCGCACAGAGTCTGGCACATTTTCTTGGGAGCATCTGGAGTCAGGACCGTATGAGAGGCGGTCAAAGACTGAACCCGAGCCGCATTGAGCATTCATGCGGCTGGCATTTGTGGCCGCATAGGAAATCATGTGGCTGGATCTGTTGGCCACATCAGCATTCATTCGGCTGGATCTGTTAGCCCCATCAGCATTTATGCGACTGGATCTGTTGACCACATCAGCATTCATATGGCTGGATCAGTTGGTCACATCAGCATTCATGCGGCTGGATTCGTTAGCCACATCAGCATTCATGCAGCTGGATTTAGTGGCCGCATGAGTCTTCATGCGGTTGGAATTGTTGGCCACATGAGCCTTCTTCATGCGGCAGGCACCCTTATGCAACTTTTTCCTGGACCGCATAGTGTCCCCATCTGTTTCCTCAAGTCCAGTATCGTAGTGCTTTCCTCTGCCAGACTTAAGAATAGCAGGGTCCTCTGTGGCCTGAAGTGGGGCCGCATGCGAATCTCTGTCGTCCTGGACAGCAGAGAACACTTCGTCCAGAGCTTGGAAAGGAGCAAATGATTTGGGCCTTCACTTCCTGCGGGCCTTCTTCGTACGGGTTCGCTTCTGGACCGGACCAGCGCTTCCGTCGGAGAGCATTTCTTCAAACGCCTGCTGATCGAAACGGACGACCAACATCTGTTGCGTGGAGCCGAGCTTGGCGGCGTCCGTTTGCATCACCAACTTCTCAGCCGTAGAGAAGTTAGTCCCCAGCAGAGTCGCCATCGTGTTTGCCATTGATTATAAAAGAGCAGAACAGTTTTATGGGAGGACTGGACTTTTACTTCACAATACAAACTCGCTTGTACAAAAGAGAGCCTAGGAACAAAACCTAGGAAAAGCAATGTATAGTACAATTGTTTATTTTTGATTCTGGAGGACGACGGTAGAGGCTCGGGAGAGTGCTATCAACTCTGCCTTACTCCTTGGACGATCGGACGTCGCTTCGGCTCTGGTGAAGAAATGCTCCTGCTGGGTGCTCTTGGCCTATATCTCTCTCTGTGTCTCCGCCGCTCTCTGTGTCCAGATTTTTTTTGCAAGGGAATGGTACCTTGCTATTTATAGAACTTTGTGATATGTAGGGTGTGCAGTAATTGCTCCTTGAAAAGTGGGTGGTTAGGGATTCGTTAAGATTTGTCTTGATCCTGTTTTTTGAAAATCAATCCGGGCTGTTAATGTTGATTGTAACAAATCTGGGCAGTTAATGTTGATTGTGCCAAATCTACATGGTTTGTTGGAAATCGATCTGGGCAATTAATATTGATTACAATAAATTCATATTGTGATGATTTGTTGATGTCAACAAATCCAAGTGAATAAATCTTGGTCAATCTTTTACCACGTGTCCCAACTGCCTGTTATGTCGATTGCCATAAATCTGAGTTGTTGAGATTTGATCAACTCCTGCCACGTGTCCCAACTGCTGTGAGCCGTATGGAGGACTGTCATAGTTGAGCCGCATGAGTGCGGCCTCGTGTCAGAGCCTCATAAGGGTGGCCTTATCTGAACCGCATGGAAGTCCTTTAATCTGAACTGCATAGAGGTCCTTATAACTGAGCCGCAAGGACGTCCTTACAACTGAGCCGCATGAACGTCATTTAATCTGAACCGTATGGATGTCCTTATAACTGAGCCGCATGGACGTCCTTACAACTGAGCCACATGGAAGTCCTTTAATCTGAACCGCATGGAGGTCCTTACATTTGAGCCGTATGGACGTCCTTACCGCTGAGCCGCATGGACGTCCTTACAACTGAGCCGCATGGACGTCCTTACGACTGAGCCGCATAAAGAGCTTTGGAAATGGGTGGATCATGCCAGCTATAAAGATTTTCCTCGTCTCTCTAGGAGTACGTCAAGAGTCATCATTTCACCTTTATGTCAGAGCCGTCAATCTATTGTGTCAGGGCTGCTGCATTGCGTCAGAGCATTAATTGAGCCAGCTGCTTATAGTAATGATGGCCAGCTGTGGATGTCTGCTTTTGAACTACCCACGGCCACGTGGCTCTTTCGAGCCGCATAGAGCTTTCGGGGACTTCTGAGCCGCATGAAGCTCTAAGGGACTTATGAGCCGCATGAAGCTCTAACGGATCTGTGAGCCGCATGAAGCTCTAAGTGATTTTCTGAGTCGCATGAGACTCCCACTGCTTTGAGCCGCATGAATTTTACTTGTTCTTTTCCATGCTTCTACAACATGATATATCAGATTGAAGATGAACGTGTCTAGAATTCAAATATGGAATTTGTTTTAAGAAATTAATATTTGTTGTACTTCAAAAATCAAAAATACGGGTAAGTACTCCTATTGTCATAATTGATTACAAAATAAGTTTAATATTAAAATATGTATATTAGATAAATAAAAATAATTAAAAATAAATTCCAAATTTTAGGGGGCTTACACCCATTGAGTCTATAGGGAGCCCGTTAGAGTCACAAAAAGTTGACTACGAGCGTTCCAGAAGTTCTTTGAGAACTTGCTGGTTCTTGGGAGCATATCGCGGTAGGTGAATCTTGCTTTGAGCAATGATGGGTTCCACTACCCCAACAACAATAATAATTTTTTATTATTTCTTCCTTTTATTTTTCTTCTATTTGTAACTTGTTCTGTCCTAATTGCAATACGTTTACAAGAAAGAACACTCTCTTTCTATCAGTTTGTATTTGAGAGAGGAAGTTGAAATCTGAAAGCATAGTAGTATTATGTAGCCCAGAACTTTTGGAGGGCAAACTTGTTTGCAGAAATCTCTAAAGTCCTAAAACTCAGTTCAAGTACTTTTGGAGAGCAAACTCGTTTGTATGAATCTCTGAAGTCCTAAAATTTGCTTCAAGAAATTAGAAGAGTAAATTAATTTGCAAGAGGTCTTCGAAATCCTAGATAATCAAAAGAGAGAGCAAATTTTGTTTGCATGAGGTCTCTGATTTTGATCGTTGCTAAATCAGAATTAAGAGCAAATTTATTTACGAGAGGTTTCAATATTATGATCGTTCTTCTATCTAGATCTGTTTCGAAAACAACAATCTCAAAGCAAGATCCAGATCAGATGGAGAACTGTTATACAATTCTTCTCTATATAAGTTTTAACAAACTTGAGAAGATTGACGGGCATCACTTCTAACATTTGGATGAGAAAAGGTTCTTTGTCAAAAGATTGGATAAGTGTTAGGCCTAACTTTCCAACGAGAAGGATGCATATTACATGGCAGATCGGATTTGTCGATAGTGCATGAAGATTTCAACTTGTGCTAGAGTAGACGAGAAGTCTCTCAAGAAGTATCTCAAGACAAATGAGAAGAAGACCAAGGTATTTGTGTGTATGGCTCAATCATGCGCATACATCTGTTCAGATTATGCGTAAGTATGCGCATGTGTCGACTCAGATGATGCAAATGGGTTTTATTCAGATCATGTGTATAGGTACGCACAGATTCTGTTCGGCGTGGTACATGGGTTTTGCTCCAACTATAAGTATGGCAGTGCATGGCAATCTCGACGTATGACTGCATATGCGTATGGTAGAGTTTGTCACGGCCCAATCCCGGAGGATCAAAAACTAGCCACTGGGCATGATGCCGTACAAGTCTAGATTGCACTTGTACAAGGCAAAACCATTACAGTTTCTGGTATTTCTCAGAAGACAACGACAACACAGCAAAACTAAGCAGATAAATTGAAGTCACAACAAGATATGAAGAAATATCTCTCTTTATTTATTTTCTTAAACGATTACAAGACTTACAGCTGAATACAAAGTTTACAACAGATTGCAAGACTCTTGAATAGCCAAATGAATACATACTTGCCATTTAGGCATTACAACCGAATATGCCGACTTTGCTTACAAATTTACTTGTTCATCTGAGTTACACTATTCTATACATTATGTCCCGCATAACAGAAGACATCATCTTGTAAGAAGATTTTCTGTGCACCCATCTGATTTATCAATGCCAAGCACTGATCGTACAATTTTTCCCATACGCAAGCATCGGTAATATTGCCCACAACGTGGGTCAGTACATCATCAATGTACTGGCGAGCGGTGCTGGCCTAACTCACCAAAGAAGACAACACTAAGTAATTATGTTATAGAACATTATTTAAAGTGGTCTTTCTTGTTGCCTTAGGGTCAATTAGTAGTTCATATCTAACAGAAGTAAAGTATGCAAATATCATAGCCAACATAATGTAAAGCATACAGTTATCACACTTGGTGATTCTTACCCATGGTCGTATAGCCATCCCTATACGTTTATAATACTTACCTTTCCTGCATATGACATTGTTAGGAATAATATCATAGTTCAATATATTCGTCACCGTTCAGGTGGTTCTTACCAACAGCCGACATCCTTTCCTGTAATTAAGTAATATCTTACTCGGCCTACATAAGACATCATTAGCACTAGACCTATCTATATGAAGGTCACTGGAAACAAGTCATCTTGGACCGTCTTACTGGTATAACGGTGTCCCTTACAGTGCGGGTAGCTAGCCCCACTGAAGGTCCCGTATACCGATGCCAGTACATCGGCACCAATCTTTGTTCCCCTAGTATAAACTGGGTCCGTGGCCTCGGATTACCGTTCAAGGAACTATCTTGTCGACAAGTTGTCCATAACCATGCAAATATATACAACTTATCTATAAAGAAACATATATGCATGAAAAGAAAAACTAAGTAAATAAGCCATCATTCTCAATAAGCCATCGTTCACACTCGTATTACCATCTTGTCTAATCCAGGGTCTTAGTGTAATCAACATTCTACATCGACAATAGGATAATAGAATGTGATTACCTAAGCCCTTTCTCACATCTTTGGTACCATACATCTTTTCAACCAAAACTTAATGTACTCACCGCCTAATTCTTGGGACTTGGCAGTCTGTTTGGCATACGTTCATCGAGCTGAGGCTTGACATACTTACCGTCCAAGTATTTGGGACCTTTCCTTCACCTGGCATGTACTTCATAGTAATAACACGCGAGCCCACAATTTATGAAATGATTCGATGCACACAATCGATAAAATAATTCGCAACCGTTTTCGGGTCATATGATTAATTATCTTTCATTATCTTTTTGACTTTCATACAAGGTGTTATTCATCAACTCATCGAGTAAACATAACGTATAGTCCTTTTATTAAGCATGAAGCTAAAGGATCTTCAAAGGGTTCAACACTACTCACTTTTATAAGAGGGTTCCCGCAACGATCGCCTAGCCTTTCAAGCGATCCTTCGTATATTCCCAAGCCCAACAAGGCTTCATCGAACCAACCATCCATTATAACGCATCTTGCAGGTCGGGGCACTACAATATATACCACTCAGAAAAAGTTTCGTCCTCGAAACTTAAACAAAACTCATCCCCAAAACTTCAACTGATTTTTTATGAAACTTCTCAACAATCAACTCGCATTATTTCAACATTTCTTCGCAATATCTCGATTGATTTCAAGTAATGTACCATCTAGGCCAAACATTCAAAATTTGACTCCAAATAGTTTATCATCTTTGTTCTTTCCTCTAGCACTCGTATAATTTCTTAGCACATAATAATTCTCTCCCCGTGGCTTCGTTGAATTCAGCATACCACTTAATTAGAATCATACACATATCTTAGGCGTCCCAGAAATTCATGTATTTCAACTAAGTTCAGTGACAGAGAAAATGAATGAGCTACAAGTATCACTTCATTCCCAAATGTTATCAAATCTCTTGAGCATCTCGTATAGTCATAATTCACATATTTAATTCTCCAACCAACTTATAATCCAATGAATGTTACCAATTCCAACTTGAGAAATTTCTTTCCAGTCGATCCAAAATTTTCTAAAATATTCTAACTTAGTTATATCAAGTATTATGAGGAATCCAGAGTTCCCTTTCAAGTCCATTGCCATTTATGCCACCAAAATTGATAAAGCCAATAGCCATATTTCATTTCGACACCTCAATTCTCATTGATCAACTCAAGTATCCATTATCGTTCGCATCCATATGCTCTATTTGTAACTAGTAAATTTTTCGATTATGATCCACCTTCCAAGTTGTACCATTATTCAACTTTAGTAAAAAAATCGTTGTACTCAAACATTTTCTCGCATTGATCAAGCCAACATATTAACCTATCATATGTGCAACTCTTATATTCTAGCAACATTAATTTTGAGGGTCATTTCAATATTTCCTTCGCTCTCATCAATCTCGACTACGTGCACTATCCCATTTCGTCGTTACACTTATTTTTAATTCCAATCTGATTATCCATCAATGAAATTTATTCCGACTATCTCAAGGCGACTACCATCAATTTGTATAGCTCAATATAATTCAACCAACCGATCATTCTAAACCAGCTCTAACAATATCCGACATTCCGAATAAGGCAACCAGGTTTCGAGACCAACATGATCCGTCATCCCATCCAATATTATAACATCAAATTTTCTAATCTTTATTCTATTTCAAAGTTTACTTTCCAACATATCTCACACGTTCCTACTATACCCATGCAATATTAATAGAGACATCCTAAGGGTCTCCAACAATCAACTTAGCCATCGGTCAAGTCTCTACGGTCAGATATTCTAAGCTAAACCAGACATTCAGCTAACTCATCTGAGATGGATAGCTATAGGGACATACCTATCTATGATCTTAGAGGCAACCCATTCTTGTCATAGGGACTCTATCTTATCTCATAGACAATCTATGATCTGACCAACTTAAGGGACATGGACACCACCCCAATCTTATGAACTTATTCTCAAACTCGAACAACTGAAATATCTTAGCCAACAATCTGGAACTTAGGAAACCAACCGACACTCTAGGGTCAAGTCTATCTACTCGTACTCATCTTCGGGTTATACCCCACGAATTCATTCTAGACTTACCCACAAACAATAAAATATATCCAATAATTCTTAGGGGTCAATCCCAAAGCCATCATATAAAACATTATCAATCGAACATCCAAATATTCAGTTTTTTTTACTTACATAGACGCAGCATCACTTGCTCAATCCGACTTGTATTCTCATATTGTACTCAAATTTTGTGTCTATTCTATTGGTCCAACTATTTTGAGTCATATTCCAACATTGCTACCTCAAGAGTCTATCATTTATCCTCTCTCTCTTTCGGTCTCTTCACACATATTCAATTTTTATATTTTTAGATCATCGATATGGTCTGTATTCTTTAACCAACAAGATAAGGCAACTGTATATTCATATTTCTTTTGAAGGCATCCTTAATGAATATTTTGCTAGCGCCAAACACGGTCATCTCTTAGAAATTTATGTAAACCAACAATATTCGTTTTGCATCATCTCCTTATGATTCTATAAGAAAATTTACTATTCATGCACCGATCCAATCTCTATGGTACCAATCATCTAGCATTCATATTTTGGTCATCTAGTGGATATGACATAACTCATTAGCTAAGTTATAATCCAAAAATTCTATATTCTACCCAAACTTGTTACTCATGTAATAACAACATCCACTGGCAGGATGTCACGACCCACACCCACAGTAAGGGTACGAGAACGTAACAGCGCCCAGCCTACGCCGCAGTGTCGGCGGTAGAACGCTATTCTAGGTCATGAACTATAACTAACATAACATGAAATACTCTCCATAAGGAGGCCAACACAGAGGTATAACTCAATCACAATCTATAGATAGAATATGGCACGATGAAATAGATAAAGAAATCCTCAACTGAGGTATAGCAGAATGAAATAACAAGTTAACAACTACTAGTCTCAACATCTCTAAATATATAACTCTGAAAATAAGGACAACAGCTAAACATGAAAAAGGAAACAATCTAGACTATCTAAACCATGCAATGGGTATCATCCTCAGCAGCTGCCTGAACCTCCCCAGGGGTCTAGGTCGCGAGTGTCATCTAGGCAAGCTCTAAGGTAAGGGGTGCAGGGTTCCTCATCATCCTCTATAAAATTTTTAACAGGTCCAGTCAGGACGGAAGTGAGTACAATACATCTCACGTAGATCATAATAGGTTAGAGAATATAAACATGTAAGAGAGTACGATACATGAAACTGAAAAAAAGTACATAATGTAAACAGAGAGAGAGAACTGTAATAGAAATATCTACTATAAGTAGAGAGCTACCAGTGACTAGTGATTTAGAGTACAAAGTCGACATGTGAACGGCTTGATTTGCATATGGCTATACTAAAGAGGCGTACACGGCTATACTACTTTGGAATTGTTCACATGACTATTTATGCTCCCACATACCCCAATCAATACACAAGGATCTAGACAAGTTATGTTACGTACATGGTTTTCACATGAAGCCCATAAATGGGTACACATGAAGTATACATGAGAGCTCATAAATGAGTGCACATGAAGTTCACATGGGAGCCCATAAATGGGTGCACATGAAATTCACATGAAGGCTCATAAATGAGTGCACATGAAGTATAGGTTATACATGAGATACATGAGAAACATGACCGAACATGAGAGCACATGAGAGTACACGAGCATGCATGAACGAGCATGAAGCACATGAGAAACATGAATAACATGAGAAACATGAATAACATGAGAGCGAGGAATACATGATGTACATGAAACACATGACATGATGTATCTGATGCTCCCAAGGGAGATAACATCTCAATGTAGGGATCCATATAGTACCAATCCGTGATAATATCGTGACAGCATCAAATAAGGTAAACTAGAGCAGGAATATAATTCTAAGCAAGTTATGAAATGATCAGAGAATGTACTCGCCTGGTATCTGAATAGCTGTAGTAAATGTACTGTCCGAGATGAGGTATCTGACTCCTATTTAGAGCAACACAAGTCAAGATGTATACAGGGAACGATAAATGTAATCTACAGTGCATCTGCATGTTGTCTAGGTCGAACTAGACTAAAGTCAACTCTTGGTCAACTCTTGGTCAACTCTGGTCAACTACACTAGTCAAACTAGGTCAACTAGGTCAACTATCCATTCTAAGTCTAATCAAGGCTATACTAGTCTAACTAGGTTATACTAGGTCTAAGCTAGTCCATACTAGTCCAACATGCTATTCTAGGACCCAACAACAATATGCTAAGCTAACATCACACATAGTACATATACATATATATATTAGGTATTCAAAATTACATATAGATGTATACATTATGTATATAGGCTACCACCCAATATATATATAGGCATGCATCATTCATGTTATATATACATTATAATTATATAGGCTACATGATAATATATGTATCACCTATATATATATATATATATATATATATATATATATATATATATATATATATATATATATATATATATATACATAGGAAACTGGAAATCATGTATTTGTGTTCATGTGTGTGTACATGTGAGCAAAGTGTCATAAGAGTGTGTATGTGTGTGTTATTTGTGAGAGGGAATGAAGTGGCATGGTGTCAAATGAGGGTGTGAAAGTGTACATGGTGTAGTGATATAGGGTGTGAATGTAATCTAGAGTGTGTGTGAGAGTTACATGAATGTGTGTGTACATTAGAAATAGGGTGTAACCTGAAAACAGGGAGTGATATAAACATGAGAGTGTGTAGAGCATGAGAGCATGTGTGTGTGTGCTAATGTGAAAACAGGGACATTGGTGTGTAACATGTGTGTGTAATACCTATATGTATAGGACTGCACATTAGGGGCTGTTCTCAGGTATCAGAACAAGGCAGGGGTCCCAGGTTCATGTTCACAACAGTGTGTGTGTAAATAGGAATTAGAAGACAGTGAGCTAACATAGAAAAACAATGAATGGTAAACCTGGAAACAATGTCAGGTATTGGGGATAAACTTTACAGTTTATCTAGTAATCCAAACAGTGAATGCAACCTGGATATACATTGTCAGTAATCATATAAACTCAATCTCAGGTTTAAGGAAAGGAATAACAGTTTTAATACTGAATCAAAATCAGTTTTAACATTGAACAATCATTCAATTTCAGTGAACTTAACAATGAATCTAAGTTACAAAATTCAGTTTTCAAATCAACCCAAAACTCACTTAATATCAGATAACTAGTGAACGAATCAATATGTGCAACTATATGTAAATCTCAGGTTTCCATGACAGTGTCCATCTACATTGTTGTCATGTGTGAATGAGGGTGCTCAGGTTTATGATTTCAGTCAATACAGGGTTACAGTGAAGGGAATCTCAGGTTTAATATCTAGTTATATTCTCAGTTATATGCAAGGAAGGAAATCTCAGATTTCCTCATGTGTGTGTTAATAAAATTTAGTAGAAATCTAATTCTCAGGAATTCAAGTGTCTGTGTTAAAGACAGTCAAGTGTGTACAAGAATTCAGCTTGTGTGTGGCCTGTTACTTGTGATTCTCAGGTCAGCAATGTGACAATCTCAGTTAAAAATTCAATTTTTGTGTATATAGGTGATATGGTACCTGTGTGTGTATAGGTGGGTGTGTGGTCACAGATGTGTGGGTGATGAACATGAATTAATTTCCTGTGTGTACATGGTGAAGTTCACAGATTTGGTGACTGTTAATGACAGTTAAGGGGATAGGGTGTCAATGTGTGTAATGTAAATAGGTTAGTGTGTTCTCAGTTTGTGTAACAGGAACAGTGTGACAGGTTCAGCTAACATTGTGCTAATACAAACCAACTCATATCAGTTAAACTTCCAAATCTCAAATCCAAGACTGAACCAAACCCATAGGACTGTAACTCTATTACTCAGGCATATACATATATGTAGGCATTATAAAATGGGTATCAATTTATATTATTTAATAATTTAATTAGCAATTAAACTCTGAAACTTCTCAGGACTGAACACAGTATCAGTAAAAATGGAATTCTCAGTTTTCAGTTAGGTGTTAAGGTGTGTAGTCTCAATACCAGAGTGTGATTGCAAGTGTCAACATGTGTAATGTGTGTCTCAGGTTTTTAATTTTCAGTTTTTGCGTGTGTGAGTGTGTAATATGAAAAAAATAGTGTTCACAACCCAGTTTTAGTTTAACAGTCCAAACACCATGTCAAAATCCCATTTTCAAACACAATACCAAACCTTAACTTGCAAAACCAACTTAACAGGAACCAATACGTATGTAGAGTTAATATGATAATTAAAAACATCATTTAATATCGGTTTTTAAAGAGAAAATAATCTCAGAAATCGAAAATTAGTTCCATGTATCAGAACATTCTCAAAAACCCAATTTCACATTCAAATTTCAATAAAACTTCAAACAAATGGTTGATAAACGTATGTGAATATAATATGGTGTGTTACTGGTCAATTCGTGTCCACAAAAGTCGACACAATGTGTCCAAAAGCTAAAAAAACAAGTTTCATAGAATAACAGTGTCGGCAGCCTCCTACAGAGGTACAGTGCGTACTCGGACACGACACACGACACCGTAGGGCTCGTGCTCGTGTCCTAGGGTACGCCAAGGATAGGGCTACATCCTCGAGTGTCTGCAATGTGTCCACGACACGCGTGTCCTGAGCACGAGACACGTATCAGTGGTCTCTGATCGCGCTCGTACGACCAGTGCAAAACCCGTGCGGCCATGGTTTCTCCCAAACTACTGCACGAAATTCAATGGGACCTTGGGGGCATGCTCGCAGACATTGCCCCCATGAGCTCACCAAATTTTGTGCAAAACCGAGCTGTGTCGTGTCCGCTGTGAAGCTCGAGTAGCAGGACACTCGACCAGGCCAGCGCGCAGCATGTCCAACACGGATTTGGACACAACAAAGACACGAATTCGTGCTCAGTCAAGCATAAATTTAATATATATATATATATAATACAACAAATCCATTTAAACACTTTCCAAAAATATCAATTTTAAACCCTTTGTGGCAAATTAACAAACACTTAACAATACAAGCTAATACGTGTCCGATACGGACACGAAATGGACGCGACTCGACACCAAACCTATGCTAGCAGCTAGGGGACTCCTAGGGCTATGCACTCATGCAAAGAAATTGAAATTTGGTGGTGTTTATGAAGGTTTACCTATAGGTTGAAATTCCAATGAAAAGCTCCAAAGGGGGGAGGTTTCTCCTTGCTAGCTAATCTCTCCAAATTGCACCAAACCTAAGAATACTCTCCATGAGCAGCAAGAAGGGATGGATTAGAACCTATTGCAAAAGATTTGAGCTAAAAAGGACCTAAAATAGGAAAGTTATGGATTGGGGAAGATGGCTATTACCTCTTTCTTCAAAAACTTGGAAACTTAATGAAAGAGGCAAGAACAATCAATGAGAGACTTTATAGGGGGCTCTTAGGGTTTATGTGGCTAGACATAAAGGGATTCTAGGCTTAGGGTTTCATGGCATGGGCCTATGGGCCAAGTTGCATAAGTCATGGAATTAAATTCCTAAGTCATAAGTCATGAACCTATTCAGTATTCCTCCTATTTCAAACTAGATTCTAAATGACTAGAATTGGTTTGACTTAAGTTAGACTAGGGTCCTACCATGCTAACCAAGTCACCATAGCTAGGGTCAACTTCTAGGTTAGTCTACAAAGTCTCAACTAGTCAAGACTAACATAACACATAGCAATATTTAATTAATATTAAATTCACACAAATTCCCATAAATCATAACAAATTCAAATAAATCCTAAAATGACCAAAATACCCTCTAGGCTAAAATGTACTAATTAAACATCCTAATCACATGGCTAGGCTCTAGGTCAACAGTTTCTAAGGTTACACTAGCCAAACACCAAAATTATAAGTCATAATTTTAAATAGTTTAAAAAATGATTAAAAATTACCAAAAATCATAATATATAATAAATATTAATAAATAATAATTATAATTACAAAATTTCAAAATTACCCTCATCTGGAAAACTGGGTGTTACAATCCTACCCACCTTATAAAAATTTCGTCCTTGAAATTAAGATGATCGCACCCCCTTCTAGGACAAACATAGTCAAGGGTCAATCACTAGTCAATTTTCTCAACATCCTAGTACTTGGTCATCAGCTGGTCAACTTCTTAGAATTTTACCTATACTAGCTACCTTAGTGTTGGCAACCTGAATTTAGCAAAAAGAGAAACTCTATAATAGGCTAGCTCTTAACTTCCCAATCCTATCAAGTCATCCATAACTAAATACCTACAAGCTAAGCACACCAATCCCAAATACCACATATATATGCTCAAGAACAACAACCCATCACATATATCCTAAGTATATCATCTGCAATCTATATGTATATAGGCCTCTCAGTCTTAGGTGAACTACAACTATACTCAAGGACAGGCTCTGGTCATGGGTGCCTTAAAAAGGTAAGGAAAATAATAACAATCGTCAAGGCTGTAAGGCATACTAACATCCTATATGTAACTGGTTGTTATTATAATAACAGAAAAATCTTCTACAATGGGTTACTATTCTAATACCACTACTAACTACCATCTCTAGGGTACAGACACCCTACAAGTCGTCATATCATTATACTATGAAGGAACTACCTATGAATAAGCTCTACAAAACTAAAATATCCCTACTCCTAAGTTATTTATAACAACAGAAGGGTATGATGTTTAAAACCTTCTCAAGATATAATTTGTTAATCATATGCGTCTGTCCAAAATCATGTTGTCCATAGTCTTCATCATACTAGTGAGCAAGGCTACGATAATCAAAGAGTCCTTGACTAAGGTACGTACCTCTAGGTTCATGGTATTTAAAATTTTTGCATTGTCGCTTGCGACGGCGAAAACCTTAAATTCCCATACCCGAGAAATACATCCAAAATCTGACTACATGTCCTCACTATTCCAACTAACACGACTATCGAAGATTCTAGATCCCATAACTGAGATGACCTAGCCTATATAATTTTCTTAGAAGAAAAACAAACATAACAAAAGAGCAACATGACAAAAATTAATCAATCAGCAAGGAACAGATGGAATCGAATTTCAAGGTAGTTATAAAAGACAATTACGGGAATAGAATCGAGATGAACGGAACTTACAGCAAAATCTCTAATGGTCTGTACATTCTCGACTGTCCTGACGATAGCTCGCCCCTGCTGGTTTATCCTGGTCTGCTGCTAATGCTGCATGAACCGATGTTGCTGAAAAAAATCGAGAATGACGGGAAAAGTCTCTGTACAGACAGAGGTGCACCTCCAATGTAGCAGAAATGCCAACCTGAGTCGGCACAATAGGAGCTGCGGTCTCGAGACCCTGATGAACAGGACGAGAGGTGGCCAGCCTCTCGATAGTATTCCCCGAACCGGAGCGATGAGATCGTGTCTCCATAACCATCATGAAGACAGATCAAAACAAGAAGTAATTCTGAGAATGAAGCAAAAATTCAACGGAGGACAGTTTATAATCAAGGAAAGTCAATAAGCAACAATTTAGATAAAAGAAATATGATTAAGAGTTTTTTCTAGTATGATTGAGTACCATCAAAAATATTCTAATTCCTACTGCAGGCTGTAGTGATACTCTAGTTCGAATACCACTACATAAACTCGACCTGCATGGGCCACCACTAAAAATGTGTTACGACCCGCACCCACGGTGAGGGTACGAGAACGTAACAGCGCCCAGCCTACGCCGCAGTGTCAACGGTAGAACACTGTTCTAGGTCATGAACTATAACTAACATAACATGAAATACTCTCCATAAGGAGGCCAACACAGAGGTACAACTCAATCACAATCTATAGATAGAATATGGCACGATGAAATAGATAAAGAAATTCTCAACTGAGGTATAGCAGAATGAAATAACAAGTTAACAACTACTAGTCTCAACATCTCTAAATATACAACTCTGAAAATAAGGACAACAGCTAAACATGAAAAAGAAAACAATCTAGACTATCTAAACTATGCAATGGGTATCATCCTCAGCAGCTGCCTGAACCTTCCCAGGAGTCCAGGTCGCGAGTGTCATCTAGACAAGCTCCAAGGTAAGGGGTGCAGGGTTCCTCATCATCCTCTGTAAAATTTTCAACAGGTCCAGTCAGGATGGGAGCGAGTACAATACATCTCACGCAGATCATAACAGGTTAGAGAATATAAACATGCAAGAGAGTATGATACATGAAACTGAAAGAAAGTACATGATGTAAACAGAGAGAGAGAACTGTAATAGAAATATCTACTATAAGTAGAGAGCTACCAGTGACTAGTGATTTAGAGTACAAATTCGACATGTGAACGGCTTGATTTGCACATGGCTATACTAAAGAGGCGTACATGGCTATACTACTTTGGAATTGTTCACATGACAATTTATACTCCTCTATACCCCAATCAATACACAAGGATCTAGACAAGTTATGTTACGTATATGGTTTTCACATGAAGCCCATAAATGGGTACACATAAAGTATACATGAGAGCTCATAAATGAGTGCACATGAAGTTCACATGGGGGCCCATAAATGGGTGCACATGAAATTCACATAAAGGCTCATAAATGAGTACACATGAAGTATAGGTTATACATGAGATACATGGAAAACATGACCGAACATGAGAGCACATGAGAGTACACGAGCATGCATGAACGAGCATGAAGCACATGAATAACATGAGAGCGAGGAATACATGATGTACATGAAACATATGACATGATGTATCCGATGCTCCCGAGGGGGATAACATCTCAATGAACAGATCCATATAGTACCAATCCGTGATAATATCGTGACAACATCAAATAAGGTAAACTAGAGCAGGAATATAATTCTAAGCAAGTTATGAAATAATCAGAGAATGTACTCGCCTGGTATCTGAATAGCTTTCGTAAATATACTGTCCGAGATGAGGTATCTGACTCCTATTTAGAGCAACACAAGTCAAGATGTATAAGGGGAACGATAAATGTAATCTATAATGCATCTGCATGCTGTCTAGGTCGAACTAGACTAAAGTCAACTCTTGGTCAACTCTGGTCAACTACACTAGTCAAACTAGGTCAACTAGGTCAACTATCCATTCTAAGTCTAATCAAGGCTATACTAGTCTAACTAGGTTATACTAGGTCTAAGCTAGTCCATACTAGTCCAACAAGCTATTCTAGGACCCAACAACAATATGCTATGCTAACATCACACATAGTACATATACACATATATATTAGGCATTCAAAATTACATATAGATGTATACATTATGTATATAGGCTACCACCCAATATATATATATATATATATATATATATATATATATATATATATATATATATATATATATATATATATATATAGGCATGCATCATTCATGTTATATATACATTATAATTATATAGGCTACATGATAATATATGTATCACCTATATATATATATATATATATATATATATACATAGGAAACTGGAAATCATGCATTTGTGTTCATGTGTGTGTGTACATGTGAGCAAAGTGTCATAAGAGTGTGTATGTGTGAGTGTTATTTGTGAGAGGGAATGAAGTGGCATGGTGTCAAGTGAGGGTGTGAAAGTGTACATGGTGTAGTGATATAGGGTGTGAATGTAATCTAGAGTGTGTGTGAGAGTTACATGAATGTGTGTGTACATTAAAAAAAGGGTGTAACCTGAAAACAGGGAGTGATATAAACATGAGAGTGTGTAGAGCATGAGAGCATGTGTGTGTGTGTGCTAATGTGAAAACAGGGACATTGGTGTGTAACATGTGTGTGTAATACCTATATGTATAGGACTGCACATTAGGGGCTGTTCTCAGGTATCAGAACAAGGCAGGGGTCCCAGGTTTATGTTCATAACAGTGTGTGTGTAAATAGGAATTAGAAGACAGTGAGCTAACATGGAAAAACAGTGAATAGTAAACCTGGAAACAATGTCAGGTATTGGGGATGAACTTTACAGTTTATCTAGTAATCCAAACAGTGAATACAACCTGGATATACATTGTCAGTAATCATATAAACTCAATCTCAGGTTTAAGGAAAGGAATAACAGTTTTAATACTGAATCAAAATCAGTTTTAACATTGAACAATCATTCAATTTCAGTGAGCTTAACAATGAATCTAAGTTACAAAATTCAGTTTTCAAATCAACCCAAAACTCACTTAATATCAGGTAATTAGTGAACGAACCAATATGTGCAACTATATGTAAATCTCAGGTTTCCGTGACAGTGTCCATCTACATTGTTATCATGTGTGAATGAGGGTGCTTAGGTTTATATTTTCAGTCAATACAGGGTTACAGTGAAGGGAATCTCAGGTTTAATATCTAGTTTTATTCTCAGTTATATGCAAGGAAGGAAATCTCAGATTTCCTCATGTGTGTGTTAACAAAATTTAGTAGGAATCTAATTCTCTGGAATTCAAGTGTCTGTGTTCAAGACAGTCAAGTGTCTACAAGAATTCAGCTTGTGTGTGGCCTGTTACTTGTGATTCTCAGGTCAGCAAAGTGACAATCTCAGTTAAAAATTCAGTTTTTGTGTATATAGGTGATATGGTACCTGTGTGTGTATAGGTGAGTGTGTGATCACAAATGTGTGGGTGATGAACATGAATTGATTTCCAGTGTGTACATAGTGAAGTTCACAGATTTGGTGACTGTCAATGACAGTTAAGGGGATAGGGTGTCAATGTGTGTAATGTGAATAGGTTAGTGTGTTCTCAGTTTGTGTAACAGAAACAGTGTGACAGGTTCAGCTAACATTGTGCTAATACAAACCAACTCATATCAGTTAAACTTCCAAATCTCAAATACAAGACTGAACCAAACCCATAGGACTGTAACTCTATTACTCAGGCATATACATACATGTAGGCATTATAAAATGGGTATCAATTTATATTATTTAACAATTTAATTAGCAATTAACCTCTGAAACTTCTCAGGACTGAACACAGTATCAGTAAAAATGGAATTCTCAGTTTTCAGTTAGGTGTTATGGTGTGTAGTGTCAATACCAGAGTGTGATTGCAAGTGTGAACATGTGTAATGTGTGTCTCAGGTTTTTAATTTTTAGTTTTTGCGTGTGTGAGTGTGTAATATGAAAAAAACAGTATTCACAACCCAGTTTTAGTTTAACAGTCCCAAAACCATGTCGAAATCCCATTTTCAAACACAAAACCAAACCTTAACTTGCAAAACCAACTTAGCAGGAACCAATATATATGTAGAGTTAATATGACAATTAAAAACATCATTTAATATCAGTTTTTAAAGAGAAAATAATCTCAGAAATCAAAAATTAGTTTTATATATCAGAACATTCTCAAAAATCCAATTTCACATTCGAATTTCAATAAAACTTCAAACAAATGGTTGATAAACGTATGTGAATGTAATATGGTGTGTTACTGGTCAATTCGTGTCCACAAAAGTCGACACAATGTGTCCAAAAGCAAAAAAAAACAAGTTTCATAGAAAAATAGTGTCCGCAGCCTCGTGCAGAGGTGCAGTGCGTGCTAGGACACGACACACGACACCGTAGGGCTCATGCTCGTGTCCTAGGGTGCGCCTAGGATAGGGCTACGTCCACGAGTGTCTGCAATGTGTCCACGACACGCGTGTCCTGAGCACGAGACACGTATCAGTGGTCTCTGATCGCGCTCGCACGACCAGTGCAAAACCCGTACGGCCATGGTTTCTCCCAAACCACTGCACAAAATTCAATGGGACCTTGGGGGCATGCTCGCAGACATTGTCCCCATGAGCTCACCAAATTTTGTGCAAAATCGAGCTGTGTCGTGTCCGCTGCGAAGCTCGAGTAGCATGACACTCGACCGGACCAGCGCACAGCGTGTCCAACACAGATTTGGACACGACAAAGACACGAATTCGTGCTCAGTCAAGCATGAATTCAATTTATATATATAATACAACAAATCCATTTAAACACTTTCCAAAAATATCAATTTTAAACCCTTTGTGGCAAATTAACAAACACTTAACAATACAAGCTGATACGTGTCCGATACGGACATGAAATGGACACGACTCGACACCAAACCTATGCTAGCAGCTAGGGGACTCCTAGGGCTATGCACTCATGCAAAGAAATCAAAATTTGGTGGTGTTTATGAAGGTTTACCTATAGGTTGAAATTCCAATAAAAATCTCCAAAGGGGGGAGGTTTCTCCTTGCTAGCTAATCTCTCCAAATTGTACCAAACCTGAGAATACTCTTTATGAGTAGCAAGAAGGGATGGATTAGAACCTAGTGCAAAATATTTGAGCTAAAAAGGACCTAAAATGGGAAAGTTATGGATTGGGGAAGATGGCTATTACCTCTTTCTTCAAAAACTTGGAAACTTAATGAAAGAGGCAAGAACAATCAATGAGAGACTTTATAGGGGGCTCTTAGGGTTTATGTGGCCAGCCATAAAGGGATTCTAGGGTTAGGGTTTCATGGCATGGGCCTATGGGCCAAGTTGTATAAGTCATGGAATTAAATTCCTAAGTCATAAGTCATGAACCTATTCACTATTCCTCTTATTTCAAACTAGATTCTAAATGACTAGAATTGGTTTGACTTAAGTTAGACTAGGGTCCTACCATGCTAACCAAGTCACCATAGCTAGGGTTAATTTCTAGGTTAGTCTACAAAGTCTCAACTAGTCAAGACTAACATAACACATAGCAATATTTAATTAATATTAAATTCACAAAAATTCTCATAAATCATAACAAATTCAAATAAATCCTAAAATGACCAAAATACCCTCTAGGCTAAAATGTACTTATTAAACATCCTAATCACATGACTAGGCTCTAGGTCAACAGTCTCTTAGGTTACACTAGCCAAACACCAAAATTATAAGTCATGATTTTAAATAGTTTAAAAAATGATTAAAAATCACCAAAAATTATAATATGTAATAAATATCAATAAATAATAATTATAATTACAAAATTTCAAAATTACCCTCATCTGGAAAACTGGGTGTTACACAGGATCTATTACATATTGTTGCATCTCGATACTTAATTATATCCCAGCTATCCGATAAGGAACATCTACTCTTTCATGCATCAAGGGATAAGTGTTCATTCTCTATGCCTCAAAATAATTAAGAGTCATAACTTGTTAATTCGGGACACATCTAATTCTCACAAGCACAACTGCATAATGTGCTAAGGTTATCTATTTTTTCAAGCCCCTTTCTTTACCTTTCGGTCGTTGATACAACTCTCTGCATCTTCTAAATCATTCGCAACATCTCAATAAGCACCTAACATCACCATCAATTTGTCGATATCCAACATGCAATTTTATTTACTCAATTCCAATATTATTTTATATTTGGTCCATATTATTCTTTCAAATCTTTTGATAGCAACACCCCACCATCGTCACTGAACCTGCAATTCTTCTTACCCAACTGATTCAAGTCATCACCCGAATCTATAATCCATACCATTCCCAACCAAGGCTTTCACTTCATATTCCCAACTACCCAATATAATGCTAACCGTCAGAGTCTAGGTCAAAATCCTACAACGAGTTTATTCGAACTCACTCATAAAGGGACACGCCTAGCTGTCATATATCAATCGTAATCCCAGATAAGATTCGATTCTAACTAATACGTTACTGGTAAAACATCACCAACTATGAACAGGATCAAGGGTCACCCTATCGCTAAGAGGGTAGAGCCATATACCACTCAGAGCTCAAGCCATACTCGATATAATATCTCTCATTGTATCTAAAACATAACCAAGCCAACACACATTAGCCAACTCAAAATTTTGTCGATTCATATTCATTGAAGTCATGAACAATTTATGTTCCAACATACCATGCCATCACCCACTATCGATTGCCACACAACAATCGACTTCTATGAATCCCACTCTTAAGACATCAAGCACACATTACCAACTTATTATCGTATCGCATCAATGTTATCCATTTTGATATCTTTAAGCATTCAATAAAGCACACACATCACAGGCCACATATTTAGACTTATTGTATAGAACATCCAGTGAGCAACTAGAAGAATCAACGTATTTTCAGTCAAGGGATCAACTTAGAATAATTTGGAAACAATACTAAATAATCGCAGAAGCACTTTGAGTCATCGTAGAGGCACCTTTGTTTTTATCGTGGAAGCAACTTTGAGTAATCGTAGAGGCAACTTTGATTTCAACGAATCAAATAAGAATCCAAAGACGTAAAGCCGTTCTCTGATACCATTATATCATGCCCCGATCCCAAAGGATCGAAAACTAGCCACTGGACGTGATGTCGTACAAGTCTAGATTGTACTTGTAAAAGAAAAAATTATTACAGTTCTTGGTATTTCTCAGAAGACAATGACAATACAGCAAAACAAGCAGATAAATTAAAGTCACAACAAGATATGAAAAAATATATCTCTTTATTTATTTTCTCAAATGATTACAAGACTTACAGCTGAATACAGAGTTTATAACAGATTACAAGACTCTCGAATAGCCAACTAAATACATACTTGCCATTTAGGCATTATAATCAAACATGCCAACTTTGCTTACGAACTCACTGGTTCATCTGAGTTAGACTATTCAATACATTATGTCTCATATAGCAAAAGACATTATCTTGTAAGAAGAGCTTCTGCGTACCCATCCGATTTATCGATGCCAAGCACTGATCAAACGATTTCTTCCATATGCAGGTACCTGTAATATTGTCCACAACATGGGTCAGTACATCATCAATGTACTGGCGAGCAGTACTGGCCTAACTCACCTAAGAAGACAATCATGTTATAGAACATTATTAAAAGTGGTCTTTTTCGTTGCCTTAGGGTCAATTAGCATTTCATATCTGACAGAAGTAAAATATGCAAATCTCATAGCCAACATAATATAAAGCATACAATTATCACACTTGGTGATTCTTACCCACGGTCATATAGCCATCTCTGTACATTTATAATACTTACCTTTCCTGCATAAGAACCATATCATAATTTAATATATTCGTCATCGTTCAGGTGATTCTTACTAACAGCCGACATCCTTTCCTGTAATTAAGTAATATCTTACTCAGCCTGCATAAGACATCATTAGCACTGGACCTATCTATATGAAGGTCACTGGCAACACGCTATCTTGGACCGTCTTACTGGTATAATGGTACCCCATATAATGCAGGTAGCTAGCCCCTCTGAAGGTCCCATATACTGATGCCAGTACGTCGGCACCAATTCTTGTTCTCTCTACGACGAACCGGGTCCATAGCCTCGGATTACTGTTCAAGGAACTACTTGTCAAAAAGTTGTCCATGACCATGCAAATATATGCAACTTATCTATGAAGAAACATATATGCATGATAAGAAATACTAAGTAAATAAGCCATCATTCTCAATAAGCCATCATTCTCATTCGTATTGCCATCTTGCCTAATCCAGGGTCTTAGTGTAATCAACATTATACATCGGTAATAGGATAATAGAATGTGATTACCTATGCCCTTTCTTACATCTTTGATACCATACATCTTTTCAACCAAAGCTCAATGTACTCACCGTACAATTCTTGTGACTTAGCAATCTGTTTAGTATACGTTCATCGAACTAAGGTTCGACATACTTACCGTCCAAGTATTTGGGACTTTTTCTTCACCTGTCATATACTTCATAGTAACAACACGCAAGCCCACAATTCATGAAATAATTCAAAGCACACAATCGATAAAATAATTTACAACAGTTTTTGGGTCATGTGATTAATTGTCTTTCATTATCTTTATGACTTTTATACAACGTGTTATTCAGCAACTCAATGAGTAAATATAGCATACAGTCCTTTTATTAAGCACGAAGCTAAAAGATCTTCGAAGGGTTCAACATTACTCACTTTTATAAGAGGGTTCCCGCAACGATCGCCTAGCCTTCCAAGTGATCCTTCGTATATTTTTAAGTCCAACAAGGCTTCATCGAACCAACCATCCATCATAAGGCATCTTGCATCATAAGACATCTTGTAGGTCGGGGTACTACAGAGTCTGTGTATAACTGCATATGCGCTATCTGTATATGCACGTAGGGTGATACATATCTTGGCGCATGGGTCAGCTCAGATGAGGCACATAGGACAGCTCGGATGATGCACATAGATTGGTGCATTGGTTTTGCTCAAATATGTGCATAGTTTCGACTGTATATGCATGAAGATTCTCTAGAAGTGTAATAACCCTACATAAAAATAGTTTCATCTTGGTGGGGTTAGTTATGGCTGTTGTTTGGTGGGCCATTTAAAGGAGAATTATAAAACAAAAATAGCAAGGTAAAACTAAACTTGGTTGCTATATATGCACATGTTGAGTCATCTAGTATGGTAGCTAACTAGTAGGTAGACACTGGTGCATCTAGCCACACATGCTCTAGAAGGAGTTGTTCACCTAGGACAAGCCTAGCTGTAATAAAGGTCACGATTGTGAACATATTGCTAGCAGAATATCTGGGGATCGGGATCATAGTCTTGGACTTTCGAAAAGTTGTTGATACTGGTGTAAGTATGGCATGTACCAGTTATTTCTGAGGACATGACCTCAAAAAGTCTGTTATTCGATATGGACATGAAGATAGACATTTATGCTGGCAAGATGTTAGTTTCTTTGCCCGGAACATACTTTGGAAAGATGTTCAGTATCAAGAGAATGTTTGAACTTCTGCTGATGATGTTGTTTATTAATTGAGTTGTAACGAATGGACCAGGACATGTGCTATGTAATAGTAGACTCAAGATGTCTAGTCTAAACCTTATCTCTAGAATATAGGGTTAATGGGGTAGAGGATTATGAATTCTATGCACGAAATAAAGATTGTTAGGAGGCTGCTCAGACGATTATACAAAATTATAGAAGTTCAGGAGTTGGTATACTCAGAAATCTGTGACTTCTATCAATTCTCCAGAGAATACAAATTGAAGTGTATTAATACCTTCATAGAAAATTTCTCGATGTACTCGTATCGGAAGATGGAGTGTTCAAAAAGTTCATGGACTTCAGGACTGAAGCTGAACGTCTAGCCTGTCGACAACTCAAGAGACTCTGACGTGGTTGAGACGGAGAGTATCATTTTCTTGGATTCATATTGTTCTACAATAAATATAGAATTAGCTATGAAACAACTGCTCTGTAGTCTCATTATATACTCAGGATTGATCAAGGCGGAGAGTATCGTTTTTTTTGGATTCTCATCATTTTCTTGGATTCGCATCGTTCTGCTACGAACATGGAATTGGCTATGAAATGACTATCTCGTAGTATCTCTAACCCAAAGGAGTTTCACAGAGATAGATCAGAATGCTGTCAGAGATGATGGTGTTGAGAGCAGATCTTCGAATATGCTTTTAGGAAGAGATTGCGTGTACGACTACATTTATTGCTGAATAAAGTATTGTTCACATATCTGACTATGATTTTTATTAACACTGGTTCAAGGTTAGAAATGATTTGAATATTATTCGAGTGTGGGGGTGTCTGGTGCATGTGAAGCTTTCGGATATCAAGATTCAGAAGCCAGGGACGAAGACCAAGAATATCATATTTTTTGATAAGTTGTTGAAAGCTACGCTGGGAGATCTTTTGATATTATATCATTTATATCATTGAGTCTCGCGATGCGTAATTCTTTGAAGACAAATTTGCTAGAACAAGAACATTTTTCTCAAGAATGTTCCAACGAACATTGTTGGTACTGAAGAAGCAAGTACTTCTAAAGAAGTAGTTATCCAGGGGAAGGTTGTCATAGATGAGACAACACTTGAACCAGTATTCGTTGAGCTATTAGCAAAGCGAGTAAGAAGGCCAAAAAAATTCGGAGATAACTTTATCATCCCTTATATGGAGGCTGATAAGGTGATGAAGTCCAGAGATACGATCTTCTGGAGGAGATAGTAAATGATAATATTGACTCTATAACATCCAATTATAGTTGGGTATTGGTGAATCTGCCTGAAGGAGTTAAATCCATCGAATCTTCTAGACGAAGAAGAAAGCAAAGGCCCAAGAAACTGTTTGTAGTACCCCATCACATCTTCGTGTTTTATTTTTCGTTTGCAACGCTGGGAACACAGTTAAGAAATACTATCGCTATTGATTGGTCGGTACCGATTGAATCAAGATGCTTACCTCGTTATGGAATGGCTTCTTCGGAATTAATTCCATTCAGCGGGCTATGCCTCAAGGATACTCTATGGCTGAGTCAGAAGAGACCTCTTATTGCTCTATTTTTCATGTCACAATTGCTTCTTTGGTTTTGGTTTTCTAAATGTATTTTCGTGAATGATTTCAATGGATTTGATTTGCTTGCTTTCTTCGAACTTTACACATCATATCGAACTCGAAATAAAAGGGTAAAGTGATGATC
This sequence comes from Iris pallida, assembly GCA_029216955.1. Classification (NCBI taxonomy): domain Eukaryota; kingdom Viridiplantae; phylum Streptophyta; class Magnoliopsida; order Asparagales; family Iridaceae; genus Iris; species Iris pallida. The sequence continues at coordinate 7,909,704 of JANAVB010031219.1, forward strand.
ATGCGATTTCATGTGATTATGTTGTCACTGTCTAAGAGCAACCGACCTCTTTTTCTCTCTTCAACCAAATTAAGGTAAGTGACTGGCCCTTCTCTCCCTTGACCCTCTTGTATTCTAAACCAATTAGCGACACAATATAGTAGAATGCTTGTCTTTGTAAAATTTAATTAATGAACTGTTGCACGACTTCTTACGTGCACTTGCTATAGAACTGCTATGCCATGATTTACTATATGCTTATTTGTTATGCCTGATATAGAATTGTGTTAGCGATAAATCAATCTAAGAATGAATGTTGCCACGATAAGGCGGGATACGATATGATGGTTGAGTTTCTTATAAGTTTGTAGACCATGCATTAATACCTAGTTCAGTTTAGTGTGGTCATTGGACAACTTGTATACGGTAGTTAGTTCCTCGAATGGTTGCCTAGGCCAAGGAACCGATTCGACCTAAGAGGAACGCGGATAGCAATGCTGGCTTAATCGACACGGGTGATTTGGTAACTTTCAAATAGGGCTCGCTACCCACCTTGAAAGGATCGTCGTCTAACCCAACTATAGTCCAAGATGGCTTCATACTGACATTGACCTTCACACATATATACACACTATTTAGAGTTATTGATATCTGTCGACCAGGAAAGAATATGGTAAGTTTATTCAAAGGCGCTCGACTCTGCTGCAGGTAAGTTGCAACGTAGATTATATTAATATGCATATCAAATGTTGTATACAATATACTAGGATGGATAGAAATATCACCGAATATACTGTATGATTTACTTAAATTCTTGAACAAATGAGAGCTTATAATTTAATTATTCACCCACCAGTACACGGTAATGTACTGATCCTTTCTCTCTACAGGTACTACAAATCATGTGGAACGTGCCACCTAGCAAGGCGACGCTCGAGTGTTTTTGAAGCCTTACCCATGTGCTCGAAGGCTTGAAGTTGCTCTTTTGAAGACTCCACGGTACATCAGTCCAAGAAATATGGCTCGACTTTCCTCGATACCAGGTGGTTTGAATATTTTATTGTAAAAGGGGGATGTAATATATAAAACGACTATCTCATCAGTATTTATTTTTTAATCGAGTCAAGTTGTAAGTCTGCATGACAACTATTATAATAGAGTCTTATAAATAATATTTATTATTAATAAAAATAAATGTTTCCTTTTGCTCCAAATCTGTTGTTCAATTTCTCTGCGTACTCTATTAGATGTTGTATTTCGGATAACCTTATGACTTTGTCTTGTGCGAGCACAACTTAGGTTTGTACGACATCACGTCCGAGAGGCTTTACATCCTTTGGCTTTCCATCTTAAGTTTTGAAACTTTTGACCTTTTGTCGATGGGATTAGTTATTCCATATAATGAGTCTGTAATATTTTTTGAGACTATTGTGAGTTTCCTTCTTAATACAGAAGTTGCGGGACCTGCGGTCACGATCGATTCGAACGCTTCGAGTGGCTCTAACAGCTTGAAGGCCGAACCATTGGTTAACCCAATTGAACGGATATTGCGCATGATGGAATCGCAACAACGGGCCGATTCTCGACAAACGCAGTTGGAGAACAGGTTCGTGGACCAATTCAAGGTGTAGCAGAAGCAGCTTGACATTTTGTAACAAATCGTTCAGACAATCATGGCCAATAACAATCATTCTGCAACCGTGCCTACCGTAACAGAGCAACGAACCAACATAACAAAGTCGACACTGTCGAGACTCAGCCTGTACTTACGAAGTATGCTTCCTCCGAAATCTCAGAATTCAAGAAGATGTGCAATACTTCATTCAAAGGAATCGAAGATCCTTCTATGGCGCTCGATTGGCTGACAGAATTGGAAGACCACTTTGAAGCAATCGATATGGACGGGTTGAGGCGAGTTGCTTGCTCTCAACTTCAACTTTGGTTGAACATGAACGATTGGTAGGATGTACAGAAATGAGTGATACTCGGAGATAATGAGATGACGAAGATTACTTGTTCCACATTCCATAAAACATTCGAAGGAGAATTCCTTCCTCCAGCAGTTCGTCAAGAAAAGAAGAACAAGTTCATGTAACCGAGGCAAGAGAATATCACAGTTTGCCAATATACATCTGAGTTCAATATGCTTGCCAAGTTTGTAAGTGCACTTCTGCCTGATGCCGCGAGTAGAATACGATGTTTTGAAGTGGGTTTGAGGCCTTCCATCGTCGCACATGTGACCGTTCCAGAATATCAAACGGTGTATCGGCTCTCAATTATCTATTCCCCTCGAGCTCTAGAGCTACTTCCGGTGCTGTGCATCATGTCAATCATAAATGTTATAGTATACAAGAGGCAACAACTTGTACAAGCATGCCAATCATGAAACCAATGATGGCTACGAAAGGTGGAACCCTATACCTCATTGCAACAAATGCAACCGGGATGGGCATTACACGAATGATTGTCGAGCGAGAGATGGAGCTTGCTTCAATTGTGATTAAGTAGGCCATATCACATGCAACTGCTTAGAAGGTAGACCGAATCAACGCCTTCCATAACTGCAGAATCAGCAAAATCGAGGCCAAGTACCTCAAGCTCCCCAGTCGGCATAAAAAAATGGCCAAGATCGTCGTCCCGATGCCCGAGAACGCATATACACCATGACTCGAGATGAGGCATTTACCTCAGATAGAGTCGTGACAGGTATAGTACTTTTTTATAATAGGCCTGTACGTGTACTGTTTGATTTTAGTGTCATACGTAGCTTTATATTGGTAGACTTTGCCGTAGAATACAAATTTTCTATGACATCGCAATGCTTTAATCTTAGTGTTAGCACACCTTCGGGCACACTCAGGCTACAGAGACGGAATCATTTTTATCAGAGGCAAAAAGAAGTATCTTGATGCGATAGTTCTAGATATTAAGGACTACGACATCATACTGAAAATGGATTGGCTCGATACTTGTAATGCCACCATTGATTGTGCAGGAAAGAGGCCCACATTTCGTCTACCTGGAGAGAAAAATTTTGCTACTTTTGTGGAAAAGTGTCAACGACGTGCATGGTAATATCGACAATTTCTGCTCGAAGGATGCTGCATTCCGACTATCAAGGATACTAAGCGTTCGTTCACGACATAAGACATGATGGTGCAAATGCAGTCAAACCGACGTTGTGGCAGAATTTTTCCACGTATTCTCGGATGAGCTGCCTAGTATGCCACTCGATTGAAAAATCGAATTCACCCTTGATATCTTTTTTGACACTTGCCCAATTTTCAAGGCTCCGTACAGAATGGCCCCAACAGAACTGAAGGAACTCAAGGTCCAGTTGCAAGAATTGCTCGACAAGGGACACATTCAGTCTACTGTTTCGCCATGGGGAGCACCCATACTATTCGTGAAGAAAAAAGATGGGTCGATGAGTCTGTACGTTGAATACCGAGAGCTGAACAAAGCCACCATCCAGAATAAGTATCCATTGTCCCGTATAGACAACTTATTCGATCAGCTACAAGGCGCCTCGGTGTTTTCAAAGATTGATCTTCGCTTGGGCTATAATAAACTCAAGCTCAAGCCAGATGATGTGCTGAAGCCACTTTCATACTCGATACGACCATTATGAGTTCCTGGTAATGTCATTCGGCTGAACAAATACCCTTGCTACCATCATGGATCTCATGGATCGGGTGTTTCGACCTTTTTTCGATAAATTCATCGTAGTCTACATTGACGATATTCTCGTCTATTCGAAGGATAGAGTGCAGCACGTACAGTGTATATGGACCATACTCTAGACCTTTCATGACAACCGGTTGTATGCAAAGATGAGCAAATATGAATTCTTGCTAAACAGCGTATCATTCCTCGGACACATCATCTTCGCAGAAGGCATCGCAGTATATCCAAGAAAAGTTGAAGATGTTCTTATTGGAAATGACCAGTATCAGTTTGTGAGATTCGTAGCTTCCTCGACTTGACGGGATACTTCCTAAAAGCACCCTAGACGGAGGGTAAATAGGGTCAAGCTAACTTATCAAGCACTAAACGGTTGCTAATGGGCAATTTAAACATTAAGAGTGCAAGAGAAGAAGCAACAATAATACCGACACCCGATTTATCTTGGTATCCTTCCAAGGAACACTCTAGTCCCGGAACTCTCTCCGACTTTAATCTACTATTATAGCAAATAGTACAACATGAGTTTTTATCCGGAGGCTCACCAACTTCTTACACGAGAACGTAAGGCCTCTCCGACTTTAATACAAGAGATTTGATCCGAAGACTCTCCAACTTCATGAGAGCTTTTGTCTGAAGACTCTCCAACTTCAGCCTTTCATAAAAAGTTTTGATCTTTTTACAACCAGATGAAGATCTCACTCTTACAACTCGAGAACACTCTAACACAATTTATGGATTGTCAAATAAAAGCTTTGGTGGAGTATTTGTGGATAAACTTTGGTATATTAGAAAATTTTAGGCTAAAAAGCATCAACCTTGAATGAAGGGGTTCAAGGCCATTTATAACTAAAGTAATGGAAAGTGTAATAATGCAACTTTCAGCCGGCTGATGGATGATCCATCTGATTTCTGCAGAAGTTTGTCGGATCATCCACCTACATACTACAACGGTTATAAATATAGCTATTGTGATCATTAATGGGACATAATCTGACCGTTGGATTTCAAACGATAACATGACAGATTATCCGTCAGATTTTCGTGGATGTCTGTCTGATAATCCGAAAGATCACAGAAGCTTTTTTGTGGTCCATTCGGATCATCTATCGAATTTCTGCGAAGATCCGTCGGATCATTCGAATGTCTGTCCAAATATGATCTAGGGTATTATATACCCTAGCTTTTTATTTTCCATCCATTTCTTGTGTTTACAATTATTCCTAAAACTTAAAACAGACTCTATATATAATTCAGTCGGTGCAGGCTTCTTCAGAGTCTTGAAATGATGATGGAATGTCTTGGCTTCTTTACTTGACAGATTATTGCTTTTCCTTTGACAGCAGCTATCCAAAGATACCCATATTATGAAATATGAATACCTTTTGGGGGCTTCGCCCCTGAAACGACACAGGGGATGCTGCCCTCGATCCCCGCCCGCTAACGGGGCTCCAAAGGTGTCGTTGGACGGTTCAGAAAAATCTTTTGGGATGTTATCGTCTTTAGTCCATCATGATTTCTTAAGTGCGTATGTCTATGTTGATCTTGCTTATTGCTTTATCTGCAAATACATGTTAGACGAATAAAACAATATACAAGTATGATAAAATTAGTACACTTTAGCACTATGCTAAGTTTAATTATAAATAATCTAGTGATAGCATAAAATTAGTAATGGCATAATGTTAAACTTAATCGAATAATTACAATAAAAAACATAGTTAAATTATTGGGCTAACAATCTCCCTCTTTTTTTATTATGGTAAATCGGTTAAGTTTATGATAGATATGATAGAAGCTCATATCACTAATATGTAGAACAATAAGCACATATCACTAAAAGGTGTAAGTATAAGTAAATATGTTATAGTAATTGCATAAAAATTAGTGATAATATAATGCTAAACTTAATAGATTTATCATATTCAAAAATATGATACAATCATTTGGCCAATACTACTGACACTTCGTGAATGACTTTACAAAGATTGCATCGCCCTTGACTCGTCTCACTCAAATGGAAGTCGCTATGAGCGGTCGGACGACTGTGATACTTGCTTCCATGAGCTAAAATACTGGCTCATTTCGGTCCCGATACTCGTGCTTCTTGAAGGTAATGAGGGATTTCAAATCTTCAATGATGCTTCCAGCCAGTGCTTAGGATGTGTGCTCATGCAGCGAAAATAAGATGATATTTTTTGCTTCTAGACAACCAAAGCCGCATAAGAAGAACTATCCCACGCATGACTTGAAATTAGCGACAATTGTGTTCGTGCTAAAACTGTGGCATCGTTATCTTTATGGCATGGCGTACAATAATTTTACTGATCAAAAGAGACTCAAGTATCTCTTCACCCAGAAAGAGCTAATTTTACGGCAGAGACGATGGCTAGAACTGATCAAGGACTATGACTTGACAATTAACTATACGTCAAACAAAGAAAATGTTATGGCAGATGTACTGAGCCAAAAATACATAGCCTCACTATCCATCAACGACCGACTACTTCATAATTTGAAGGATACAGATCGTACACATACTTCTACAACTGAGAGACATATAAGATATTGGGTACATCCGACTGTGTTGGCGGCATGCAATCTAATAAGCTACTAGGGCGACTCGTTTGAGTATCTCGAAGGGATCCACAAATCTTGGACTCAACTTGCCTTTAGCTCCAAACTTGGTGACTCCTCGCATGGATGTTACCTTCAGAAACACGTAATCGCCTTATAAGAACTTGAGGGTTCGTCGATGGGTGTCTACATAGCTCTTCTGTCGACTCTGTGCAATTTTTAGTCTTTTTTGAATGAGCCAGACTCTCTGTACGGTCTGTTCCACCAGTTCCGAGCCAAAAATCTGTCTCTCTCCTACTTCATCTCAGCAAATGAGTGATCTGTACTTACGTCAGTACAAGACTTTATACGGTGTCATCTGGATGCTGAACTGGTAGCTATTATTTTATGCAAATTCTGCTAGCGATAGATGAACATCCAAACTTGACTTCAAGTCAATTATGCAGAGCCGTAACATGCCTTCGAGAATTTGATTCACACATTCCATTTGGCCGTCGGTCTGAGGATGCTATGAACTGATAAAGTTTAACTTACTCCCATAGCCAAATGAAGGATACTCCAGAAGTATGACAAAAATTGCCCATCCTGATCTGAGATGACGGATAGTGGTACTCCGTGTAGTCGTACAATCTCGTCAAAGTAGATCTCGGTCAGCTGAATCTGAAGGCGAACTTGTCGTTAGTAGAGGAACTTATCCATGTCTTAGAGCGTAAAGATAAATTGCATCAAAATTATATAATCCCTCTCATTCGTGTGCTATGGAGGAACCATTCGGTCGAAGAGTCGACCTGGGAGCACGATTCAATTATGTAGGAGAAGTTTCTATTATTGTTTTCCTAGAGGTAGGTTTTATTCTTAAGTTTCAAGAATAAAATTCTTTCTTAGTTGGTTAAGATGTAGTGCCTCATCCCAACTTCGTATCCTATTTTTTGTTCGTGATGCGGGAACACTATTAAAAAATACTGTCGCTATCGATTGGTCGGGACCGATTGAGTTAATATCATTTTCTCGTTAGGGAATGACTTCTTCGAAATCAAGTCCCATATTTAGCAAGTTGTGCCTCGAGGATAGACTCTGTAGCTGAGTCAGGAGAGACCTCCCGTTGCTCTATTTTTTATGTCGCATGTGCTTCTTTGGCTTTTGTTTTGTGAATGCATTTTCGTAAATGATTTTGATGGATTTGATTTGCTTGTATTCTTCGTATTTCATATCGAACTCAGAATAAAAGGGTAAAGTGCTGATCCATTGTTTATGCGATTTTAGGTGATCGATAGGCGCAGTCTAAGTGCAACCGACCTCTTTCCCTCACCTCAGTAAAATTAAGGTGAGTGGCTGACCCTTCTCTCCCTTGACCCTCTTACCTTCTAAACTAATCGACGACACAAAAGAACTATTTCACGACTTCTCACATATACTTGCTATAGAACTGTTATGCCATGATCTACTACATGTTTACTTGTTATGCCTAATATAGAACTGTGTTAATGAATAAATCAATTAATGAATAGTTATTGTCATGATAAGGCGGGATATGATACAATGGCTGAGTTTCTTATAAATTTGTAGACCATACATAAATAACTAGTTCAGTTTAGCTTGGTCATTGGATAACTTGTGCACAAGGGAGTTAGTTGTCACTCCCATTTTCTATTATATATATTTTCAGCATACTTGTACGAATTTTTGACATTGTCAGGTGACCCATATTTAGACTTGTCTTGTTTAATCTTTGCTTGGTTTAGTTTTGGTTTGGTTCACCTTGGTTCATTATGGCATGTTAACTTGGATTGGTTTGATTTGGTTTGGGTTGGGTTGAGATAAGAAGGCTTCGTATATATACCAACTTCTTCTCTCTCTTCTCATTAATTCCATTAGCTCCTCTCCTCCTTCTCCATTACTCCTCCCACCAACCTAAGGCAAGTGCAACTTGTTCCATGGAGAACATGATGATTCCTATTTTTATTGTTCTATTCTCTTCTTTGCATTGTTATAAGCATCTTTAGAACTTGGATTTTGATTTTGTTGGGTATATTTTTGTAGATCTAACTTTTAAGTTTTTTATTTTATTTTTCTTGATTTTGATCTCTAAAAACATGGTATTTCCAAAATCTAATAGTTTCATGTTGTGGGGATTCAATTCTTCCCAAATTTTGGTTTGAATCACTTGATTTTGACTTATTTTGAGAAAGTTACGACTGTTGCAGTGTTCATGGTCCCCACACATCTTCGGTGCTATCGAGACGATAAATAGTATTGCGTTCACGCTTTGCATGCCATGCGCCGTGCATCTGCACCCGTGTACCGTGCATATGTGCCCTGTGTGTCGTGCATCCGTGCCCCCGTACGCTGTAGCCAGTTTTGTCCACGCGCGTCGTACGCCCGTGTCTTTCGTTTATCGTGTACCATTGCCAGTTTTGCCATGCGTGTAGCAAGATTTGCGTGTCGTACGTTCGTATTTTTTTCGTTCGCCCGTACGTCATGCATACACGTACCGTGTACATTTCGTTTGTCGTACGCCCGTGTGCGTGCATCTGTGCCCCGTGCACCGTGGCCAATGTGCAGCGCATTTCGCGCATCGCACGCCCTCGTGTTTCATTTGCCGTGAGTCCGTGCGCTGTGCATCCGCACCCAGTGCCGTGCACCTATGCGCCGTATATTTCCTGTGCCACACGCTCGCGTATTTCGTTTGTCGTTCGCCTGCGCACCATGCATCCACGCCCCGTGCACCGATGGCCAGTTTTGTCCGTGCACATGCACGAATGACTGTTTTTGCATATTTAAGCTGTTTTATAACTAAAATCTTGTAAAACTCAAAACATGAAAGTTGTAGACCTCCATCTTGGCTTCAGGAATCTTTATGTCTCACTTTAACTGGAGTTCATATGTGACTGATAGTTTTAATCACCCGTGGATATTCTTGATCTTCTTTGCATGTTTTCTACTTCGCATAAATTACGACGACCCGACTTGATAATCTTGAGATAGTAACTTGAACTCGAACATGATAATATGATCCTATTTTGATAGTATCCCGTCGAGGCACACTCCTGACAAGTATTCTTGATATGACAAGTGAACCTGATATGACATGTATAACCTGAATGTTGTTGCGACAGCTACTCTTGTCTTACTAGTTTAACTCTTCTCTTGACTCCGTGGTTGATTTTCTCGAATGTGTTTATACAAGATACCAGTCGTGTCTTGTATCATGTCTAAGACATTGATTCCTAGTTACTACGGTCAGGGATTTATAATGAATCTGACTATATTAAATGACTAGATTGATCAAGTAGCTCATATAGAGAGATTTTCTAGTTATAGGCGATCCCAGCCACACTTGTGGACTTGTAGCATGCCATCGAGTAGGACGTATTTCCAATATACTGTCATGTGTTGCACTTCTTCTATCCTAAGTACTCAAGTACACCAAAAATCTTGATAACTCTCATAACTTGATAATTCTCATAACTTTTGCCTGGATAGCCTGGATAGTCTGCAGGGCTTGTGACTGTGGGAATATCTCAACTGCATCTTGTTAGTAGCTAGGCCTGTGATAATCCTAGTTAGCTAATAATAGCAAGTCGTAGGACTTGATTGGCCATGCCTGAATGATTTTCTCATGATTAACATGAAAATTATATTCCACCACTTGTTCTTTCTGATGCAAGCTAAAATGTTTATTTTAACTCATGTCTTTTATGTTATTATAATTATGTTCTCGTATCTATTCTGCTATTCATATATACTGGTTTTAGTTCATAAGTGGAGCCTCCCTTGTGGTACTTGCTCTTTCTGGGGTCTGACCCAGCTGGTTTTGTATGGCCAGATTTTAGAGTGACCCGAGAATTTAACTGCTTTCCAGCCAGATGGTGAACACCAGGAGTAACCATGGCAACGAGTGGGTTTCTTATATTGCTCTCATACTCTAATGTAACTTATTCTTTTGAGGTGTTTAGCCGCCGAACATGTGTTAGCTCATGATGAAACTTTATTTCTGTCTGCCTAAGGGCTGTAACATGATTGGAAAATCCTAGGATTGATCATGTATGACTTAACTCTTGCTAGTCTTCACATTGTGTATGACTAGCTTCCTGATTATCTGAATATTCAATGTTTGGGACGTTTTACTTTTGTATTTATGATGATCTAACATCTTGTAACAGTTATTTGCTTGCTTGAGATTGAGACACTAGGCTTGTTCTTGACCATAAGAGACTGATGGATTGTAGATAAACCCTCATGTATCTAGACAGCCATGACCGTATTGCGAAGTGTGTTGCACTCCAATAAACGTAGTTGGTTGTGTCTGTCCCCCGTTCTCCAGTATTTTAATTTGGGGCATGACACGATTTAAGTGGTGGCCCATACAAGTCTTCTAAATCAAGACGTGTGAGGTTTTACTGAATAGATGTCTCAATCAGCACTCGCCCTTAATCCCTACTCATGATTTCTAATCTTCCTGAATCTTGATCTGATAATATGCTCTTATCCTTGATCTATCTTGGTCCTTCCTCATTATTTCCTATGTCATTTTCTTCAATGACATTGTCCTTAGTCCTTTCGATCAGCCGGATGGAGCACCTCCAGTGAACCAGCAACAAGTGAACCAACAGCAACCTGGTGACCAAACCCAGCACTCAGGGATAGTATCCCGAGTCATGCCTTCCAGGGAGCAAGAGCCACTAGTACAGCTAGCCCAATATGCAGAGCCTGATAATAGAATTATAATACCCCGCTCTGCACGGTACATTATGTTAAGTCGTTAACTCGAAGAGTTACGTTGACCCAAGGAATTATCGAGCAAGTTTGATGCAAGTGTTAAATTGGCCCGAGAGAAAGCATTGAGTCGGTTCGAAGATTCTATGAAATCGAATCGATGCAACACACAAGTCTGATTCGAACGAACATTGATTTTAGTTGGTTTCTTGCGTAGGCTATTCGTTTAGGCTGAAAAATAAGTGGTTGACATTTTACCTTATTTGCAACGGTATCCGCAAAACCAATTCACCGTCTTGTAATGTACTGAGCCGTAGGCACGGTAAACCAAACCGGTCGGATAATTCAACGAAGCACGAAGTACTCGAATGGCTAAGTCAGAAGAGTTGGCCGTGCAACAAAGTTATAAAATCGAGCCGCATCGGCTCAACAAAATAATAAGGCATATCGGCTTAAAGTGGGAGGACTTTGACCCTTCTTCCTACTCCTTCATGTCTAAGTAAAATATATCATTGTATGCTAAGTTAGCCTATCGAGACCACGAATGTGGCTCGATCGAGAGATAAAAATAGTGCATGTCGAACATTATATTGAACAATTGAAATAAAACGTACACTAAATGTACGAGTCGCTATTGAACATTGAAATATCACAAAGGCGAGCATATCGGTACGCAAGCCATAAGAACATGGAATAACTGTATCGACAAGTGCCTCTGTGCACAAGTCATTTTGTGCCCCCGTGCACGAGTTAGAAGGCTAGCCAATTGAAAGACTATGGAGGAGAGTGCCCTAGTGCACAAGCCATGAATAATAAAACTAAGGCGTAGAACATAGAAATATGGCTTCGAGACATGTGCACGATGCAAGGAATGGCGAATAACTATATCAAAGCGTACGTACGTGCATGAGACTTACAAAAGATGGCTTCGTTGCAAAGAAAACAGTTGCGACACGAATGTGACAAATCTGTTGAATGTGGCATGGTGCCCTAAAATATTTATGGCCTTCGGGACGTTCGTTGATGAACATTGAATTGGGCCATTATGCCAATAGAAATAGAGATAGGTGAATTGTTTGGTTGTATGCTAGTGATGCGCGTTGCATGGTCAAATGGACTTAAAGATATATAGCCCGTGCATATGTGATAGGCTTCCCTCGTACGTGGTACGCCAGGGCGCTGGGATCGTTCGGCTTAGGAGGGATGATTCTTTAAAATCGATATTGATGGTGCACATCATTAAGATGGTTTGCGACCTGCTATTGATGTGATAAGTCACTTACACGAGTAATTTCGAGTCCTCTAATATAAACCGCACAGAGTGATCACCGTCTTAAATATATGATTTAAGAAATATAAGTCCATTCTGGCTTGGAATGCCAGTGATCTTCATATAGTTTAAAGAATGGCGGACTAAAAGTGCAGGCACACAGAGATCCTATACAAGATCACTTATAACATGACAGAAAAATATGGTAGGCGTATTCACCTTACGTCGGGCAAGGGTGAGTGCATCGATGCTAATAAGAAGTCACAAAACAACATGAGATTGATATTAGTTGCCTACTTGCGTATGCAAATAAAATAACATGCTTGCCATGATAACATGTTTTACTGCTTTCGAATATATCATTAACTGATCCTAAGGCAAGGATAGAAAGATAACTAAATTGTTGCATGATTCAATATATCTACAGAATATTGGTTTAATAAAGTGGGTCTCTGATCAGTACGCGAAAGAATTAGTACTGATCTTCCACCATATTGTTTGCAGGTTCAGGAAATGATCTGCTGACGACAGAGCTTCGTTTAAACGCATTGAGGCATAGAATACCGTAGCATATTGAAGCGTACGACCGCATTGACACTCGGACTTACAATATGATGATGCGGCCGAGATATAGAAGACATGATGTGTGGAATGGTGAAATCCTTCGTGGGCAAGAGAGAACCTGAGTGTTGTAGCTAATCTGGCAAATTCAGTTGGGCTATTGAAAGCCTTTGTAACCTCAGTTCATTTATCAAATAAAGAGAATTATTTCATATATTATGTTTTTTCGCTGCTAAACAACAATATCAAAGATAACCATTTGAGAACTTGTCATCTTGCATTGTAGTGCAACTTCAGACTCGTACGGTATCACGCTCCAGCGAGGATGATGATTCGGATAAATCGATACGAGGACGAACAATTTTCGGGGTCGGGCGTGACAAATTGGTATCAGAGCTCTAGGTTCAATTTTCTCAGGCCCCTTGCTTCATTTCAATTCTAAAAAGTTGCCCACCACAATAGAATGACTCTTGACTCTACTCGATGCCTCGCTGGATGTTCCATACAATAAGTCTAATACAAATCATGTAATTTTGTCGTACGTGTTTTAGAAATTATGTGATGTTTGCCAGGAAAGTCGTAAAATTTTTGTTGCTGCAAGTACAGTAAGTCGTAAGATGTGAATTCAAACTTTCATTGCTGCAAGTGTAATACGTCATGAATTGTAAATTAAGATGTTCGTTGTTTCAATGCAACGATCGATATAAGAAATATTGGTTGTATCGATACAATAAAAATCGTAGGATGTTGCTTCATCAATTACAACAAGTTGGTAGTGAATGATGCGTTACAATGAAAATAAAAATTGATATCGAATGTGTTGAACGGATTCGAGCATTGACTTTGATTGTCAAAAATAAATCGTTGCATGAGGTGCAACGGATGCAGAAAATTATTGCACGAGGTGCAACAGACGGAACAAAAATCGTAAGTCGATGAGAATGAATCGTTCGGTTGCGTACCGAACTTGTGTTGGTAAATGATTAATTGGCCGAATTGAGTCAAATTTTGATTAATCAAAAGTTACTGTTGTGATCAGCATGATCACTGCGGAAATCGTAAGTCGGAATAGATTGTTGGTTCATACCGAGTATGATGCGAGGGAAATGACTTGATTTTTTGAGTGGTATATGACAAACCACCTATGCAATCAATGGCTCGATTCTGAGCGGTATATGCAATACCACTTGTGCGATAGATTGCATTAACATGTTGTGAGAATTACGGAAGACTTGTCCGTAATGGATGGGATAGTACCGAGACTCGATTAGAAATTTGTGTGACAGTATGTTGATGCAAGTATTCTTCGATAATCGGTTGGAACGATAGGACGGGGACTCGTATCATTGATTGATACGTCGGACGAAAATTTATGAGTCAGTCGAATGATCGGGACTAGCAAAATGATTTTTCTTCAAGGCATTAATCGAATCGGCAGGATAGGAAACTTGAAACGTTATAAACGAGTCACATGACTTGCGAGCTCAATAAAAATATTAGTCGATGCGAATGGTAATCAAAAGCACAAATTACGAACTCGATAAAATGTTGGTCAATGCGAATTGTAACTGGATCACACAAACTGTGACTCGATAAAAAAAAGTTGGTTAATGCGGGTAAATAGTACCTAAGAGATAGTTGGTTACATTGCGACGAAACTCATTTTAGTACGACTGAAATATACGAAACTTAAAGGACATAATCGTATAACTCGAGGATTCGATGTTGGATAATTGGTAACTCAGTTACGGATCAAAGTATAGCGGGATGAGCCAAATCGGGAAAACGATATGATGCGTATAGAAATATTTCTTGTCAAACTTAGATTATGCGATGCGAGTTAAGTTGACATTGATATAGATTCATAGTTGATCCCCGTATGATCGGAAATCGATACGCTAGAAACGTAAGCACGATGTGAGAATACAAATGGGGCCAGCCTAGATATCGAGATTTTTGTAAATAGCAATACGAGAATTTCAAACTGATTGATCGTAAACTTTGTGATTGATCAGCGCGAGACTATAAAGTCATTGACGATTGTTTTGATGCGTATAGCATCTCGGGTGTCAATCGTGGGTAAAAAGACTCGAACTCAATAAGAGTAGATGTTTCGTGAATTGCAAAATCATCGATGAAGGTGCATGAATTATTCGGAGGATAGTTATGCCTCAGTTGCAAAAATAGAAATGATTATTGTCCGAACATGGGTAGTCCCATAGAATTCGTCGGAACGTGATTTGGCTCCAAAATAATATAGCTTGTTTCGTAGTAACTATCCTTCATTAATGATCCACAATTATCGAGCGTAGCTTCCGGGCAACTGACCCTAGAAGACTTGACTGCCAAATCAAAATGAATGTTGCAGAACCATAACGTGACCTATATGATGTCGTATATGGAATTGCGTCGAGAACAAATATAATATGGTGCATGTTGATGATAAGTCTAGGCATTCGAATAATTGTTTGGGAATTGATGGAACAACTTCGGCTGAGAATGCTACAATCAAATTTTGAGAAATTTTTGAATGAATTCTTGAATGATTATGTTGGTGGACAATTGAACTGGAAATTCACTAATGAACTTAATGATATGAATAGGCAATTTTGAGAATCGTGCTATGCACGAGAGCGAGCGATAAGAGAATGACTTTCAAAGTTATGTCATTGAATTTGGATTCACCTCGCAATTGAGCTTGCGTGAATTAAACTTATATCCAATGTTTCGAGATGGACAAGTTGGGAATGTGGTCAGAAAAATTATACTCGATAGGAATCGAACATAAGACGCATCATAATGACCTTTGTGCTGGAATGATTGTAGCCTTTTAGCACTAAGGACTCGAGTTAAACTTTCTGGTTAAAAAGACCGTTGCCTTGAGCATTGTTAAACAATTGTGTCGGAAGTACCATTGCCTTTGTGCAACATCAATTTAAAAGAAAAATTCAAGCACGGTGTCTAAATAAGTCACCTAGCGGGCGTAGTCCTGAATGTTGATGCATTTGCAAGTCAACAAAAAAAAATCGTATTGAGATCAGTTGCAATATGAAACTTCAGAACTAGTTGGGGCAGCAAATTCGAACGCAAAGGTGTTGCGGAGACTCGTTGCGATCGGATGCGCGACGACTTAACGTGACGCGTAGAATTGATGGTCGGTACGAAACTTATGAGATGAGAAATACGGTTTTGAATCACGTCGCATGTAGTGTAGTAACTTTGCTGAACGAATCATGTATGTATCGAATATACGTATGCGATAAAATTTCGAGAATGGTTGCTAAGAGACAAGTCTGATCAAGAGTACGAGGTGGAAAGTATCTAGGATTGAAAATTTACCTGTCAACTTTGCTCCAATTTTCTACAACTGGGCTTGGCTGAAATATATATATTTCTGGGATGCCATAAGTATGTGTACGATCCAAATCAAGTTGTATAGCAAATTCAAATTGAGCAGCAGAAATGACTGAAAGTTAATGAAAGCTTGCACGAGTATTTGAAACGGAACAAAGATAGTTGGCACGAGATCATGAAACGATCTAGAGAAACATTTGGGTTGTGGGTTTCAGTTCAAGGATGAACCTTGTTTTGAGTAGTATATTATGTAATATCCTGCTCCGCACGGTACATTATACTGAGTCGTTGACTCGAAGAGTTACGTTGTCCCGAGGAATGCATCGAATAAGTTCGATGCATGTTAAATTGGCTCGAGAGAAAGTATTGAGTCGGCTCGAAGATTTTAAGAGATCGAATCGATACAATGAACAAGTCTGATTCGAACGAATATTGATTTTAGTTGATTTCGTGTGCAGGCTATACGTTTACGATGAAAAATAAGAGGTCGATATTTTGCCTTATTTGCGACGGTGTCCATAAAACTAAATCACCGTCTCGCAACGAACTGAGGCATAGGCACGGTAAGCCAAATCGGTCGGATTATTCAATGAAGCACGAAGTGCTCGAATTGCTAACTCAGAAGAGTTGGCCATGCAACAAAGTTATAAAATTGAGCTGCATTGGCTCGGCAAAACGACAAGGTGTATATGCTTAAGGTGGAAGGACTTTGACCCTTCTTTCATACTCCTTCATGTCTAAGTAAAATATATCGTTGTATGCTAAATTAGCCTATCGAGACCACGGGAGCGGCTCGATCAAGCGATAAATATAGTGCATGTCGAACACTAGATAGAACAATTGAAATGAAACGTACATTAAATGTACGAGTCGCTGTTAAACATTAAAATATCACAAAGGTGATCGCCTCGGTGCACAAGCCATAAGAACATGAGATAACTGTATTGGCAAGTGCCTCTATGCACAAGTCATTTCGTGCCCCCGTCACGTTTAGAAGGCTAGCATATTGAAAGACTATGGAGGCAAGTGCCCTAGTGCACAAGCCATGAACAATGAACACTAAGGCGTAGAATATAAAAATACGACTTCGAGGCGTGTATCGAATATACGACGCAAGGAATGGCGAATAACTACATCAAAGCATGTGTACATGCACAAGACTTACAAAAGATGGCTTCGTTACGAAGAGAACGGTTACGGCACGAATATGACGAAATTGTTGAATGTGCATGGTTCCCTGAAATGTTTATGGCCTTTGGGGCGTTTGTTGATAAATAGTGAATTTGGGCATTGTGCCAATAAAAATAGAGATAGGAAAATTGTTTGGTTGTATGCTAGTGATGTGCGTTGCATGGTCAAATAGACTTAAAGATATATAGCCCGTGCACGGGTAATAGGCTACCCTCGAATGTGGTACGCCAGGGTGCTGGGACTGTTCAACTTAGGAGGGATGATTCTTTAAAATCGGTATTGATGGTACACTTCATTAAGATAGTTTGCGACCTGCTATTGATGTGATAAGCCACTTATACGAGTAATTTGGGGTCCTCTAATGTACGAGTTAGCAGCCGCACAGAGTGATCACCATCTTACATATGTGATTTAGGAAAATAAATCCATTCTGGCTTGGAATGCCAGTGACCTTCATATAGTTTAAAGAACGGCGAGCTAAAAGTATAGACACACAGAGATCCTGCGCAAGATCACTTGCAATATGACAGGAAAAGATGGTAGGCATATTCACCTTACGTTGGGCAAGGGTGAGTGCGTCAATGTTGGTAAAAAGTCACAAAACAATATGAGAATAATATTAATTGCATGTTTGCTTACGCAAATCAAATAACTTGCTTGCCATGATAACATGTTTTACTGCTTTCGAATATTTTATGAAATGATTCTAAGGCAAGGATAGAAAGATCACTAAATTTAATGCTGCATGATTCAATATATCTACTTAATATTGGTTTAGTAAAGTAGGTCTTTGATATGTCTGCGAGAGGATTAGTACTAATCTTCCACCAGATTGCTTGCAGGTTCAGGAAATGATCTGCTCGCGGCGGAGCTTTGCTTGAACGCGTTGAGGCATGGAATGTCATAGCGTATTGAGGCGTGCGACCATATTGATGCTCGGACTTGCAACCTGATAGTACGACCAAAATATAGAAGACATGAGATATGGAATAGTGAAATCCTTTATGGTAAGAGAGAACCTGAGTGTTGTAGCCAAACTAGAAAATTCAGTTGGGCTATTGAAAGCCTTTAGAACCTTAGTTCATTTATCGAATGAAGAGAATTATTTTGTATACTTTGTTTCTTCTGCTGCTAAATAACAATATCAAAGATAATTATTTGAGAACTTGTCATCTTGCCTTGTACGAGTGCAATTCCAGACTCGTACGACATCACTTCCAGCGAGAACGATGATTCAAATAAATCGATGCAAGGACGAACAATTTTCTAGATCGGGGCATGAGAAGAACCCTGATGGGACTCATCTGGGACTTTCTTGCATTACAAGATTGTCGAGGTGATGCTCTGCAGTAGACAGTACAAGCAATTGTGGACAGAGTTGGTTATCATGAGAACAATGTAGCCAACAACTTCAAGCACCTGAACCCTTTTTTCTTTGATGGCAGTGAAGATGCTATTACTGCTGATGCTTGGCTTCAAGACATAGAGGTTATTCTGGAGGCATCTAAAATTCCAGCTGAAGAGAAGGTGGCCATCGTACGGTTACAATTATTGGACTTAGCCCGTAGCTGGTGGGCGATGTAGGTAGTTAGTATGGTGATGCCTATCATGTGGGCTGTATTCAGCAATAAATTTTAGACGAAGTAATTTGATACAGTAGCTCGCTATTATCTGCAGACAAAGAATTTCAGAGTATCGCAGAGCAAATGGGTTGTGCTTTGCTTGTGGGGCATCAGACCACTAAATTGGTTCATGACCGAAAGGAGTCAGTTTATCTTCATCAACCCTAACTAGTCCATCGGTTAGGGAACCAGCACCAGTGTAGCACAGCAGCAGTATCAGCCTCCGAGGGCGGCCTCAGGCTCAAGTATTCCAACAGCAAAAGCTATAGCAGTATGCTCAGGCTCAAGCTTAGATTTAGAATAGACAAAGAGGTCACCAGCAGAGGGGACCAGCACTAAGAGGACAGGGTCAATCTATGGCTCTGATAGTAGCAGAAGAATTAGCATTAGGTGAGGTGGTGGCAGGTACCATTCTCGTCAACTCTTTTCTCGTAACAGTATTATTTGAATCGGGTGCATCGCATTCATTTTTGTCTGCACGATATGCAATACAAATAGGATTAGAGCCCGAGTCATCATCAGTAAGGCTCAATATACTTACTGATAACGGTCTTATGGGAGTAGATAGAGTCTATTCCTCATGTCGAATCATAGTTATCGGTAGAGAGTTTTTTTGCTAGATTGATAGAATTTCTGATGGCTGACTATGATGTAGTCCTAGGAATGGATTGGTTGAAGGATCAATATGCAAGAGTAGACTACTATATTGGCAAGATTATTTTTGGTATTCTCGGCGAAGAAAAATTTTCATCTTCCACAGGCGAAGTAGAGCCTTCTCCACCAATCTTGCGGATATCAGTAGCAGAAGCTGTCACGACCCACACCCGGATATTCGGGCACGAGTGCGTAGGCCACGCCCAGCCTACATCGCAGTATCGGTGGTAGAACGCTGTCAAGTACCCAATAAATATCTATAACATCTAAATGTTCCATAATATCATATGTACTCAAATTACATCACAACAACTGAGGAAAATATGAAATAGGAAAGATATCAATAACTCTGAAACAACTAAAGTCTATAAATGAATATATAACCAGAATCTATCGGAGACAAATCCGATAACGAAACACAAATCAAAATATAATAGCCTAGAACTCCCAGGAGATAACTCACAATGAATAGAACATCGAGATCCGTCTCAGCTAGCGTCATCCTGCAGTCCTATAATGAGGGGCATAACAATTCCTAAAAATGTGGTTATCCAGTCAGGATTGGAGCGAAGCACATAACTCTAAAGCAGTTCCATGGCAAGGTAGGAAATACATAACTCGTAATAGAATAAAATACATGACATACTATAATAGAAATACAGGAATATAGGAATAAGAATAAGGAAACTGAATACATGAATAAAATAGAGAATCTACGAACTATAATAAATATAAGTAATTCAGAGCACAAGGCAGTTATGTGATTGGTTTAGGTTATACATGATTATTCTACGATAACTCGATTATACGTGAAGGCATAATCGACATAAACATGATTACACTAGAGGGATTTAATCACATAACTACTTCTACTCCCCCGCCCCAATCAATATACAAAGATCTGATCAAGACACGTTATGTACATGATTATTATTTATACATGAAGCACATATGAGAACATGAGAGTACATGAGAGCACATGAGAGTACATGAATAATATGAATACAAGGAGTACACGATATACATGATAAAGTACATAAATATGAAATACTCGATGCATCCGATAAGGGGATAACATCTCATCAAGATCCATATAGTACTAATCCGTGATAAAAATATGTTAGCATCAAGTAAAGTAGTCTAGAGCAGGCAATATAGATACTATCATAATGAACACAATCTGAGAATATATTTGCCTGAATTAGTTGGAGTCGACATATACGACAGGAATGTATCGACACAGGATAATATGATGCTATGCTCTACCAGATGGTCCACAAATGATGGCACTGGTGGTTCTATTGAGTCCAAAATAGTTCAAATAGCCTAGTTTGATATACAGAAGCCTAAGATTATAGTTCGACACAAAAATCGAATCAAGAATCGAAAAATGACTATAATAGTCGTGATTTGAATTTAGAAGGAAAGCATAATTAATTACATAAGTCTGTTTGGAAAAATATTTTTAAACTAAGTTTTATTAATATAAATATTTGAAATAACATTCAAAGATATTTATTGGACTAATTCCTTAATTGGCAAATACGATTTATAGGTAACATATGTATTCTAATTAGATAATTACTTTATTCATATTTTAGATAATTATTTGAAAATCAAGCAAATCAATTCAGGACAAAAACCCTCAACTTTACAAGTATAATTTTTTTAGGTTAAAACCATATTTGAAATACCATAATTATAATAATATTTAGAAACTATATTTTGTAAATCAACTACTTTTAGATAATATTTCAAAACTTAGAATAATATTTGGAAAATAGGTTTCATCTAGCCAAAAATATTTAGGACTAACATTTTATAGATTTATTTACTAGGCAAATATTACCTTAGGAAAATATATCATAAAAATTTCAAATAACATAATTACCAAATATTATTACTACCATATAATAGTATAAAGTATGCATGTATATATTATTCATACCTACCAATACGTATGGGCTTTAAATCCCAGCCCACTATTTAATCTACTGCCCTTATAACTAACTAGCATAATTCCTAACCTATATATTAATATCATTAATAACATATTAATCACTAATTACAATAAAAATATTAATCTAAACCAAAACCTTAATTAAATACTAATTAATAGCTCTAACCTAACTACATAAATAAACAAAAAGGGAGGTCATGAGCTGCTAGCTCATTCATCAAATCCTCATTTTCCGTTATAACACAAATCATCTCTAACCCACAGCATCAGATCCCAACTTCTTTAACCCTTAAATAAATAAACGAGAGAGAGGCATATCCCTTCCATTCGGACAAACCTTGCAAATTTTGAAAGGGAAGAAAATCAGGGAGAGGGAAAACTCACGACGGGCTCGGCAGAGGGAGAAGCGACGGGCGGAGGGAGTTGTAGCGCGCCTGGATCTGCACGCGTCGACAGAGAGAAGGCAGCGTCGTGTTGTAGTGGTGCTCTAGGTATGCGGGGGTCTCGTCGACTGAAGTGCTCAACGGCGGAGGAGACTAAGGAAAAGGTGGCCGAGGGTTGCTCGACCGGATCTGGCTGGGGATGCGAAGCCGGACGGAGAGGAGCAGCCCAGGTGGAGCTGTAAATGAGAGCGGGTGCATGATAGAGTACTAGCCGGAGTTGGCCCCGACGGGTGGTGGTCGACCGCTAGGTCAGTGGGTCTCCTCTCTCTCTCTCTCTCTCTCCTGTGATGGTTGGTTTTGGTGGCGGGGATGAGATGATGGGGGTGTGCGGTAGTTGGTCGACCAGGAGGTAAAGGTGTTGGTCGTGGTTGGTCGGTTGGGTAGCGCCCATGGTGGTGCCTGTGGCGGTTTTGGTGGTTGCTCGGGTGGTAGGGTTCGGACATGTATGGTCAGAGGTGGTGGTGGTTTTGGGGAGTTATCAGGGAATGGGATGGCTGACCGGAGATGGCAGCATTGGTGGTGAGGACAGGCTATGCTGGGATGGTGGCGATGGTGATTGGGTGATGGTGGTGGTTGTGGATTGGAATAGGGGCTGGCCGGGAGAAGATGAGCTGAAGGTGTCTGCCATGGCAGGAATGAGGCGGAGATGGCTGGGTCACTGGCTGTCATGGTGGTGGTTGTGTGTGTTGTGGTCGAGGATGGGTGAGTAGGGTGATGGCAGCTGGTAGTTAGGATTAGGAATTTTTGTTATGACGTAACTTTTGGGGATGTGTGCTATTTATACGGTAGGGTGGAAAACCCTAAGGACAAATATATATATATATATATATATATATATATATATATATATATATATATATATATAATTAGGGAATAGTGAAAATACTAACCACTAAACTAATCACTAACTACTAATTGATATCCGCTAACACATGCTATTAATTTAATTAGTTAATTAATAAAATCTAGCTAATTACAATTTAGCTAAGATTTCCACTACTAACAAAACAAAGTCGTTGCCCACAATCTAGCCTAGGGCTTGGTAGGCTTGAATTATGACCGAAGTGGTCTAAACCAAAACCGAGGAAAAATATAATAACTCAAATCATTATATCTATAACATTTCAAAATAAGTATTTATCAGTGATAAAACATATTTAATTTAAAATTAATATTTTGACATACTACGTACAGAAATGAAATATTTATATCTTATGAATTATTTTGAAAAAAGACAAGTACTATATATATGACAAAGTTCCATATAATATAGTTTTTCTCAAAATCAAGGACTTAATAAATTAACGGTAGCATATCACGATCAAAATATGTTTTATATTAAAAGTTTTGTTTTCAGAAAAAATTTGGAGAGTAGAAAAAATACAAAGATTTGAAAATTTTCAAAAATCCGATTAACGGAGGTTACAGAAGCAGTTGAGTTTCCCAGAGTAGTAGAAGAATTTTTTGACGTATTTCTCGAAGAGCTTCCAAGCATGCCGCCAGAAAGAAAAAAGATAGAGTTCACTATTGATTTAATTCCAGGTACGGCACCGGTATCAGAAAGAGTCTACAGAATGACACCATCAGAATTGGAGATCATGTACAAGATGATTGAAGAATTCAAAACCAAAGGATTCATTCGTGCTAGTAGATCACCTTGGGGAGCCCTGATGCTTCTTGTGAAGAAGGAAGGTACATCAATATTTGTATTGATTATTGTACCTTGAATTATGTAACAATCAAGAACAAATATCTCCTACCAAGGATAGATAATTTATTCGATCAACTAAGTAGGGCAGCAGTATTTTTGAAGATTGACTTACAATCAGGATACCATCAAATCAGAATCAGAGAGAAAGACATCCCGAAGATGGCATTCTGATCAAGATATGGACATTTGGAGTTTCTCGTTATGCCATTCGGAGCAACCAATGTGCCAGTAGTATTTATGGATCTCATGAATCACATATGCATGCCCTATTTGGATCAGTTCGTAATAGTACTTATAGACAACATCTTAGTCTATAGCAAGAGTGAAGTAGAGCATGAGCAACATCTCCGGGTAGTCCTTCAGATTCTTAGAGAGCATCAGTTGCATGCAAAGTTCAGCAAGTATAAATTTTGGCTTGATCACATTTCGTACTTAGGTCACATCATCACTAGAGGTGGAGTGGAAGTGGATCCCCAGAAGATAGTGGCTATAGAGACATGGCCAGTATCTAGCACCGTCGTAGAAGTTCGCAATTTTCTTGGATTGGCAGGTTATTACCGATGATTTGTATCAAACTTTGCTCAAATTTTAGTACCCTTGACGCAGTTGGCATGCAAGGATATAGAGTTTACTTGGACAGCAAAATGTTAGATTTTATTCGAGAAGTTGAAACAAGGAATGATTACGGTACCCTTGTTTACGCTTCCAGATAGAAGTGGAGGATTTTTAGTTTATTATGACGCTTTAGGCAGAGGATTAGGATGTGTCCTAATGTAACATGGTAAGGTAGTATCTTATGCATCATGTTAACTTTATGATTATGAGAAGAATTATCCAACACATGACTTGGAGTTAGCAGCAGCAATTTTTGTACTCAAGCTTCTAGAGGCATTACTTGTATGGGGATCAGGTAGAAATTTTTACTAACCACAAGAGTCTCAAATTTGTGTTTACCCAGAAGGATCTCAACAAGCGTCAGAGAAGATGGCTAGAATTACTAGTAGATTATGACATCCACCTGCAGTATTCTCCTGGAAAGACCAACGCAGTTGCAAATGCGTTAAGTAGAAGAGTAGGAGATTATTTTCTAACAACACGGTCCGAGTTATTTGTAGATCTTCAGAATATGGGAATAGAGATAGTTCTTCTTACCAATATGGCATTGATGGCTAGTATGCAAGTTCAATCCAGCATAGCTGAGAGAATCAAAATAGCTAAATCAATGAATTCCAAGCTTCAGCGTCTTAGGACAGAATGTAAAACAGGACGAAAAGTAGAGTTATGCATTCACGAAGATGGCACACTCTAACATGGAAGACGTCTTTGTATACCCAGCAGTGATATCAAGCAAGAGATCATGACGGAGGCTTATAGTTCACAGTATTTAATTCATTCCGGTAGCAAGAAGATGTATCGTGATATTCATCAATATTTGTAGTAGAATGGCATGAAGAGGGAGATAGCTCGGTTTGTCTCTCGTTGTTTAGTTTTCCAGCAAGTCAAGGCTGAACATCAGAGACCAGGTGGAATTCTTCAACCTTTATTGATCCCAGAATGAAAATGGAAGCATATTACCATAGATTTTGTGACTGGGTTACCTAAATCCCGAGCTAGGAGAGTTGCAATATGGGTTATAGTTGCCGGCTCAAAAAAGTAGCTCATGTTCTCCCTTTCAGAATTGGTCAGTCGACGGATCAGCTTGTAGAGATGTACCTCAGACAGATAGTTAGATTGCATGGAGTGCCAGTTAGTATCGTATCTGACAGAGATTCGAGATTTATATCACACTTTTGGCAGAGTCTTCAAGAGAGTTTGGGGACTTATCTCAAGTTTAGTTCAACTTATCATCCGTAGACAGATGGCCAGTCGGAGCACACAATTCAAACTCTTGAGGATATGTTACGATCCTGTACGCTTAACTTTGGTGGTTCATAGAAAAATCACCAACATCTAGTGGAGTTCTCCTACAATAATAATTTCTAGGCCAGTATCCAGATGGCACCATTTGAGGCAATATATGGCAAGAAGTGCAGATCACCTGTAGCCTGGGATGATATAGGCAAAGGCAGATGATTGGTCCAAAAATGGTTACTCAGACTATTGAGGTGGTCAGATAAGTTAGATATCATCTTCAAGTTACCCAAGATCGTCAATATTATTGGGCCGATTCTCATCGGTGTCCTCTTGAGTTTTCTATTAGCGACTACGTATTCCTTAGGATCTCGCCTACCTGTGGCGTCATTCAATTCGACGTATGGAAAAAGCTTAGTCCTAGGTATATAAGGCCATTTGATATTCTTGAACAAGTAGGAGACGTGTCATATCATCTCGCTCTTCCACCATTGTTACATGAAGTACATAACGTGTTCCATGTATCCCAATTGCTATGGTATATCCCAGATCAAAGCCACATCCTTGATCATTCAGAATTGGTTGTTTGGTACCAACCTTTCGTATGAGGAAAGGCCCGTATCCATATTGGACCGAAAAGAAAAGGAACTCAAGAATAAGACTACTAGTTTAGTCCATGTTGCTTGGGGTTATCACTCTTTGGTGAGTCAACCTGGGAATGTGAGGATGATATTCGATCACGATATCCACACATGTTTGACTCACAAGGTATAATATCTTTCTTATGTCTTATGCCCTAAATTTTTTGCTTGTATAAATGATTGCTTGATTGACTGCTAGACATAGATTGCATATAATTAGTATAGCTTGTCCCGATACCTCTAGGCTCTTGATTAAATTTTGAGGATAAAATTCTTCTAAGGTGGGTAGAGTTGTCACTTCCGTTTTTCGTTATATTTGTACGAATTTTTGACATTGTCAGGTGACTCGTATTTAGACCTATCTTGCTTAATCTTGGCTTGGTTTAGTTTTAGTTTGGCTCACTTTGGTTCATCATGGTATGTTAACTTGGCTTGGTTTGGTTTGGACTGGGTTAAGATGAGAAGGCTTGGTATATATACCAAATCCTTCTCTCTCTTCTCATTAATTCCATTAAATCTTCTGCTCCTTCTCCATTACTCCTCCCACCAACCTAAGACAAGTGCAACTTGATCCATGGAGAACATGATTATTCCTTTTTTTGTTATGTTCTCTTTCTTGCATGATTCTAAGCATCTTTAGAACTTGGGATTTTTGGTTTTGTTGGGTATATTTTTATAGATCAAAGTTTTAAGTTATTTATATTTTTCTTGATTTTGATCTCTAAAAACTTGGTATTTCCCAAATCTAATAGTTTCATGTTGTGGAGAATTCAATTCTAACTAAATTTTGCTTTTGAATCGCTTGATTTTGACTTGTTTTGAGGAAGTTACAACCATTCTCGTATTCATGGTCTCCACACATCTTCAGTGCTGTCGGGATGATGAACAGTACCGCACATGCCCGCGTGCCGTATCTAGTTTTGTCCAAGCACACAGCGCATTTTGTGCATCGCGCGCTCACGTGTTTCGTTTGTCGCATGCCCGTGCGTCGTGCATCCGCGCGTAGCGGCCAGTTTTGTCCACACGCGTAGCGCATTTCGTGTACCACGTGCCAGCGCATTTTGTTTACCATGTGTCATGCGTCCGTGTCCCGTATATAGTGGCCAATTTTTTCTACGAACTGTGTGCCCGCGTATTTCGTTTACTGTGCGGCCGTGCGCCGTGCATCTGTGCCCCTTGCACCGTGGTCAGTTTTGTCTACGCGCGCAGCACATTTCGCGCGTCGCGCGCCCGCTCTTTTTGTTTTCCGTGCGCCCGTGTGCCGTGCACCCACGCACAGCATGTGTCATACGCCCATGCATTTCGTTTGCTGTGCGCCCACGTGTCGTTCATCCGCGCCCCGTGCGCTATAGCCAATTTTGTCCGCGCATGCGTGAGTGACTGTTTTTGCCTGTTTAAGCTATTTTGTAGCTACATTCTTGTAAAACACAAAACATAAAAGTTGTAGATCTTCGTTTTGGCTTCACGAATCTTTATGTCTTACTTCAACTAGAGTTCATATGCGACTGATAGTTTTAATCACCTGTGGATGTTCTTGATCTTCTTTGTACGTTTTCTGTACTTGGCATAAATTGCGACGACCCTACTTGATAATCGTAAACTAGTAACTTGAACTTGAACATGATAACATAATCCCATCTTGATAATCTTAATAGTAGCTCGTCGATGCACACTCCTGACAAGTATTCTTGATATGACAAATAAACCTGATATGACATGTATAACCTGAATGATGTTGTGCAGCTACTCATGTCTTGCTAGTTTAACTCTTGTCTTGACTTCGTGGTTGATTTTCTCGATTGTGCTTATACAAGATACCTGTCAAGTCTTGCATCATATCTAGGACATAGATTTCTGGTTACCACGGTCTGGGATTCATAATAAATCTGACTAGGTTAAACGACTATATTGATCAAGTAGCTCATATAGAGAGATTTTTCAGTTACAGGCGATCTTGTTATCCCGGTCACACCTATGGACTTGTAGCCTGCTGTCGAATAGGACGTATTTTTAGCACACTGTCTGTCACGACCCGTACCTTATTTAGGGGAACGAGAATGTGGGTACGTCCAGCCTACGCCGCAGTATCGGCGGTAGAATGTTGTATAGGTCATCTACAACATCTAACATCTAACAACAAGATATATAAACCTGTCATCTCCGTACGGAGATATAATATAACATCTCAACTTTGTATCTCAATCACAAGTCTAGGGACGATAGAGCACGATATGGAATAAGATAAAAGAAAAAAAGAACTGAATATATAAGTAAAGTCATCACAACACACATATAGATATCCAACACAAATAAATACAAATCCTGAATATAACTAAGTCTCAACTAACAATCGGAACAATCCGATACAAACTGAAAGCTATAAGTACTAGACTAAACTAGGCACCCTCTACTGAGCTGGATGCTCCTCAGGCTCCTGAATGTCACCCTCATATGCCCCATAGAAGGTAGGACAGTCATCATCATCATCTATAATATTTTCAACAGGTCCAGTCAGGACAGGAGCGAGCACAATACATCTCACATAGTTTATATAATGTTAGAAAATATAAAGCATGCAAAAGAGTAAGATACATGGACTGTAAGGAAATATATATGAAAACGAGATAGATTTGATAACTGGAAATATCTATATACATGATAAGTAAGAACTGTAAGTAACTTGTGATTTAGAGCATGAGATGGTTATATAAACGGGTTAGGACAATGCAAGGGTAACTCCATCATACGTGAGTGTACAATGGATATATACATAATTTTCACAAGATTTTACAAGATAGAATTTTGATCACATAACCATTTCCTACTCACCCTCTCCAATCAATACACAAGGATCTAGTCAAGTTACGTTACCTTGTACAAAAGGTTTTTATCACGTTTGCTCACATGATCATGAGAGTACAAGATTGCACAAGAGTATACATGAATAGCGGTGTACATGAAATACAAGATGTTCATGAAAAGCATATGACAACTGTATCTGATACACCCCGAGGAGGATAACATCGCATGACAAGATCCATATAGTACCAATCCGTGATAATAACGTTACAATATAAAGTAATCTAGAGCAATAATATAAATCCTAGCAAGTATGAAACGGTCAGAGAATATACTCGCTTGATATCCTGAATGACTGATATGAATAGATGTCCGAACTGATGTCATAGAGTCCTAATTAGACACATATTATAAAGAGTTCAATTTGAAATGATAGAAATTTATAATACAATCTACATGTTTCTAAGTCAATCTAGATCAAGTCAACTCTTGGCCAACTCTAAGTCAACTCTGGTCTACCTTGGGTCAAACTACGAGTCAAGGTTAAGCTTTTATGGTTTTGGTCAAACTTAGATTAGTGGTCAACATCTATGATACTTAGGATATATTAATATATATACATACCACATATATCCTTACCCATATAGTACCACCCTAACACATACATATATATATATCATATATCAAGTATATACATATCCTCACTATGAACCATAACCTATATATATATAATCTCATAATATATATAGATACTATATAACCCAAAAATTTATATACCTATCTATATAACCCTTCCACAATCTAACATTACCTACTCAAACTCAAACACTTAGACACTAACCCACTAACACTAGGATACCATATCGACCTTGGTCATATCGGCATCCCAATACCAATACCCTGGTTGGACTCCAATACCTTAACTTGTGTAAACCTAATCTTATCTTGATATCTTGATACCTTACATTGGTACCTTGATAACATACCTTGGTCATAAGATAAACTAATCATTTACCTTGAAGGTAAAGGTAATTCATATTTACCTTAAGATACTAACTTGGTATCATGAGATACCAAGATTCCCTTCAAATATCTTATTAACTATCTAATGTACTAACATAACATCTTAACTAATATCTAACATATAACCTATAGAGACTAACTTGCTAACATACCAATATCTAGAACTAACATAACCTACTAACATATCAATATCTAACATACTAGATATCTAACATCAAACTATCTAACAACATATCAAATATCTAACAAAATACTAACTACTACTATCTAACTAACACTCATACTAACAAATATAACTTACACTAGCATATAACAAACTCTAATATATCTAACCCTCTACTAACCAACATCTAACAAACATACTAACATATATTATCTAACAATAATATATATATATGTACTATATTGTACTATATCATACATATACTTGACAACATATGATACCTACATTCACTTAATATCCATACTATATAGGCTCATAGGTTACACAAAATGCCTATGTCGTATAGTCACTCTTCTACTTAAAATCAATACTGTACCAATTGGGCCTTCAATAAATTCTAGAATTAAAGTATGTTATATTTCTTCGTGTTAGCTTTCCGAAACTTCAAACGGATCGCATTTTCGTGTCCGAAAGCTCCCGAAATCGCAAAAACACCGAAACACGTTTGTCTTTTGGACAGCTAATACTCAAATAGTTTTACAGAAAGTTCTAGAACGATTTTGGCTTATTAAAATATGTATTTGGAAAGCTAACTTCGATACGGTTCTTTTAAAAAAAGGAGATTAATCAAAGTTCTGAGCTAAAAATTATAGCATTTTTAAGTTGCTATGGTTACTAAAAACGTGGATGAATATTATGACGAATTTGGGTTGTTTTGGACAAAAAAAAACACATGTAGGCCAAGATACTTGGATACCAACATAGGTATCCAAATGAAACTCATTCTAACCATCCTAACTAAGATCAATCCACTCTCTAACCATTCTAAAACTGCATTTAAAACACAATTAATCCTATTAGGCAATAAACCAAACACATGGGGTGTCCTAATTTGGGATCTATCAAGTATGACACAAAACACATATCTAAAATCTTGAAGAGAGCTCCAAATGGCCTCAAACTTGAATCTAAAGGGGGTACATGTATGGGGGTGGATCCTATGGATTTAAAACTAACTAATATGCATAGAAAATCAATTTAGAGGGTTGATTTTACCTATTGGGAGTGGGATCCCAATGATACTCTCAAGGACACGGCTCCGATACGAAGATCCTTCCAAAATGAACACTCCTCCTTGTACTTTGCTCCAAATCTTTGCTAGCACCCTCCCTTGGTAGTATGAGAATGTTGGATGGAAGTTTTGGTAGAGGAATGAAGAGATTTGGAGATCAAATAAAAGAGAGAAGCTCTCTAATTTGGGAAAGAACACTTTGTGAAGGAAAAGTGGCAAGATGGAATGAAATAAAAGGAATGGAGGCTAACCTACCTATAGTGGCTGCCATTAAACCCTATTGGGCCTGGGGGAAAGCCCATTAAGGTCTCAACTAGTCCTCTTGGTTAATTTTAAGTTAGGTTCAAGTTTGGGATCAAAAGGGTTAAATTTAAGCCTCTAACTTAGCCAATCTAACAAATGGGATTAATCTAAACTTACTAACTTAATTAGTAGGATTTGTGGGCCATGACTAACTAATCTTGGGATCCCGTCTAGAGTCGAAGCTATCCGGGCCACTAACACAAGTCGGAATGAAACGAAACTCAAACCCGACTAAACAAATCCCGTAAAATTAATATTAAAATATAAAAATTCCAAAAATATTGAAATATAAAAAATGACCAAAATCATAATACATTAATTTAAATATTATTAAAATAATCTAAAATTTACTAATTATTCAAAATCCTAAATAATTCAAAAGTCACAAAATGACTAAAATACTCTTAGCCTAAAAGTGGTAATTAGCTAATCTAATCACATGGGTTAGGCCTCCATGGTCATGGTTACTTTCTAGACTAAGCAGCTCTAAGGTCTAGCCAAAGAACAAAATCATAAAACACTAATTTAATGATATTAAAATAATCAAAATTTACCAATAAATCAATAACATGATTTAAACCTATTATTAAATAATCAATTTTACAAAAGTTTAAAATTACTCTCATTTTAGAAAAGTTGTGGTTACAAATCTACCCTCCTTAGAAAAATTTTGTCCTCGAAATTAAGATGGTCGTACTCCTTCTAGGTTAAACTCCCAACAATCAAGGTCAAGAAAACTATATCTAAAACATGCAAATTATGGTCCTACTGGTCGTGATATCACGGTCTTGATCAGGGTCACTATACTATCTATCACAGCACAAAACATTCTGACAGGTACTAATGGAATCATACAACAAGATGAAAAAAAACAGGAAAGAAAGACCTGCTAACCCGTTACCCGTAGTGTCGGTCTACTCGACTGTCAGCGCAAAAGCCCTGCCCCTCTGGGGTATATCCCTCTGATGGTGTAGGGTACAGTGCTACGCTACAGGTGGCCTAGCTCCCTCTATCTAATCCATGATACTCAAGTAATATCCATACTGATATTCCACTCCATTATACTAGGGCACCATCTATATGGTATCTATTCTGCAATCTGATAATCATACCCGTCTATCCAGAACCATGTTACCAGAATCTTCGTCACACCAGTAAGTATGGCTGCGATAATCCATAGAGTCTGCAACTAATGTACATACCTCTAGAATTATGGTATTTAAAATTTTTACATTGTCGCTAGCTTGGCTGCAAAAACTTTAAATTCCCACACCCGAGAAATACATCCAAAATCAGACTCTATCTCATCGCCAAACCAGCTAATATGGCTGTAGAAGACTCTAGATTCCATGACTGAGGCAACCTAGCCCATAATGTTATCTTGGTAGAAAACTAAGTCAATAATGAATACCAAGAATCAAATTCAACGATGAACAAGAAAGTAGACAGAAACTGTAGGAATTGAATTTCGAGATAGTTTATAATGAGATTCTCAAGGGTCATCCCAGGAATCTTCTCAAGTAGTCCTAACTGTGATTGAGTAACTCTTTATACTGCCTAATCCTATATCCTAACAGCAGGCTCGTAGCAGCACTCTAAGTCGAGTACCACTACGAAATCGTACTAGTTGCGACTCTGACCTGCATGGGCCACCACAAAAATGTGTCACGACCCGTACCCTATTTAGGGGCACGAGAACGTGGGTACGTCCAGCCTACGCCACAGTATCGATGGTAGAGCGCTGTATAGGTCATCTATAATATCTAATAATAAGATATATAAACCTGTCATCTCCGTACGGAGGTATAATATAACATCTCAACTCTATATCTCAATCACAAGTCTAGGGAAAATAGAGCACGATATAGAATAAGATAAAAGAAAAGAAGAACTGAATACATAAGTAAAGTCATCACAACACACATATAGATATCCAACAGAAATAAATACAAGTCCTGAATATAACTAAGTCTCAACTAACAATCGAAACAATCCGATACAAACTGAAAGCTATAAGTACTAGACTAAACTAGGCACCCTCTACTGAGCTAGATGCTCATCAGGCTCCTGAATGTTACCTTCATAATCTCCATAGAAGGTAGGGCAGTCATCATCATCATCTGTAATATATTAAACAGGTCCAGTCAGGACATGAGCAAGCACAATACATCTCACGCAGTTCATATCATGTTGGGAAATATAAATCATGCAAAAGAGTAAGATACATGGACTGTAAGGAAATATATATGAAAGCGAGAGAGATTTGATAACTGAAAATATCTATATACATGATAAGTAAGAATTGTAAGTAACTTGTGATTTAGAGCATGAGATGGTTATATAAACGGGTTAGGACAATGCAAGGGTAACTCCATCATACGTGAGTGTACAATGGACATATACATAATTTTCACAAGATTTCATAAGATGGGATTTATCACATAACCATTTCCTACTCACCCTCCCCAATCAATACACAAAGATCAGTCAAGTTATGTTATCCTGTACAAGAGGTTTTTATCACGTTTGCTCATGTAATCATGAGAGTATAAGATTGCACAAGAGTATACATGAATAGTGGTGTACATAAAATATAAGATGTTCGTAAAAAGCACATGACAACTGTATATGTTGCACCCCGAGGGGGATAACATCGCATGACAAGATCCATATAGTACCAATCCGTGATAATAACATGACAACATCATGTAAAGTAATCTAGAGTAAGAATATAAATCCTAGCAAGTATAAAACGGTCAGAGAATGTACTCGCCTGATACCCTGAATAACTGATATGAATAGATGTCCGAACTGATGTCACAGAGTCCTAATTAGAGCAACATATGTTATAAAGAGTTTAATTTGAAATGATAGAAATTTATAATATAATCTACATGTTTCTAAGTCATTTTAGGTCAAGTCAACTCTTGGTCAACTCTAAGTCAACTCTGGTCCACCTTGGGTCAAACTAGGAGTCAAGGTTAAGCTTCTATGGTTTTGGTCAAACTTAGATTAGTGGTCAACTCTAATTCAATTTTTGAAACCACCAATAGACTCGTGGCATCGTTCTGGCACGAATTTATATAAAGTTTGTTTGATTTGGAGGACGTGGGCCCCGGCACGTATTTCGGTACAAGGCGGGCCCCACAGTCCAAGTCAACGGGCTATTTTGAGATCGGCTCATCAAAATCCAATTCCAGATATACCGTTGAGTTCGTATCGTCATTCTGGATTTGTTGAAATATACTTTGCTAGATTTAGTGGACATTGGCTCCGGCACGTATTTTTGTGTAAATTAGATTCCAATATCCGGGTCAACGTACTATTTTGAGATCGACTCATCGGAATCCAATTCCGGATATACATTGAGTTTGTATCATCATTCTGGATTCGTGGACATATATTTTGCTAGGTTTTGAGAACTTTTATCTTGGCACGCTTTTCGGTACAAAGTGGATCCGATACGGATACCGTTTTGACCCGAAATTACCTTTTTTACCTCTGTGTCCAAATTAGACTTATGGGTAGGCTATTCTAGCTATTTTGACCATTCTGTACATGTTGATGATGATTGTTTCATCATCCGACAATATTTGTAGACTTTTTCCCTTATCTATCATCATTTGTTATAATACTTCTCTTTTCGGTTCGTATTTTGAGATCCGTGCATCGAAATTGAGATCCATCGATTCTAGTGATTTTACCTCACTGAGATTGATAAGTTGACCATGTGGATGATTATAGAGACTAGCTTTGACCTAGTTTAACCTAGAGTGGACTAGGAGTTGACCTGTTGACCAAAGTCAACTGTAAGTCAACCTTTGACCCAATTTGACTTAGTTTGACAGAGTTTGACCTATAATAGACCTAGAAGCATAGAATTAATATATTTATATATCTTGCTTATTCTATATCACTAAGTAACTCTATAAATTCATATTAGGTCTCTGTGACGTCGGTTCAGGCATAGATCCACACTTATTGCTCTGGATAGCAGGCGAGTACATTTCCTGATAGTTTTCACTGTCTTGATATATACTATATCTGATTCAGTTGTAGTATTTTACTTGATTTTCGACACGATGGTACATGGACTAGTATACGTCGGATCCTGTCATGAGATGTTATTCCTGGGTGACCATGGTATATTGGTACATTGTTCAATCTTGTTCTCTTGTACTTGTATAGATGTCGATTCCTAAGGGGATTTGCTACCCTCTTAGAGAATCCCGCATCATGATGTGACATATCTTGATCTATTATACTACTCAGGGATGGAAAGTTATTAGAGATTATATGATCATACCCCACTAGTTACTACTTGCATCATAGCTTTACCCTCGCCTCACGTAGGGTAAAGCCTGACCTGATACTACTTGCACCCTAGCTTTCCATTTTGGCCAGCCTGATCTCCAGGTTTACCTGCGCTTATTCTTACACCATAGCCGATCAAATGGAAGAGCCTGATCTTGACCCAAGCCGATCATATAATGCTCTAATATCTTAAGGCACTGTTTATATTTACATTATATATCAGATATTATTGTACTATTCTATATTCCAGTATTTCATACCCTGATATGATATCTAATTTTACATATACTACTTTATTTTCAGTCTTGATATTTCATCTTGTATTTTATTATAATTGTCTCTTATAGAACATGTCAATTCATATCGAACTGCTATTAGTTTATGTACTCGTTCCTATCCTGACTGGATACGGTGACAATATTTTTAGGAGTTGTTATGCCCTCATAATTGGACTACAGGATGTTGCTAGCTGAGGCGGATCTCGATATTCTTTCACCGTGAGTTGTCTTCCAGGAGTGCTAGGCCTGGTAGTTATTTTAGTTTTGTTATTATTTTTCTTCCGTTTCATTCTTGTCTCATATGATCCTTTGTAGATTCTAGTTGTTCTAGTGATATTGTTATCTTTCTTGTCCTATCTTCCTTAGCTTTTATGATGTGATATGAGTACCTCTATAGTTATGAATCTTTTAGATGTTGTAGTCAGTATCGGATACTTGACAGCGCTCTACCGTCGATACTGTAACATAGGCTGGGCATGGCCCATGTATTCGTACCCGTATATCTGGGTGCGGGTCGTGACATATTTTTATTGGTGGCCCATGCAGGTCCGTCTTTGCTATTAATGCGAAGTCATGGCAGTACTTGATCTTATCTGTTCTACTGTGAGCCTGCCCTAGGATTAAGATTGAGTCATAGAATATTTTAGGATTTTGGTACTCAGTCACATATTAGGAACACTTGATAGATTCCAGGGATGACCCATGGGAATCTTATTTTAAAAGTTTTTCGAGTCTATTTACCACTTGCTTCTATTCGTCCTGATTTTGAAATATCTGTCTGTTATCGAATCCTATTCTTGCATTGGGATGTGTTTATGGACCCCAGAGGGATCTAGAATGTAGAAGTTGAACTTATATATCATCGGTTGAGAAGAGAATATGATTAGCCTATCTTATATGAAGGTTAAGATTTGTTTTAGATTATATTCCAGGAATCTGACCTAGATAGTACCTTTGGGCCGTCCCCTGAGAACCTCCCTCTAAACCCTACCTCGGAATCTGTTTTCGCTTGTCTCCATTTAATTACTTATCCTTGATTCGTTGATGAAAATTTTGAATCTTGATGTTCGTTGTTGACTTTAATTTTGTTTCTAAATAATTTTTTATGAAATGAGTTAAGATATATTCTGATAACATATTTGATGAGTACGATGAGAAAGGTAAATGTCTACTTTATTTATGGAGTTTAAAATTTATCGCAGTCATACAAGCTAGCATGACGAGGACATTGAGCCTAATTTTGGGTATACTATCCTAGTTATGGAATTTAGATTTTTTGCAGCCATACCGGTTGGCGTGGTAAGGAATCTAGATAACATTATTATAGGGTGTATACCTTATTTATGGACTCCGTCGTTTATTGCAGCTATGCTTACTGGCGTGGCAAAAATTCTGGCAACATGATTTCGGATAGACGTGTATGGATATCAGATCATATCTTAAATTGATTCACTTCTTTGGACCAAATGAGCAAGAATAATTCCTACCATTATTTCTTGTATTATCATTTTTCCTTATCATATGATGATTTTCTCATCTTACCATTATTCTCTTGTCTTAATTAACCTTGTTCTACTTACATCGATCAACTATCTCGTATCTACATCTGTCATCTACACTTTAAAAATTTTGAAATTCTCATATCTCTGTACCTTAGGAAAAAGTCGAGGAAGTGTCGTAATCATCTATCTTGTGGAAGACGAATTTGTTATCAAGTAGTATCTTGGTAGGAATATGAGATGTTGGACATTAGATAAAAATTTAGGATAAATATATGACTGAGATTTGAAATGAAATCAAGAGGCCGGTATTATCAATTTGGAAATGATTACACTTGGAGAATTATTTTGAGTATGTATTGTTTTAGGAGGAACGAAGAAGGATTTCGAGAATTAGAATGTGCATGAAACTGTAATATTTTATAGTTGTATTTTTACTGCTGATGAGGATATTCGAGGACGACTGGATTTTTGGAACCTGAATATTTTTAAGTTACTGATTCTTGAGATATTTTATTTTGAATTAGGGTAAAGTACTAAATTTAGGAATTCAAGATACATGAAAAGGATATTATGATTGCATGCAATGATGATGCTAAATTAAATAAGTATTGGTAGAGAATGATTGAGAATGGTAAAAAAAATTGAGTTATAAGAAAATCTAGAGATTTTATAAAACTACCAAATTTAAGAAGGGTGATATCTGAAGGTACAATTGAAAGATATGTAGAGGTTGATTTATATAATGAGAAATGAATTTTAAGTTGTAGTGGCATTAATAGGAGGAGTATATATTTGGATAATGTCCAACAATTTTATAAATTCTGATACAAGTATTAAATTAAAATTTAGG
This sequence comes from Iris pallida, assembly GCA_029216955.1. Lineage (NCBI taxonomy): Eukaryota > Viridiplantae > Streptophyta > Magnoliopsida > Asparagales > Iridaceae > Iris > Iris pallida. The sequence goes on from JANAVB010031219.1 coordinate 7,948,222, forward strand.
ACAATGTAGAGGAATTTGGACTTTCAAGATGACTAAGTCGAAAGGATTACAAATCCGGTAGAAAAGAAAGAAAAGATTAATCGAGAAGTTATAATAAGAATATGCTTCATGAGTGGTCATCTTTATGACTAAAGTTTTTGGATCTTGGTAGTAGTTGAGCAGAGTGAGATGACTACCCCGACTTCCTTCTACAAATCCTACATTTTGGTTTCCTATCATATCAGAAGAAATTCATTTCCTTATCCTTGAATTGTTTCTTAAATTTCAATATCATTAAGATTTTGATCCCCTCTGATTATGACCAATCAATTTTGGTCGTCTTGTTTGTCGTGCCAAAGAGTCTTGATTGCTGACTAGACTTAAATGACTTCAAATTCAATTGTGACCTGGATTTTTATCCTTGGATGCTCGTGCTCAAACTTGAATGACCTTGTTCTTCATTTTACCTAAATCATGTTTTAATCAAGAATTGATCAACTTAGATCGTATCGAGACTTAAATATTAATCGTGATTGGATTTTTATGCAATTACAACTCGTGCTTTAACTTTCGATTTAATTCTTACTAATAACTAAGCTATGTTCCAATTACGTTTAAGCTTCATACTATCCTTGATCATACCGAAATTCCATGTTTGGTCATGCCTAGGCTACTATCATACTATTCATCATATTTATATAACTGTTGACCAAAGTTAGACTGACTGTATCTATGATCGTATTAAAATTCAATTTTGATCATGTTTTGATTTTAAACACACGTGCCTAACTCTTTTCAACCTTGATTTGATTTTCTGATTATATCAGAATTTCCTTGTGATTAGTCGTGCCCAGATGACCTGGCATGACCAAGACGACTTTGAATCCTTTGATAGTAATTTTAATGATCATAACTATACATATTACCTTGCCTCTAAATCGTGCCTAAAAATTTTAACTTTCGATCACGACTAACTAGTATGACTACGAAATTAGTCGTGTTAGAATTGAAAATTGATCATGTCTGAATAAATTTATACCGTGCCTAAATGACTTGGGTTTCTTCCTAAATCGTGCTTATAAGACCTTGATTTCGAAATCATGATTTTATTATCATTCACAACCAAACTTGGATCTTGATCGTGCATATGCGACCTAGAGTCTGATTTTCCATCAAATCTAACTACCGATCGTACTATACTCGAATTTTGTTCTCCGTTCGCTTCTCTTAGCCTTGATTAAGATCATGACTATACGACTTTGATTTTCATGATCATGATAATCTTAACCCATAAATCGTCCTAAAAATCTTGATCTCTAATCACGACTGTGTCGAAATAGATTTTCTATCGTACCTAAATTTTGATTCTCTAGTCACTCGTGCTCAGGTTTCATTCTTGATCCTGACTAGGTTTAAAATTTTCATCGCTCTATTCTAAATCATGCTTAAGTGCTTAATTATTCCATAAAATTTTGAACGCATCTGAGTCTTGCTTTCACTCATGACCAGATGGTTAATCCTTGAGTAATGTTCGTGCTAAACATTTGATTATTCCTAACAATGCCCAATCACGTCGTTTTTATTTATGATCGTGCCTATGTATAACCTTAAATCTTATTTCAACAAGCTGGATCATATTAATCGATGTTTTGGCCTGATTTTGATTTGATCGTAAACGAACGATTCTTGATTTTCCTAGTCGCGACTTTGTACTGTGTGCCTACAAAGTTGTGGCTTAAATCTCAAATCATGCCAAACGTTGTTTTGGTCATGGTTAACTTTTCATCCTGATCAGGCCTGTACAACTTTGCAGTTGATTTTCATCAAACCTAAGCGCTATAGATCACCCCATACTTGAACTTCATTTATATTTTCGGTTCTCTTAATCATCACTAAGATCGTGCCCTAATGACTTAACTTACATCTAAATCATGCATATATAGTTTATTCATATCATGATTCTATTGTGCCAAAATCACTTGTCGTGTCTAAATAATTTTGAATTGATCATCTTGATCGTGCAAAAACTCGTCGTTCTTTGACCGTGCCTAACATATTGCCTAAACTTTCTATCATAATTTAACCCCACTACCAACCTTTAATTTCGAGGACGAAATTCTTATAACGTGGGTAGGATATGAGCCCCCTGAATTTTAGGAATTTTTTCAAATTTTTTAAATGAATTATTTTCGATAATTCATTTTTATTTAATTATTTTTAATCATTAAATACTCTTTTCCATGACTTTGATTTCTGCAGCGTTAGAGATGTCAATCTCTGAAAACTTTCTTCACGAGTTTGTAGTAGATAAAATTATCTTTATTTTGATATATCATGTCCCACTCAAACTTGTTCCCTTGTGCTCTTTTTGCATCGTACAACTATCGGATCAATTTAGGCCAATTGATCATCTACCGTAAAACCTGATCCAACTTCCAATCTAATTTCAGGACACGACATCGGTCCAATCTAATCGACCCAATATATGGTTCTGAACTATTTTGAGCCTATTATGCAAGTGCCACTTGTGTGCCACCCGATTGATCTTTCGTATGCTCCTATTTCAATAATGATTATAAATGACTTAAATTTGTAATTATGGCCAAACCAAGCCCAAACTCAATCGAAGTTGACCCAACACCCAACCCAATTTTATGTGACCCCTCTCATGACTACCCAAACATCCCACACAATTTCTCTCTTTTTCCTACTCTAAATATCTCTCTTTCTCACTCTACTTATTTAAATATCTCTTTCTATTTAAATATCTCTTTCTCTCTCTTTCTAATATATATATATATATATATATATATATATATATATATATATATATATATATATATATATATATATACTCACACACAAACTCACCCCCTCACCCCCTCATCATCACACGACAGCACCCCTCTCCCCCATGGCCGAACCCCTCCTCTCCCTCACCATAGCATCATCTCCATCTCTTCTTTATCTTCTTCACGCCCATCATCCCAACCACACTCCATCTTCATCATCACCACCTCTCCCCTACTCCATGGTCGACCCCCTTCACAGTGCGACCACCGACCTCCTCCCTGTACCCCGAGCATCTCTGCCCTTTCGTTCGACCGCCATCGTCGTGTCCAGGCCAGGCCCCCCCGTACCAGGCGCAATAGAGCAGTGGCTGCAGCAGGCGCGCAGCAGCAGCAACCGTATATGGCCGTGCCACCGTGCCACCATCGGGTGCCGACGGCCACCACGGGGCCACCCCGACTTGTCCTTCAGCTGTACGTGAGCTAGACAACCTCTCTCGGGCCACCGTCCTCCTCCTCGATATGTACAAGAGGCGATTCGTGCATTTTGTACGAGATCCCGTCGTGACGCGCGAGTTTTGAACTCAGAATTCGTGTTTCATTACAGCAACTTTGTGCACATTTTTTGAGAAATTCGACCATTGGATAGTCGATCCGTTTCTTCCTTCTCCATCTCGATATATACCCCTTCACCCCTATTAAGTTTGAACCGTTAATTCCGTCGTTTGATATGTCAAAATCGGCCACCAAGTTGACCCTTTAAATTGCGTATATTTTGGATAGTTTTGTGGAGCCAACTTCGTGGACTCGTATCTCTGCCATCGCAGCTCCGTTTGGTGTGCCACCTATTCATGTGCACAGCTGGTATAGCCCTCTTCCTGCCCCTTAAGTTTTATTTCATTGTGAGCTTTTTTGATTTGTTGAATTTGACGCCAAAGTTGGCCGTCCGAATTCATAATTTCCAACTTATAAAATTCTAATTTTGAACCCGGGACTCCGGATTCAATTTTTGACACCATTAGTAGACTCGTGGCATCAATCTGGCATGAATTCATATAAAATTTTCTTGATTTGGAGGACATAGACCCCGACACGTATTTCGGTACAAGGCAGATCCCATAGTCCTAGTCAACGGGCCATTTTGAGATCGGCTCATCGGAATCCAATTTCGGATATACCGTTGAGTTCGTATTGTCATTCTGGACTTGTTGACATATACTTTGCTAGATTTAGTAGACATTGGCTTCAGTACGCATTTTCATACAAATCGGATTCCAATATACGATCAACGGACCATTTTGAGATGGGCTCATCGGAATCCAATTTCGAATATACCGTTGAGTTCGTATCATTATTCTGGATTCTTGGACATATATTTTACTAGGTTTTGAGAACTTTTATCCTGGCACATTTTTTGATGCAAAGTGGATCCGACACGGATACCGTTTTTACCCAAAATTACCTTTTTGCTCCTGTGTCCAAATTGGACTTATGGGTAGGCTATTCTAGCTATTTTGGGTAGGCTATTCTAGCTATTTTAACCATTCTAGACTTATGGGTAGACTATTCTAGCTATTTTGACCATTCTGGACACGTTGGGGATGGTTGTTTCATCATCCAACAATATTTGTAAACTTTTTCCCTTATCTATCACCATTGGTTATAATCTTTCTCTTTTCGGTTCGTATTTTGAGATCCGTGCATCGAAATTGAGATCTGTCGATTCCAGTGATTTTACATCACTGAAATTGATAAGTTGACCATGTAGATGATTATAGAGACTAGCCTTGACCTAGTTTAACCTAGAGTGGATTAGGAGTTGACCAGTTGACCAAAGTCAACTGTAAGTCAACCTTTGACCCAGTTTGACTGAGTTTGAACTAGAATAGGCCTAGAAGTATAGAATTAATGTATTTATATATATTGTTTACTCTAGATCACTAAGTAAGTCTGTAAATTCATATTAGGTCTCTGTGATGTCGGCTCAGGCGTAGACCCTCACTTATTGCTCAGGACAGCAGGCGAGTACATTCTCTGATAGTTTTCATTGTCTTGATATCTACTATATTCGATTCAGTTGCAGTGTTTTACTTGATTTCCGACACGATGGTACACGAACTAGTATACGTCGGATCCTGTCATGAGATGTTATTCCTGGGTGACCATGGTATATTGGTACATTATTCAATCTTGTTTTCTTGTACTTGTATAGACGCCGATTCCTAAGGGGATTTGCTACCCTCTTAGAGAATCCTGCATCATGACGTGACATGTCTGAATCCATTATACTACCCGGGGATGGGGAGTTATTAGAGGTTATATGATCATACCTCACTGGTTACTACTTGCATCATAGCTTTACCCTCGCCTCACGTAGGGTAAAGCCTAACCTGATACTACTTACACCATAGCTTTCCATTTTGACCGACCTGATCTCCAGGTTTACCTACGCTTGTTCTTGCACCAGAGACGATCAAATGGAAGAGCCTGATCTTGACCCAAGCCGATCATATAATGCTCTAATATCTCAAGACACTGTTTATATTTACATTATACATCAGATATTCCTGTACTGTTCTACATTCAAGTATTTCATACCCTGACATGATATCCAGTTTTACATATACTACTTTATTTCCAGTCTTGATATTTCATCTTGTATTCATTATAATTGTCTCTTATAGAATTTATCAATTCATATGGAACTGCTATTAGTTTATGTACTCGTTTCCATCCTGACTGGATATGTTGACAATATTTTTAGGAGTTGTTATGCCCTCATTATTGGACTACAGGATGTTGCTAGCTGAGGCGGATCTCGATATTCTTTCACCGTGAGTTGTCTTCCAGGTGTGCTAGGCCTAGTAGTTATTTTAGTTTTGTTATTGTTTTTCTTCTGTTTCATTCTTATCTCTTATGATCCTTTGTAGATTCTAGTTGTTCTAGTGATATTGTTATCTTTCTTGTCTTATCTTCCTTAGCTTTTGTGATGTGATATGAGTACCTTTATAGTTATGGATCTTTTAGATGTTGTAGTCAGTATCGGGTACTTGACAGCGCTCTACCGCCAATACTGTGACGTAGGCTGGGCGTGGCCCATGTATTCGTACCCGTATATCGGGGTGCGAGTCGTCATACTGAGCCTCATGCTACTCTTGACCATCCAGGCTATGTTGCGCGATCGCTTCCGTTTGGAAGATGACCGCTGGACCCAGTTGGACTACCGCACCCCTCTTCATATGAGTGCTATCAGCAACTCGCTGCATGACCTCCAGTACACCCTGGCCATCCATCCTACTATGGCATTTCCTATCGTAGGGGACCCTTCTCGCGAAGGTTACCATATTGACGACACATGGGTCAGGCGGTATCTGGATCCGGACGCGGCCTTTGTTGACCCTCGTCGCTCTGCCATCGACCCTTCTGACTTTGCTAGTCCATCCCGTGCTCCATGATGGTCGTTGTTTAGTACCTGCTGATGCTGTTGATATTAGGCTATAGTTTTATTATGTTTCATGTAGTAGTTTTTGAGATATAGTATTTCTATTTTCATGCATTGTATTCCTTCAGACTTTCGCACTTTTGTTTTTATGAGATATAAAATTGCTAGTAGTTTCTCTCTATGATTATGGTTCCATGTTGTGTGATTGCATGTATTCACTTTGTCTACTTTTTACGGGGGTGCCACTTTATCACTTTGCTAAATGACAAAGGGGGAGAATACTTGTGATATTTGCTTGTGCTTTGGAAACACTTGTTAATACGTGTGATATTTTTGTGGACATGTGTTTTGAGCTTCAATATATATTGTTGTGCTTGCTTGGATTAGAACTTGTCTCAGGACATATCCATTTAAGGAGGAGCCGACATGTTCATCTACGGTGGAGCTATTATCCTTATTCCATGTGTCCAGGTATGAATGTTGCGACATACAAATATCGTATTTTTGTCAATTATCAAAATAGGGGAGATTGTTGACCCAAACTGGATCGCATTCAACCTAATCTTGATAATTAACAAGACGATATCTGTTATGATACAACTTGACATATCAATCTCCATCAAGCTCCAAAACAGACAATCACCACACATCGGCTCAAGACGAACATTATCGACAATTGCTATGATATTCTGCTATTTACTTGTTCTCTGAGTCTGTATTTTACTTTTTATTGAGTCTAGGCTATTGTAAGTTGAGTCGCACTGAGTATCTCACCCCTAGACTTTACATCCAAAGCTCCACAAACAAAAGTCCAAAAACCTGCCAAGCCCAAAACAGTCCATTGAACCTTCTGTCCCCAAGGAGACAGAGTTCGGGCCGAACTCTGCTCCCTTAATTTTAGAACCTAATTTTTAGGGTTTGCTGGTTGCCAGTTGTCCAACAGCTAAATATTTGAAAATTTAGGACAAAGTTCTGGCCGAACTCTGCCTTTCTGGACTAATATATAGGCCTTGATTCCTCTCATTTTTATTCATCCAATCTTCTCATCTTCTCTTCTTCTATAGCCTATACATTCAAGAGATTATTATTCTCATCTAACTAGCCACAAAACTTTTCAAGCCCCCAAGGTGCTCAGTACGAGTCAACTAAAAGTTTGTGTGCAAGAGTTTCAAAAGAAGTCACTTGGACAATTCTAAGTCTCGCCATCTGCGAATTTGTAAGAAGTTGACATGCTCTTCTAAGTAAAGGCACGTGGTTGTACGCTATTTCACAAATAGTGAATTTCAATCATGAACTAGAGTTCTCAGGCCTGGACTAGTCCTCCACGAGGGAAACCAGGTTAAAAACTGTTGTGTCTGCGTATACTTCTCTGATCTTTATTTAAATTCTGCACTTATACTCTGATTATTATTTCTGTTGGGTGGACTTGAATAGAGTTATTTTTAATTAGGTATTATCGACACATACTCTATTCACCCCCCTTAGAGTTGCCAATACGTACTTCAACTTTTGCGTGGATAGCGTGGATAGTCTGCAAGGCTTGTGACTGCGGAAATATCTTAACTGCATCTTGTTAGTAGCTAGGCCTGTGATAACCCTAGCTAGCTAATGATAGCAAGCCGTAGGACTTGATTGGCCGTGCCTGAATGATTGTCTCATGATTAACATGGGAATTATATTCCACCACTTGTTCTTCCTGATGCAAGCTAGAATGTTTATTTTAACTCATGTCTTTTATGTTACTATAATTATGTTTTCGTATCTCATCTCCTATTATTATATGCTGGTTTTAGTTCATAAGTTGAACCTCCCTTGTGGTACTTGCCCTTTATATGGTCTGACCCAGCTGATTTTGTATGGCCAGATTTCGGAGTGATACCCGAGGATCTAACTACTTTCCAGCTAGATGGTGAACACCAGGAGTAACCGTGGCAACGAGTGGGTTTCTTATATTGGTCTCCTACTCTAGTGTAACTTATTTTTTTGAGACGTTTAGCCGTTGAGCACGTGTTAGCTCGTGATGAAACTTTATTTATGTCTGCCTAAGGCTGTAACATAATTGGCAAATCCTAGGGTTGATCATGTATGACTTAACTCTTGCTAGTCTTTGCATTTTATATGACTAGCTTCTTGATCATCTGAATATGTAATGTTTGGAACGCCTTACTTTTGTATGTCTGATGATCTAACATTTTATAACAATTATTTGCTTGCTTGAGATTGAGACACTAGGCTTGTTCTTGACCATAAGAGACTGATGGATTGTAGATAAACCCTCATGCATCTAGATAGCCATGACCGTATTGCGAAATGTGTTGCACTTTAATATACGTAGTTGGCTGTGTCTGTCCTCCACTCTCCAGTATTCTGGTTCTGGGGCATGACATTAGTTCCTCAAATGGTTGCCTAGGCCAAGGAACCGATTCGACCTAGGAGGAACAGGGATAGCGGTGATGGCTTAAGCGGCATGGATGATTCGGGGACCTTCAGATAGGGCTCGCTACCAACCTTGAAAGGATCGCTGTCTAACCCAAGTATAGTCCAAGATGGCTTCACATTGCCAAAGTCCTTCACACATATATACACTATTTAGAGTTATTAATATCTACCGGCACGACCAACACCCAAAAGTTCATGCACGAATACGTAAAAATACGTCCAGCTTATGCCACAGAGTCGGTGGTAGTAAGCTGTCTAATCCTCAAGTATATCCAATCCCACCAACATAATATAAATTATGATATCTAGATTCTAACTCAATCATAAATGCTAACAGGTGGATATGAAATTGTCATATCCTATATTTTTCTAAAATATGTATACGACCGTATTCGGTATTTTGGTAATTTTAAAATTTTGTATTATTTAAAATTTATTATTATTGGATCTTGATTTGGCCTTCGTTGTTAGGACTTGACATTTTCATAGTTAGTATTTTTATTATTATTATTGTAGTTAGTATGGTTAGCTTTATGGTTAGGATTAGTCCTATTCCCATGGTTATTATTATTATTATTATTATTATTATTATTATTTTTGTTGTTGTTGTTGTTGTTGTTGTTAAATTACCTAGCTACCCCTCCTCCCCAAAATAGCTAAACCTAACCCTTTCTTCCTCTCCTCACTCAGCCGATACCCCCTTACCTAACCCCCTCTCCCTCTCTTCACTCTCTCTCTCCCGCTCATCTCTCTCCCGATCCCTCTCTCTCCTCCCCCTCACTGGACCAGCCTGAGCTCCCCTCTCTTCTCCCTCACTCTCATCTCCCTCTCTCCCTCACTCGACCCCCACAGTCCGGCAGGTGCCACTGCCCCCACCATCAGCTCCACCATCTCCCTTTCCGAGCTCCCTTTTCCCCTCACCACCGTTACCGCCAGCCACCGTCTCCACCACCACTTTCGCGACCACCACCACTGCCATGGCCTCCGGCCACCTCCACTTCAGCCAGCACCACCACCCCCAACTTTATCATCATCTACCACCACCATCATCATCGTCGTCGCCGTCTCCCCCACGGTCGGCCTCCTCCATCGCGACCACCACCACCCGTAGCCGTCGTCTCCACTCTCGGTACCACCCCTCTCTTCCTATCTCCTCCGTCTGGCCGAGCCCCATGGCCGCCGCCCACCTCGGCAGCACCCTCGCCTCCTTGCGTCTCCTCCACATCTCCGTTCTTCCCCGGCGCAGCCATCCTCCGCCGGATCCCGACCCCGCCTGGCCGAACCCCGACAGCTCCTTCGCCTCTTCCCTTCTTTCTTTCTCGGCGACCATCGCCTAGGAAGCAGTGCCACCTCGGGCAGCGGGACGCCCTTGGGCCTCGCGCTGCTCGGGCAACGAGCCCCCTCGACATACGTGCCCCTCGGGCAGTGTGCCCTCGTTCCCTATGCACTTTGGAACGCGTGCACCTTGGTGTACGTGGCAGTTTCAATCTTTGTGCTATCTCGGGCAACGTGCTATCTCGGTTTACACGTTGTCTCAATTCTCGTGTCTCGGCCTTTGTGCCATCTTAGTTTTCGTATCGCTTCGATTTGTGTGCACGCGCTAATTTGTGCACCGCCTCGATTTGTATGCCTCCTTGGACTCCGTACTGCCTCAATTTGCGTGCATATGTTGATTGGCGTGCTCGCTCCGATTTGCGTGCTGCATTGGTCTTTGTGCCATCTCGATTTACGTGCACTTCTTGGTTTGTGTGCCAGTATCGATCTATGTGCACGTCTCGATTTATGTACACGTTTCTGTTTCTCGCTCGTCTCGATCTTCAAGTCATCTCGATTCTCGTGCGCGTCTCAATATACGTGCACGTCTCGGTTTGCATGTCTATATAGATCCGTGTGCCTCGATTTTCGGGCCAGATCCCTGCACTACTTGCGGGACCCGCACGGTATAGCCTCGTGCCATTCTTCGTGATTGTTGTCATTATTTTATTATTTAATTCTAATGATTGTTTATTGTGTGTTCTGAGGATCTCGATGGACGTGCTACCCTGGATCCCGATCGCCGAAGACTTGCTTACCTAGCCGAGCCCTCTAGGCAAGTACCCCTTGCTCTTCGATGGCTCTTGCCCTCTCTCCTGGATAATTGTATTTAATTAATTATAATTGTAATTGTATAACCATGATTAGTGTAGCTTAGCAGTAGAACTGCCATGATGATAACCTATGATAGCTTGGTTCGATTCCGGTTTACGACCGTATCGGACAACTCGGACGGGTCATCCACACCTCCGAAGACACGAGCACGACTCACGAGTATGGATTGTCTCCATATGCCCCGTGTCCGACTCGCGGTCGGGTAACGGCTTGGCTAAGTGTTTCTATGACCTTGCTTGTGGCTTGGATATGACTGTGGGTCTTGGTGCGCCCTGCATGGCGATTCTTGTTGCATGTGTTGGCTTGGTGCCCAGTACGCATCGTAGTGCTGCTGGAGGCCGAGACTTAGTGTTCTCGGCTTTGGTTTGGTTTCCAGTACGCATGGTAGCACTGCTGGAAGCTGAGACTTAGTGTTCTCAGCCAGCGATTCTGCGGTGGGTTGCGCCGAGTGGATTTTAGCCCCAATTCGCTGGGTGCTCCCGTCCAGAATACAAAGGAGACTCTGTCGAATTTTTCCAGAATTCCCGGTCGGGAATTTGGTTCGAAGAATTAGGCAGTTTCCTTTGGTTTGCTAATCTAGACTTGTGCTTACTTGTTTTGGATATAATGGTCTAATTCCAGTACTTGCTAGGTAGACTCTTGACTAGATTAGTCGTCTAGCTCTTGACCTGTCTTGTCCATCGGATAGCATAAGGAGCGCGGTTCCACCCGGGAGACGATTTGCAACCCTGGTCCTTGTTTGGTTTAAGGGTTATGGATCTGCTCCAGAGCGGTTCATGCAATCCTTGCCATTTTTTCGGTGGCATTTAATTAATATATTCTTGTCCCCTGACCATTTATTCATAGGAGTTATCCTAGTCTAGCCAGCTAGGACTGATAGTTGTCATAAGTATCGGGATTTGTGATTTTGGATATATTTGAGGATTGGGTACTAGGGAGAGTATGATCTCGAGAATATTGATTGATAGACTCACGTGGATTCTTGGATAGTGTTGCTATTTCTTTTGATGATGTTCTAATTCGATCGGACATGACTGTGGATTCTTGGATTTTGATGATCGCGAATGTTTTGCGGAACGAGGAGAATATCGAGGGTATTATTATATAATTTTTACTCGACTTTCCAAGCGCCCAAAACCTGGTTTGTTTACTATATCTTGGTAGTGGTGAGACTTATTTGCTGATAGCTTGTGATCATCGATTCAGAGGATTCTTGTGAGCCAGAGGACCTAGCATTGTTTATAGTGATGAGCTTGGTATTTGGCGATTATCTTTCTTGACGTGATATTCACTCCATCGTGGATGGAAGACCCTTGATAGATTGATCCGGTGGATAGACCAACCTGATGATTAGAGCTGTAGGCTCCCTTGTATACTTGATGGGTTATTATAGTAGAGATTTTGATCATGTACTTGACCTGATATCCATACCACGATATGGACAGATGACTTCTTGTGACTGACAGATTTGTCCTTGTCCCTGATATGACTACTTGTATCCGTGCTATAAGTTCAGCTTACCCTTTGAGGTACTGGCCATGACTTTGCACTGCGGTGCCCCTTGTCTACTGGCACTTTGAGGTGCTACTTCCATGATTATATGGCATTGCGATGCCATCCTGATATTCTAGCTCTATGATATGATTACCTGCACGGGTACCCTGGTAGTTGGACTATAGTCTTAGCGTGGTTAGGATTGATTGATTGCTTGTGCATCACGCTACAGATGAATCACAACTGGGACTATAGGTGCCGAGGTTGATTCTTACTTAGCATTCCCGTACTGAGGTACGACATCTAGGAGGAGGATCATGTGACCACGACATGTGATCCCGGATAAATGTATGGATAATCTAGGCAACTTAAAATGGTAGAAGCATTGGGAGGGAACGGAATCCTGAGATCGTGCAATACTAGCCTTAATACAGACATTAGTTATGATTTGCAGGCTGGCCGCTACGGATGTTGTTCCTGTTCGCACTAGCGGATGGCTAGATCCGGCTACTACTTATGTACTATGTACTTCTCTTGCTCGCACGATGGCCTTACGAGGGATCGGGGTTTATCTTGTCTTGCTATACTTGGCCCCGCTAGCCCTACTGGGACGGTACGATCTGAGGATTTCCATACTTGCATTGTTGGGGTAACCCAACCTCCACATAGAGAGCCGTAGGAATTTTGAGTGGCCGCTTATTCTTCTAAATTGTTTGGCTTGTTGCTTGTCCAGTCGACTGATATCGAGTCCCAGTTGACGATGCAGGTATTATTGAATGTTAGGGAGATTGTGATGATTGTTGGTTATTTAGCTACATTAGTTTTGGATTGTTATCGTGCGTTGGTACCGCACGACCCCTACCCTCATTTACTGTTCATATATGTTCTGCTTTATATTTTATCCTGCTGGCTTTCTTCGCCCGTCCTCGAGCCTTCATTTTTGGTACTTGCTACGGTTGGCCTGACCAACCCTGGATTGTTCCCAGATTGCCTGTGACCGACCCTGTGGATCTTCCAGACTCGACTTGGAGGATGTGCTTCAGTTCTCGACCATGCTAGGAATGGTGGGAAGGTATACTCATCAACATTATTATCCTGTATTGTAGATTTCCTGATTATCATATAAGTATTTCCTGCTTTCCATATGATTCTCTCTTGCTCAGTATTTTATTGTTATTGCATGTGGATATGAGATCGGATTTAGGCCATAGATACTTGAATGCTAGGATACCCAGCAAGATTGACAGCCGTCATCGCCGTATAACGTATCCGTACCTTATACGGTGTAGCTGGCCGACGTCCATCCCCGTATTTCAGTACTGGGGCGTGACAGAAATAGAAATGACAAATCCATAAAGTTCAACACAGAAAGTTAATACAAGAATCCTCAAAATAGAGTACATCTCAAAATATTCGAGCAACAGAATCTAATCAGCAGCAAGTAAATTCTAAACTAAGCAACCTCAAGTAGCAAGTCTGCTACAACATCCTATGTATATCATGATCTGTCTCTAGTGCGCCATACTGAGTGAAACATCGTTCCTCCAAGTCATCGCCTAAAAACATGATTATCCAGTCAGGATTAGAGCAAGTACAATATATGAACCACTACTCATAACATGATAGAAACTATATGACATGAAATAGAAGATACGATACATGAATGAAACTGTAATCATGGTAAGACAGATAAATAGACAGCTAAACAAGTAAACAAGACAAGAAGAAACATGGTAAGTGATATAAGCAATATGAATGCAACATTCATAACTATACTAAGTGTAGTTGCAGTACCATGTTCTATATCTGATTGGGCTGAGGGATCTACTTCGTATGGCTCAATCATACGTATCGTGTATGATTAGCTATTCGGTAGGGAACAAGGAATACTGGCTTTTGATCACGTATATACTGGTACTTCGCATCTAACTAGTAATCATGGATTCAAATCACGGTAGGAAACATGAATAACATATGGAAACAGGATAAACAGGAATACAGTAATCATGACTGTTATCCATAGATACTAATTTCGTGTGATAATAATCAAGGCATGCATATCTAAATCATGAAATATAATAACTATCAGAAAATGAGAGTATTCACTCTAAGTACTTGCCTCGGGTATCTGACGTCGGCATGCATGACACGAACGTGTCAACATGGAAAGTATCACAGTCTAAGGTCCGGAATAATAATTCCAAAGATTGTATCATCCCAAATAAGTCGTCGAAGATCATAACATCCAATAAATGTCCAAGATCATATCCGTCATCCAAATATTCCAATAGTAGTCCATAAGGCCGATGATTGATTTAAGAGATTGAGTAAAGTCACAAAATAGTAACACGTGATTAGATCAAGATGATAATTGAAGGAAAATGCAGGATTAAATAAATAAACTATTTGGAGAATATTAAAAATTAAGTTTTATTAGTAAAATATTGAAAATAATATTTGAAAATATTTGTTAAGCTAGAACATAAATTTTTGGTAACTGTAATTTATAGACAATATTTTAGAGATTAATTACTATAAATATACACTATAACATATTATTTTAAGAGTATAGATAATATTATTTATATTCTAGACAATATAAATTATTACATATAAAATAAAGCCATATTTATGAATATATAAATATAAATATATATAGGCTGGAAACTTATAAACTCTGGACCTGGCCTAACCCTGCCCCCAACTATTAATAAAAACATGCTATTGGGCTATCCAGCAAAGTCTAATCTTATCAATTAATAAACAAAATGAAAATAAGTGGGCTTAAAACCCACAACCCATTCATTTAGGGTTTAAAACCCGAATTCCTAAAAAAAGAGAAAATCAACAGCTTCTCTTTAGAAGCAGAAGAAATAGAAAGAGAGAAGAGAAGAAAATGTGAGGAAGGAGAAGAGAAAGAGGGACGAGAGAGAGGGAGAGATGAGCTCTCTAGTGAGGGAAAAAGGAGGTTTCTATCGGGCTTGCTTGCCTCGGCGGCTCGAGGATGACCAGATCTATAGGACGGCATGGCATTGACTATGGGCAGCGGGGTCTGCTATCGTAGTCGGATCTCGAAGATTCAGCGACAACGGTTAAGGAGATTGAGTAGCCGGTCGGGTTCGTCGGATCTAAGTTGGCGGAGCTCGGCGCGGCTACGACGGTGACCCTACAAGGTCGAGGAGGTAAAAGACGATCTCCGGTGAATTTAGGGTTTGGAGGTAGTTAGGGGTTATGTAATGGTGGTAATGTATTGGTGGAGGCTGACTTATGGTTGTGGTGGTTCAGGTGGCGGTGATGAAGTCGGGGACGGCGGGGATGGAGTACTCAGAGTAGATCTGGAGGTGAGGCGGTACGGTTGGATTGGTGGGGCTTTGGGTGAAGCGGCAGCTAGTGATGCAAGTGTGGCTGTAGGTGGTAGGGTCACGGTGGAGCTTAGGATGGCAGTGGTGGTGGCAATTGGTAGTTGTGGTCGCTGTAACTCAGCATTGGCCAGATCCTGGCGACGGTAGTGGTGGTGAATTGGACAGAGGTTGAGGAGATGGAAGGAGGCCGGTCGGGGAGATGGTGGCGACAGGCCGGGCAGGGCGGTCCGGCGAGGCGGCGAAAGGACTGGAGTGGTGGTGAATGGAGTTAGGGAGGAAAGAGACAAGAAAAAGAATGAGGAGAATTCCGGCACGCTGGAGTTGCACGACGGCGTACGGCGGTCTGGCAGGTGGAGCACGATGGCGAAGCGGACGGAACGGGGTGGAGTCAGCTGCTACAGTAGTGACTAGAAATATTTGTGTATAAAATATTATGGAGTTTCCAATATTAAATAAAAAAAAGTAGAGTGCTCCACAAGATAAATTATAATATATCTAGGGCATATAGTGGAACCCACTAACAGATCCTAACTAACCCACAACTAATCACTAACTAATTACTTAATTAGCAACTAATCTATTAGTTAGGACTAACTAACGATTTAATTATTCTCTAGCCCGAAACCCATAAGCCCACGATCCAAGTCCAAGACTTGGTAGGAAAATAGAGTAGCTAGCCCATAATCCTATCCCAAGGCCTGGTAGGCTCACAAATAATTAATTAACAATAAAATAATTCTAAAAATAAGATTAACTAATTATTAAATAATAATAATTAGAATTTAAAAACAAATCTAAAAATAAATTTAAAAAATGATTTTATAAATCTAAAAAATAATGGCATTGATTTGAAAAATAAAATTTCAAATTTAGGAAAAGAATTTTATAACTCAAAAATTAGCTCTAAATTTCAAAAATATAAATTCGAAATCTAGGTAGTTACATTGTCGAACATGGAATAATATGGTAAGTTTATTCAAAAGCGGCAGACTCTGTCATAGGTAAGTTGCAACGTAGATTATGTTAATATGCATGTCGAATGTTGTAAGCAATCTACTAGGATGGCTAAAAAGATTACCAAATATACTGCAAGCTTTACTTAATATTCTTGAACAAATGAGAGCCATCCACCAGTACACGATAATGTACTGATCATCGCTCTCCATAGATACTATAAATTAAGAGGAGCGTGCCACCTAATAAGGCTATGCTCGAGTGTTTTTGAAGCCTTACTCGTGTGTTTGAAGGCTTGAAGCTGCTCTTTGAAGCCAATCCAAGAAATATGGCTCGACTTCCCTCGAACCAGGTGGTTTGAACATTTTGTTGTAAAATAGGAATGTAATGTATGGAACAACTATCTCATCAGCGTTCATTTTGTAATCGAGTCAAGTTGTAAGTCCGCGCGGCAACTATTGTAATAGAGTGATGTTTATTATCAAAGAAAAAAGTTATCTTCTGCTACAAATGTGTTGTTCAATTTCTTTGCGTACTCAATTAGATGTTGTATTTCAGATAAACTTATGACTATACCTTGTGCGAGTGCAATTTATGTTCGCACGACATCACGCCCAGGGGGATGACTATCGATCTTCAAAATTGGGGCATGATACTGTTGATAAAGTTCGAGACAAGGCTAGTAGCCAGAAGTGTTATCTTAAAACAGAAGATTGATGAGTTTGAAACATATTCTTCAGTTGCAAAGGTATAAACTATCAGAATGACAATAGCCGTGACTTCTATTCATAAAGTCGATTCTTCATCAGATGAATGCCAAGACAATATTTCTGGATAGGGATATGACATAAGGGATTCTCACGCAACAGTTAAATGAATTTATCATTTATGGTCTTGAAGACAGTCTGTAGGATTGGTGAAATCTATATACGACGTGACGCAAGCTCTCAATATGTGGTATGACAAGAGACCTAGTCAATAGTTCAAATGGCTACAGGATCAGCGGGACATATGTATAATTACATGAAGTTCGCTGATGATAGCAAAGTTATTGTTTGTCACTATGTAGATGACATACTAATGTGTCACTAAAACAAAGATGTTCCTCACGTCCAAATTTTGTATGAAGGACATGGAAGATATAGATGTCATCCTGGAGATTTAAATAATCTGGACGGGAGTTGAGCTTGCTCTATCACAAGCTCACCATGTAGAAAGTCGCTCACACGTTATAGATATCTGGATCTTCCAGGGATCGATACTCCTCACAGGTATGATCAAAAGCTGAAACCATATCCTAGAGAAGCATCAGGTAATTGGTGTACCCGAGCATTATCGAGAGTTTGATATAGGCTACAAGTACCACCAGGCCTGACATAATATTTGTTATAGGTATGTCGAGTCGGTTCACAAGCAATCCAAGTGTTGATATTTGGAAAGTTGTGAAGAGAGTAATGGAATCTCTCTCAAGGACTCAGAAAGATGCACTACAACAGTTACCCTGCAGGGGTAGAAGGCTTTAGTGATGCCATTTGGTGCTCATAAGGAGAGAAAGAAAAGGTTGCATCTTCTACATGGGTAGTACTGCTATATCGAGGAAGTTGAAAAAGTAGATACATTGGTAGTGTTGCTATATCTAGGAAGTCAAAGAAGCAGACTTTTCTTTCACTATGGAATCTGAGTTCTGTCAGCTATAATGGATGAAGCAAAATTGCTTCCGGTATGAAACGAAATGGCTTCAGGAGATCAGGAACAATCTTTATATTGTTGGTGCACAAATTTAGATGATGTTGATGTATTACGACAACCAAGAATGATCTTCATATTGTTGGTGCATAAATTCAGGTGATGTCAGTATATTACAACAACCAACTGGATGCAACAGTGGCGTCAGATGATCTTTTCAACGAGTAAAGAATTGTGCATCTAGGGCACAAGATACTGATTGAGCGCATCAAGCATGGATCATTACAACGGGTAATGTCCAGAGTTAGAAGAATCTGACAGATCCGTTTATCAAGAAAATGGGCTTAACGGACCTTTGCTACTGTGTCTTTGCAATCATACCATAAAGTTGTATGCTATTAGTTCAAAAAAATCTACCAAGCATCTAGCTTTTGGTTAGGAAGGACCATTAGCTAGGAGAATATCAGGAATAATGGATAGTTCTTTGAGACTTTGAGGGGTTTACGGACCTAGAACCACTATCGTCTACTATTTATTCTTTGTATAAAACTAAGTCCTGTGGAAGGATGGCTTGGAAGCCTTAATGAGTTCTCAGGCATTTGGAATATTCAACGTGCTTTACAGGAACCACAGGTAGCACAGAACTACAAAAGAGCATAGTACTCCAGGCTATAGTGGGGTGACGCCACATGAGGAACCTCGTGAGGGTAAATCTTTGGCTTTGGGCCATGTCACAGTGGCGTAGCACCGCACATAAACAAGTAGGCCTAATTTTGTCGAATAAAGATTGTAGGCAATACTATAAAGAGGTTGGACCTCATGTTACAGTGGTGTGACACCACATTAGGTACCTAAAAAGGATAAAGCCTCGACTTCACGAGTCATGTCACTGCGGCATAACACCGTAAGGAAGCAAAAGGCTTTATACTGGGTAGTTTGGCACTACAAAGAGGCTGTGCCTCATGCTACAGTGGTATGACACCACATTAGGTATAGCCTCGACTTTAGACCATATCATAGTAGCGTAACACCGTAAGGAAGCAAAATTTTAGACTACACCTGATAAGGTCAAATTCTTGGGACATGTAGCGACTGGAGATGGTATAACCGTAGATTATAGCAGTAGAAGCTTGGGCTACATCGGATTTAGTGGCAGAAGTCAGGAGTTTCTTGGGATTAGCAGGCTATTATAGGAAGTTTGTGTAAGACTTCGCCCGAATTGCAGAGCCACTGGTGAAGCTCACCAGGAAGAATAAAGAGTTCGTGTGGATAGAAGAATGTTAGGCTGCCTTTGAAGAATTTTAGAAAAGATTGACTTCAGCACCAGTTCTGGCTGTGCCTTCCGGATTAGAAAGTTTTGCCATCTACAATGATGCATCAGGAAAAGGCTTGGGTTGTGTGCTAGAGCATAACAAGAAGGTTATAGCTTACGCTTTCAGACAACTTAGACCTCATGAGAATACCCAACCCATGACTTGGAGTTGGTAGTTGTCATATTTGCTCTGAAGCTCTGAAAGTACTATCTCTATGGAGAGAGGGTAGAGATCTTCACAGATCATAAAAGCTTGAAGTATATCTTCACAGGAAAGAAGTTGAACAAGAGACAGAAGAGATGGTTAGAACTGATGAAGGACTTTTACATCAATCTTCAGTATCATCCAGGGAAGGCTAATATGGTAGCGGATGCACTTAGCCGATATTCGATGGTGATATTTTTTACTATGGACAGACACTTCCTGGAGGACTTGGAGAGCTTAGGGATAGAAGTTGTTATCTGGAGTTGAAGCACAATTGATGAATCTACGGATTCAGTCCATTCTTATGGATAAGATTAAAGAAACTCAATTTCATGATGAGAATCTTCGCAGCATCCGTTTTCAGGTACATACATGATTACTGGAGGACTTTACTATTGCAGAGCATGGGACACTGAGATGTGACACTAGTCTTTGTGTGCTTAGAGGCAGCTTAAGAGAAGAGATAATGCATGAGGCTCATCAGTCCTAATATTCTGTGCACCCAGGAGCTACCAAGATGTACAAGGACCTAAGAGAACATATATGGTGGTATGGGATGAAGAGGAAAGTGGCCAGATTTGTCTCAAGATGCTTAGTTTGCCAATAGGTAAAGATAGAGGGCTAGAGACTAGGAGGATTATTGCAACTTTTGTCCATTCTTGAGTGAAAGTGGGAGCATATTACTATGAATTTTGTCTCTGGTTTGCCACGATCATCCGGTGAAAATGTTATTATATGGGTGATAGTAGGCAGGCATACTAAGTCAGCACACTTTATCCCATTCAAGATGGGGCTATCCACAGATAAGTTAGCAGAGATATATATGAGATAGATCATGAGGATACATGGAGTACCAGTCAGTATTGTCTCCTACAAAGATAGTCGTTTTACCTCACACTTTTGGACGAGCTTGCAGCAGAGCTTGGGGACTCAGCTGAAGTTCAGTACCGCTTACCATCCACAGACAGACGGACAGTCTGAGAGGACCATTCAGATCTTAGAAGATATGCTAAGGACTTGTGCTCTGGATTTTAGAAGATCTAGAAAGATCATCTACATTTGTTGGAGTTCTCTTACAACAATAGTTACCTAGCATTGGGATGACACCTTTTGAGACGTTATATGGTCGACGGATGTCGTACCCCACTATCCTAGATGATGTTAGAGAGAGACCGTTGCTAGGTCCAGATATGATAATGGATGCTGCAGATAAAGTCAAACAGATTCAGGATCGCTTGAGGATAGCCCAGGATAGATAGAAGCATTGGGATGAATCGGATCATGCCCAGCCTGCACCGTTGATAAGACGGCGATAGTAAGCTATATCTTCCATATGCAGGTAATCAACAACTCAATCTAATTTGCCACAATCTTTATTATTCGATAAATTTAAAACTTGTTCAATACAAAGTACAATCATAAACCACCAACTGAAATAACATTATTTTTTAGACAAACTATCAAACTGGAAAATAGCATCTAAAGAGAAGCAACATCATCATCAAGTACGCCATCCTCAGGAAGCACAGCAGGGTATAGCTCAGGGTCATAGTAGCTACTAATCAGTAGCTCTGCATCCTCAAAAGGACCTAAAAATATAGTCTCCAGTCAGGAGGGAGCAAAGTACAATTCATGATATTTTAACAATTAAAATTAATAATAGGATTATGCACTTTTAAACAATTTGAAATAAATAATTTTCTTGCAGTTAAAACAGTGTGATATGAATAGGCAATGAATATGACCGGATTGGGTTTGTTACAGTAATATCCTAGTGATATGGTATGGCTTATCCCCGTGTGTATGAGGGGTAAGCTAATACATTCAGTTATACTAATTGGATGTGGTCATATCCACTACACTACTCCTCCAGTCCCCAATAGTTACAGTAGTTACAGTCAATGCTCTCAAAGAGAGTTCCGTGTTGTATCGTGGTTTAAACTTGCATTAAAACAATTATTAACTAATTATAATCTACCACAAAAATGTACTTGCCTCAAATTGATTGGACTGGACGGGTCGATATGTCGGGATGGGAAATCAGGTTCTTCCTTGAAATCCTACATTCGGGAAATTTGTCTCAGAAAACCAAAATCGCCAATGATGTTATACTAGTTGCAATCTCTAATTGTGTCCTAGTCAATTTTAGTCTTTATTTAGCTAACACAACCAAAATGCGATTATTAGTGCGTTGAAATTAAGAAACATCAATTTATATTTAATTCTGGAAAAACTTGCATTTATCAATTTATTCGAAAAACTTGGTATTTATATTTATATATATAAATACATTTTTCTTATTAAATGAGAATAACGTGAATTTCTAAAATTTCTATAGTTATTTACCCTAAATTACGCGTCTGAACAATAACCAGAAAAAAATCCAAAACTATAATTACTAATTATTATAATTTTGCAGAAAAGTAAATGGGCTTATGCCCTTACAGGCCAATGAATTAAAATAAGAAGAAAACTTGTTAGTCCTGTAATCTTCCTACAAATTAATTATAAATAAACTAATAATTTAAATTAAAATAATTATAATAGTGAGTCTCCGATATTGGTCCAATCGTCATATAGGCTAATGCCTCAACGTCCGGGCGAAGCCGGTTTCGTTTGTACTTAGCCAGGGCCCATTGACCAATACGGTCGTCGCCTAAAATCCAAAATATTAATATTTTCTGAAAACTATTTTAAAATCATTTTAAAATATAACTAAATTTTATGGAAAATCCGGCAGCATTTTCTCTATTTTTGGTCAACCCAAAAACTGGGAAAGTGCGCCATGATTTCCTGCAAATAATTCCAAACCAGGGTAACCCAAATATATATATAAACACATCCATAAATCATATCCGATATTTATTCGGAGAACCCGAACCAATTCAGAATTCCCGAAAACCACTCCAAAACATTTCCGAAAATTTCAGAATAAATCCAACCGTTGGAAACTTTTCCAAAAGTTTCCCGAAAAAATCCCTAAGCATCAGAATACTAAAACCGAAGAGCAACAAAGGTTCCGAAAATCTCCGGAGCCAAACACGTAATCGAAAAACCGAATTTCGAAAGAAATTCGCGGACCAAAATATCATCACAGACCATGACAGGGGACGAACTACTGTGATTACCAGAGATTACCCAAGTTGACGAAATTCGAAGGGTTGCCTCGGACTCGGAACACGCCTCGCCGGAGTTCGGCTGCGTGTACAGCACCTAAACTTGGAAAAGACAACAGCAGGGTATCCGCGGATCAGCACCAGAGAACGGGGAAAATTCCAGAAGAGGAATCAGAAACTCGGAGAAGCGTCGAGGAGCTCGGGAAGCTCTGGCCCGAAAGGAACAGTACTGGAAAAACCATGCAGAGGGTGGTCCTGGTCGAGATCGGCCTGGAGACTCGCAGGCGGAGCCGAACAGGGGCACGAAAGGCCGGGGAAAAATCTGGTCGGGGAACGAGGCTGCGGGGGATCAGCCGCCAGGGACCTAGGCCACGGGGACGGCCAGTGGAAACAGCGCGCGGCCTGGGCGACGCCTGGCTCGCGGGGACTGGCGGCGAGGGGGTTGACCTGGAGGCTCGCGCAGGGGAGCCGCACGGGTCGGGCTGGGGGCGTGCGGCCTTGGCGGCGAGGTCGCCAGAAGGAGCTTGGCCGGAATCGACGGCTAGGGCTTGGATTTTTGGGAAATTTGTGGTGATGGAGAGGGTTAGGAATGGTGATAGAGAAAGGGGAAAGGGGATCTATTTATATAGAAGGAGATTGGGGTTACGGGAAGGTGAAAGGAGGAGTCGGGAGGTCGACGGCGGTGGCCGTTCGGAAACGAAGGGTCGACCGGTCCTCTCAGAAGGAGAACGAGAGAGAGAGAGAGTTAAAGTGATTTAAATGAGTTTTAATTAATAAATGTTTTATTTATAACAATTGTTTTCTCTTTTCCTAAAAAAAAATTTAATAAATATTATATCAAAAGATTTCGAAAACCAAATTTTCTTGGATTCGAACTAGGGTTCGGGAACAGGTCCGGGACTCGAGAACGGCTTAGGATAGACTAAGGATTCGGGTCAGACCAAAAGATCTATTAATTTTTTTTTAATATTGATTTATGAGACGGGTCAGAGCCAACAGTCAAAATCCGGAAAAATAATAATTTATTTTTTATTTTTTCTAAAAATATGGTTTTCATAATTAACATGTTTAACTAGAAATATTAAATATTATTTAACCTAACTGGAATAAATTATAAACACAATATTTAATTAATTAGAAAAATACGGTTTTTGACAAAAAAAATTTAGAATTAATTAATTAACTAATTCAAATAATTAACTAAAAATTACGGGTTTCACAATAACTAAAAATCTGAAATGGAATAGGGATAATGGATCAAACTTGAGATTTCGAATTTAGTTTTGTAGGTGCATTCATTGGTTGTTTACAAAAAACTGAGATTTGAATCTTACAAAGGAAAACCTAAAACCTGAGAATATATGTAGGAAACCTGAGTTTGGTTAGTTCAAGTAAAAACTGGGATTTGAATTGAAACCTGTGAGCTGAGAACTAGTATGGAAACCTGAGAATGGGTTTTCCTTTTCTTGACATTGAAAACTAACATGTTATAAACCTGAGTTGTACACTCCCTCACATGGATTGACACACACACACACTCTAATGTCCACACACCCATTCTTGTTAACCCATATCCTACACACACATGTTACCCCCTTTAACCCCCTCTCTATTTCTCTATGTATAAATACATGTAAAATATATATGTATGCATATATGAACCTATCTAAACTATATATGTATGTATGAATTATGAACCTATATAAATATATATGTATGTATGCATATATGAATGTATGTAAATATGTATATATATAGATATGATATTGATATAGATATGATATTGATATTGATATATGATATTGATATATGATATTGATATTGATATATGATATTGATATATGATATTGATATTGATATATGATATTGATATATGATATTGATATTGATATATGGGTTGGCATAGGCTTGGTATAGGCTTGGCTTGGTGTTGACCTAGTCAGACTAGGGTTGACCTAGATTGGACTTGTTAGACCTAGTTTGACCATAGTTGACCTAGGTGTGACTTCTTGGTTGACCAGGGTTGACCAAGAGTTGACCTTGACCTAGTTTGACCTAGACTCATGTAGAATGCATAGTAGAGCATCATTTTATCATTTTAGACTTGTTGTGACTTGTACTGTTCTATAGGAGACAGACACCACTCCTCGGACAGTATATTCTCTTCGGACATTCAGGATACCAGGCGAGTACATTCTCTGATCATTTCATATCATGTTTAGAATTATTTTCCTGCTTTAAATTACTTTACTTGATACTGTCACGTTGGTCACACGGATTGGTACTATATGGATTTTTTCATGAGATGTTATCCCCCTCGGGAGCATCGTATACTGTATGTTTTGTGCGTTTCACGAATCATCACGTATCTCTATGCTTCCTCTGATTCACGAATCGCTTGTGACACATATACTCTCATGTTCACAGAGCCATCATGAATCACCTTCACGTATCACTCGTTTTATGAGCCATGTGAAGTTTCACGAATCTTAACATAACTTGAACAGATCCTTGTGTATTGATTGGGGATGGAGGAGTAGAAATAGACATGTGAATATTATCCAAGTAGCTGTAGTCATGAATCACTCTCTTAGCTATAGTCATGAATCTCCTATGCCATTCACATGTTTATATTTTACTCTGACTCACTAGTCACTATTAGTTCTCTATGTATAGTAGATATCTCTATTACAGTTCTCTCTCTGTTTACATACTGTATTTCTTTAGTTCATGTATTTTACTTTACAGCATGATTATATTTTCTAACCTGCTATGATCTGTTGAGATGTACTGTACTCGCTCCTGTCCTGACTGGACCTGTTGAAAATATTACAGAGGATGAGGAGGAGGCCCTATGTACCACCTATTACGGAGCAGGCTTAGACGACACCTGCGACCTGGTTTCTCTGGAGGACCCAGCTGCAGTACAGGATGCTACTCCTAGAGTCTAGGCTAGATAGCTAGGCTTTAGTTTTTCTTTCAGTATTGTGTTATTTGATTTTCAGTTGTTCTTCTGAGATGTTGTTATATTTAGAGACTTGTATTGAGCTGGATGTTCTTGAGTTGTTATCTTAGACACTTAGATTTTCTCTCTCTTTTTTGTACTACATTGTGCTTTTGATCTCTCTATCTACCTTTACTATTCTGTATCTGCCTTAGATGTGATTGAGACTGTTCTGTTATGTCACCTCTATTAGGAGTGTATATACTGTACAGGTACCTTTATATTGTTAGATGATTGACCTAGGACAGCGTTCTACCGCCGACACTGCGGCATAGGCTGGGCGTTGTTACGTTCTCATACCTCACAGTGGGTGCAGATCGTGACAAAGAAGCAACTGCACCGCCAGACGATTCTTTTAGTTCGAGTTGCCTAGTGGCACCACTCTCCCGGAGAGTCTACTTGGGAGAGGAAAGCCAAGATGAGGGAGAAGTATCCCTACTTGTTTGATCCTTGATATACTTCTTTCTTTTCTATTACTCCTTCAAATTTCGAGGACAAAATTTTTGAAAGAAGGGTAGATTTGTAGCCCCCACGTTCCATTTTCCTAATAAAATTCTATTCTTTTCCCAAATTCTTTATTAACTATTTTATTATTCATTATTAGAAGTGGTATTTTAGTAATTTCTAGATTAGAAGTTGGCTAATTAGGAATTCATGAAAAGGGAGTGGCAAGTATGTAATTATTTAGAAGTAGAGTAGTTTATTGATATTTGAGAAAGGAGTGGCATTCTTGTAAATACCATTGTAGGATAATAGGTTTTGGTAATTTTCTATTAGCCTTTATCCCTAAGGATTAGAGTGAAAACTTTCTAGAATTGATCTCTTAGTTAATTATAATTAGTTCTTAATTAATACTGATTAGTGCTAATTAATCCCATAGGATATTCGAAGGAATATTCTATGTCTAAAGTATTCCAAAGAATATTTCCTGAAATATTCTATGGAATATTTTAGGTATATTCCTTGGAGCCATATGCTAATTAAGCATCTAAAATATTCTAATGGCTCCTATAAATAGGACTAATCCCCATTAGTGCTAATCATCCCAAAATCCCTATAAGGTCCTAATGACCGTGTCCTGATTATGTCCGTGTCCACTCCATTTCATTAATATCTAGCTATTACAATTGCATTCCCATATCTGACACGACATGATCTCCTACTAAAACCCTGACCGTGTTCGTATCCCCCGATACGGACACAATCCATACAGTTTTCTACGCAAATCCCTAAAAGCCAAATTTTTATATATCATGTTGTTTCCTCGACACAAGACACGTTTTACATCCACAGTTTACATTACCCGTGTCCTGCCGTGACCCAGACACCGGACACGTCCCCAACTCTCTAGATATAAACCCTAACCCTAGCCAATTTCTTTGTCCCGTATCCGGCCGACTTGCCACCAGAGATCTCGTCATCGCCGCTTCGAAGCTGTCGTCTACCGTTCCAGCGACCGGGATCACCAGATCAGAGTCGGACCTCCGTCGTATCGAGCTCGACGTCGATCCTCTTTGCCGTGAACTCTTCCTTATTGGATCCTCGCTGTTCGTCGGAGTCCACTGACTAGACCCCGATCTACTCGTCGAGCCAGAGCAGATCTCGCCACCAGATTAGACTCAGATCTGGAGATCAGAGCCGTCCTCATCACTGGAGAACCGTCGGAGCCCTAGACCTGCACCGCTTCGACGTCAAGAAGCCAGATCTCACCATCACCATAGAGGATCTAACAGAGCCGCCTTCCTGAGTTCGAGGTCCATTGCCTCATCAAAGAGTTGCTTCGCCTCACCAGATCTCCAGACTCCGCCTCGAGTTTATTTTGAAGCCGCAGACCGTCGAAGTTCTGGATCTGCGCCTTACGGAGCTGCCACTCACCAGATCCACCACCGTGCAGCTACAAGGTAAGCTTATCCTCCATGATCTTGTTCTTGTTCTCCTCCCTTTCTTGTTTCTAAGGTTTTAAAGAAATGGGTTAGGTTTTTGAATGAGAGGCAGCTGCTAAATATAATGAGAAGAAGAGAGAGAGTAGTGATTGTTAGGGTTTTAATATGAGTAACGGGCGGAGTCGGTTGAGTAGGCTTGGCCAGAGTGGTTTTGAGAGAAAAAATAGAAAAATGGAAAATAGGAAGGTTGGACCCGAGCCCGAGCCCGAGCCCAAGCCCAAGCCCAACAGCAAGATGCTTGGACTGGTCAGGTTATTAGCAGATTTGTAAATTAGTTAATTACTAATTATTATTTAGTTAGAGTAATTAGTTCATTAATAACTAATTTCTTAAAAAGGATTTAATGAATTTAAATTAGTATTTTGATTAATAAATTTTACTGATAATTCTACTAATAATATTTTCTAAGACAAGTTTAAATAATATTTTAACTACCTATTTCATAATCGATATCTTATAGAATTTCATAGTATTATTCTTAATATTAGTTACTAATTCATTTTAAATAAATTAGTAAATTATTATAATTTTTAGGATGGATAGCTTGTCTTGACCCGCTCTCGAATAATCGAGTACGGTTCAAGTCATGCCCGGACTACACTATCGTTGACAGCGACAGTCAGCCGTCTAGTCATCATCTAGTATAATCTTATATCTTATCACATCATCTATCATGAGTTATCCACTACTAATCATCACAGATCACTATACAACTATTACAGGCTTATACATGAATATCTAGGTACAAAGCTAGTAAGAATCTGAAGACTATTCAACCAACAACATATACTCAGTAACAATACATCCAGTCATCCTATACATGAATCTATATCTCCGGAGTGAGCTTCGCTACTAGGTCTCCCTGCTGGCCATAAGGAGTCAATCGCACCTATAATCAACGATCCAGTCAGGAAAGGAGCAAAGCACAATGTAACTCAATAGTACTCACGATAGGATGTCAAAGAAATAGTATAACAAGAGAAATTGAAAGACAGGTAAGAATGAAAAATAATAGAGCATGCACTAAATATGTGAACATGTACAATTAGACATCATCAATATGTGGGAACTAATATACATCAGGCATATTAAATGAATAATATGCTATCAGTCATGTAAATCATGCATGTCTAATGACAATGCTATCAGACATGTAATAATCAGGCATGTCTAACAATAATGCTATCAATCTTGTAATAATCAGGCACGTCTGACGATAATGCTATCAGTCACGCAATAATCAGGCACCTCTGACGATAATGCTATCAGTCACATATGTAATGGACACCAGGCATACAAAGTATGTTATCAAGTACGAGTTTGTCCAATAACAGTCAATCATATGTTTTAGAATGTCCCCCACCCGACACGAGAATCAATACAAGCAAGTAAAGCAGAAATAAGTGGAATAAGTGACACGATGACAAGTGTATGTGCACATGCATGCAATGGTAGTAGAACTGAGTACATGTACTTGCCTTTTCCCAGAGATGACATTGTCCTCTAAAAATCACCTAAGAAATAGGAAAGATAGACTTAGAGATTAATCCACAGGTCTTCCTAATCTAGTCTCTAATGATTAGACTACTTCATTAGCTAAACAAGTTATCTTCTAATTAGAAATAATACTACTATTTAATATGGTTAGCCTGGTCCAAGATATCCTAACCTACTGTCATAATAGCAAATCAATATACTTAAATTATCAATAATTCTAAAGGCCCAAGACTGGCCCAAAGTCACCCAACTGCATCCAAAGAGGAATTACTTATTCAAACCATAACTGATTAGCTAGCATTCAACACTCTTCTCCCTGACCCAATCGAGCCCACTGGACCAAGAACCTTTAAACTCAGAAATCCACATAGCTAACCAACACGTATGGATTTAACAATAAGTCATAAGCCCAAAGACTGAAGGTTTAACAAACCCTTGCTGATACAATTGGCTCAACATCATTTAATACCAGCCCAAAACTAACACATTCATAATAATAATACTCTTGCCCTTAACATATAAATTATAACTCAAACCCTTAACTTGTTGGCCTGCCTTGGCTGGCTTGGTCCAAATCTAGCTATAGAGACCGTTCCTATCTTTGAAAGCCACACCATAAATTCAAATCTTAGGGGGCATTTGGTTTAAGTTTTTGTGGCTTGGGAATGGATTTTGAATTCCTTACCCATGTTTGGTATGTTTAGGATTGGGAATGAGGAGGGAATATGAGGGGCTTAGGGGGGAAAGCTATTCCCATTGACTTGGGAAAGCTATTCCCAAGCCCCCCTTGGGAATAGATTTGCTTTCCTAGGAATGATGTTTGGCTATTTTGTTTGGATGGTTATACCCTCTTTTTATTTTCAAATTTTCAACTTTTATCCCAAACATGCAAATCATCATGAAATTAATGAAAGGGTATTAAAGGAAAACTAAATAAATTAATATTTCTATCCCTTTGTAAACCAAACAGGGAGATGTAATTTTTAAAATATTTGAACTAGCTATTCCCAACCTAACCAAACATGGGTATGGGAATGTTGAATTCATTTCCCATGGTAAAGGAATTGAAAACCTATTCCTAGGAATACAAAAACTTGATCCAAACGAGCCCTTAATGGCTACAATACAGTAGCCCACACATAAAACTTCCAACCTACAATCTCACCACCCATAGTAAAGTAACTATTCCTAATTCGAACTGTCCTCAACGACTCTAACATCGCACCAGTGTCCACCATCATGTCCTTATGACACCTGTACATGTGTCCAAGAGTCTAACCCTCAGTATGAAAACTGACACAATGTCAGTGACACAACCTGCATTTGTCTTCACCCATGTCCTTCCCAAACGAAATAATTCAAGGTCACAACAATTGGATATCTACCTGAGCCCAGAATATAGCAAGATAGGGTCCTTCGGAGTCTGACACATCTTCTCTCGTATCCCAAAACTATCAGCAATCTTGGCTAGATATTCCATCAAACACCTCGCATGCATTACCAAGGAATGAAACAATTATCAATCCTTTGATCATTCAGTCAGAAAATCCCAAGAACTTGAGGAAAAAGACACAGATTAGAAAGTATAATTAGTTGAACTTACCAAATTGAACTTGAATTCTTCTTTCGAGACTGGTCAATTAGTCCCTAGAAGTGATTGCTCGGACCTATTCCTATTGTTGGACCAACGATGGCGCCGCCAGCACCAAATTGATCGAGAAAAGGATCGAACCAGCCGTCGAGCTTAACCCTTGCGACTTCGTCATGGCCGCAACTTGATCGACCAGAAAGATGAAGAAGAAGGGCGAGGAGGAAAACCGGGAGGCTTCACCGAAAGTGAAGGTTGATAAAGAGGAAGGGTACAATGGTCCTATTTATAAGCGGAGATAGGAAAGCGGTCGTTATTGCTCGACGACGGAGATGATTGCTCATTAGGCTGTGGACAGCAGACGACCTTGTTAGATCGAAAGTAGGTCAGTAGAAAGGAACCTCATAAAGGCTATAGAAGCTCCTAGGTTAGACGATTGGGTGGCGTGGCTCCGCCGAAAATTTAGCTGCAACCGTGCTGTTCATCGTCGGCAAGACGGAAGTAGAGCCGGATCTGACCCCAAATGAAAAGAAAGGAGAACTTATAGTTAATGCATCAGGTGGAAAATGACTTCGGGTCGGGTCCTAATGCCAAGGCTGATAGCTTAACAAAGGCTGGGCCTTCTAGCTATCTTATTAAGTGGACTTTAACAGATCATGGCGTTGAGAGTTTTATCAGTTAAGGCTTAATAGGTGGGCTGGGTTATAAGAAATAGTAATTGGGCTTGGTTTAATAAAAATTTAGAAAATGCCTAAAAACTATTTGAATAATATGCAATATAGGGGAAAACTTAATAGAATATCATAGTAAAGAAAATTAATATAATAGGGAAACTTAATAGAAAAATCATAACAGGAAAATTGACTAACTCTATTATTTAAAGAGGGTGGAGTTACAAAGTTAGGGTAGAATTTTCTAGAAATTCTTAGATTGGTTTCTAACCTATATTTCCTAATTATTTTAGGTGGAATTAGAGACACTTGGCAACAACAACCTGTGGAAAGCAAATACTTGTTTGTAATCACAACTTTACTTAACAGCATTACATGACATGTTACACTATTTCACTTGCTTTACTTGTTTTTCATGTTCGTGTTGGGAGGGAGAACATTCATGAAGCATGTAGTTTACCTTGGCATATGGACATAATTACACGACTGCTAGCACTTTATGTTCCTTACGTCCAACACTTGCGTGACTACTAGCATATCGATCACGATATGTCTTACTCTTACTTGCGTGACTGCTAGCATATCAGTGACGATGTGCCTTATATATGATAACTCCTATATGCTTACTGATGTTCTATTGCACATGTTACACGTAGATAGTGCATGATTTTAGGTATTCTTCAGTTTCCTTGTTATTTACTGTCGTTGTTACTTTATGTACTATTGCATCTTGTTGTTGAGTACTGGTGAGTTATATTGTACTTTGCTCCTTTTCTGACTGAATCGTTGACATTGTAGATGAGGCTGAGATAGCATATCCTGATTATTATGGACCATATAAAGACCTGCTATTAGAGACCACTCCAGAGGCTGGCCAGGACCAGGAGACTGATCCTGAGGGACTTTAGATGATTGCATAGGACTATTTAGTTGAGATGACATTGTATTGCAGATGTATAAAGTTGCCTTTATCCTTTATCAGATCTGTCTTCGGAGATTCATTATAAAAGGCCTGTAATAACTACAAATAGTGGATGATGTGGTGATCTTATGATAGGTTATGCGGTTAGAGCTGCGATGAGAGATTGATATACTCTACTTTGATGATTCCTGAGGTCTAGACGGCTGACTATCGCTGCTCACCGCAGTATAGGCTGGGCGTAACATGACTCGTGCCCAATTATTCGAAAGCGGTCATGGCAGTAATCGTAGAAAGGCTTAGTTTATTCTTATATCATGCTGTTATTTAACCCATACAAAAAGATTCAAGTCGTAGCGACATATATCCTAATACATAATGGGTAGTCACTATGGGGAACGCTCAACCCATATATTGAGATATGTTGGAGATTGTTGGCGTTTTTGCCTTTGGACTAGTGTAAAATAGTTCCACATCAGCTACACCACCAAGTGGGTATCTCAATATAATATTTTGCATGTGTTGAGGTGTGCGTATGAGATGTAGTAGGGCAAATGTGGGTGCCATATGGGGGTGTTTTTCTAGAAGGAAAAATGATTAACTCCAACTAGAAAGTATATTACTTTTTGTCGTTCAGACTCGGACACGGGCTCAAGGATGCTTCGTGCATACACGGGCGCATATGGGAGGTAGGCGCCGTAGACTGGCACACGACTACGCTAATTGCATGATGATCTATTTTTTTTAGTATTAGTATTTTAGTCCTATATCGGATAGGAGAAGAAGTAAAGTCTCACTCCACTCTATCTACAGAACCCCCTAGCGAGCTAGGAAAGATGCACGAAATAAAAAAAGAAAATAAAGTCCGTTGAGTCCAGGAAGCCCGTTAGAGTCACAAAAAGTTAATTACGAGCATCCCAGAAGTTCTTTGAGAACTTGCTGGTTATTGGAGTAGATCGCGGTGGGCGAATCTTGCTTTGAATAACGATGAATTTCACCACCCTAACAAGAATAATAATTTTTTATTATTTCTTCTTCTCCTTTCCTATTCTATTTGTAATATGTTATGGCCCAATTGCAACACATTTACAAGAAAAAACACTATCTTTCTATCAGTTTATATTTAAGAGAGGAAGTTATAATCTGAAAGGATAGTTGTTAGCCCAATAATTATATCATATTTTTGAATATGGCTAATCAATTAAGTTTAACATAACGATGTCACTAATATTCATGTAATCACTATCATTTTGCTACATAAACTTAGCATTGTCCTTATGTTCTATAACATATTTCTATGTTTGTATCATAATGCATCATAATGCTTTGTTCGTCTAACACGTACTTGTAGACATACAGTAAACATGATCAAGCTTTGTCAAACCAGGACATATGCAATAGAGAATTAATAATGGACCAAAGACGGCATTATACAAGAAGATTTCTCTAAACTGTCCAACGACCTATCCGGAGCCTCGCATCGGGGGTTTCGCTGTCCGATCAGCGGACAGGGGTCGAGAGGACAGTGCCACCCGTGGCGGTTCGGAGGCGAAGCCACCAAAAGGTATTCAGATTTCCAGATCTGTTTATCTTTGGACGACTGTCGTCAAGGAAAAAGACGTCTTCAGGTCTGCTCAAATTTTAGAAGAAAGACGTCATCAAAGGGCTCTTAATTTTTCTATTTTATCAATGTAATTTTCACATTTATTGAGTCTAGGAATACGATGTACACTGCATCGTACTGACAAATAGGCTATCCAAGAAATGTTTTCAAAATATCCTTTCATTTTGAAAATAAGCCCACTTACAAAAGCCCAAACTACTTCCTAACTACTTGATCTTTTCAAAAAGTCCAAAACTAATTTGCAAAAACCCTAACAGAACTCCAACAAAATTCGGCCCGAGTTCGGCCCAAATTCGGCTAGAGTTCGGTTAGTGACCGTTGGATTTTGAACTTGGTCTCCCTGTAGTTACGGATCTTGTCGAGATTTTCTCATAGAGTTCTGCCCGAATTCTGTCCGAATTCTGACAGAATTCTACCTTTGGAAAAACTATAAATAGAAAAAAAATTGATCATTTCAACTCACCAATTCATTTTCATATCTCTTCTCTATAACCTACTACTTCTTCCAAAGTGTTCTGAGTTATTCATTTTCAAATCCCAAGCCAGTTACAATCCTCTAGTCGATTTGCCAGTACGGTACGGTCTAGAAGTTTCAGAGTGATTATAAACAGAGGCTTGATTGAAGAAAGATACTTCACAATTGAAGTTGGTCGAGTACTTCGGATCAAAGCTCGCGTTGTAGAAGTTGTAAGAACTTCGAATGAAAACTTGTGGTATTTTTTAATAGTGGATTCAACTGGAAGCTAGAGTTCTTCCGACTGGACCAGTCCTCATAAGAGAAAAAGTAGTATACATCCTTTGTGTTTGTGTTTGCTCTCTGCTCTCTATTT
This sequence comes from Iris pallida, assembly GCA_029216955.1. Lineage (NCBI taxonomy): Eukaryota > Viridiplantae > Streptophyta > Magnoliopsida > Asparagales > Iridaceae > Iris > Iris pallida. The sequence goes on from JANAVB010031219.1 coordinate 7,983,224, forward strand.
TTCATTTATATATCTGTGACATATATTCTGTGATCTTGCTGCTAACATTTTTAATTAGCTAAATTTTGCTGCCTACTCTATTTATCCCCTCTAGAGTATTGCACTTTACAATTTGTTTCTACAATTGGTATCAGAGCTATGACTCTATTATCTGGCTTAACATTCTAACAATAGATCCTTATTATCAATTGTTAACTTTTGATTCCAATTATTCCTACAATTGGTATCAGAGCGGGTTATACAGGTAAAGCGAGGTAACACTGCTATTATATTCTTATTTATTACAGCTGTTACATAGATCACAGTATCACATATAGCAAGTATGTACTTCACAACTGAAGAGCAATCCACAAATAGACTCCTACTATTTGATGGAACAAATTATAGTTATCGGAAGACACGAATGAGCTTCTACCTGAAGTCTCTAGATTTTGATATATGGTTAATTGTTGTCAATGGCTACAAAAAGTCTACTATCACTTTTATTCTCACATCCTCTATAATCAACAAGCCTTATTATAGTTACACGGAGGAAGAGAAGAAGTTAGCTAGCCTTGATGCAAAAGCTACGCATATATTTTATTATGCTGTAGACACAAATATATTTAATCTTATTACTACTTGCACAACATCTCATAAAATTTGGAAAGTTCTTGAAGCTACTTATGAGTGCAGGTATGAAAACAAAGCTAGTAACTCCATAGAGGAGGATAGTCTTCATAATGATACAAATATATGCATAATAGAATTAGGATTTAAGGTACAATATAATCCCTTATACGAAGAAGAGCTTGTATGTGACAACTGCAAGAAGATAGACCACATCCAAGAAGATTGTACTACTGCTAGAAAGAAGAGTCACTACGAACGATCAAATGAAGAAAGATCATCGTCTTACAAGTACACTAGCACGAGCATATGGTGTAAAAGCGAAGCAAGCGATTCCGAAAAGAAGAGAGACCTCGTCAAGCTACAAATATGTGCTCAATGGCATTATCTAACGAGGTATAAAATAATTTTTTTTATAAAGAGAGTGAACTTTCTCTTGATGAGTTATCTGATGCTTTCAGTGATCTATTAGAAGAACACAAGAAAGTATTAGATAAGTATAAGCAAGCTAGAAAGGATATTCTATCCTATAAGCGTGAGAATGAAAAGCTTACTTGCTTATTGAATGATCTAGAAATACTTCTCCTTCTGATAATTCTACTGAGATTTTCACACTTGAGTTTAGATTGCATGAGGTACTTGATTACATTGAGAAAAGCACTCAAGAAAATGCTAAACTTAAGGAGGAACTAGAATCTGAAAAGAAGAAGTATTCTATTGCTTCATGTAGAATTGATGCTCTTTCTGCTAAATATGATGAGATCCGTGCTAACTCTAAAAAGTTTGAGATTATACTGAAAAAGTAGGTAGTACAACCTATTACTCAGTCTAACACAAGACACGTGACACATCAAAAAGTCACACACGAAAGTTTTTTTACAAAGGAAGCAAGCAAAGCTAAAGCTTCACGCAACCATGCTTTCTATTACAAGTATCCATGTACATCATATCACACCACTGCACGTTCTCATACTGCTGCACATAGCACTAATATTAATACTTTCTGTCATTATTGTGGTATGAATGAGCATATTTCTAATCGTTGTCAAATTAAAAAACTAGTTGATATAAACTTGTGCAAATGGGTTCCCAAAGCTAACAAATGTGGATCCAAATATTGGATACCAAAGTCTTCACCTAATATTGTAGGTGAAGTTTCTCATATCAAATAGAACCATGGAACATGTTGGTGATTGCAAAGCTACAAAGGTCATCTTCCATGCAATTGTACTAACAGAAGTGTGGTCACTAGAACCACTTTGGTAACATGCTTCCTAAATAGTTTTTAATATCTAGCATGTTCTTACTGATGTCTTGCAATAAGCTTTTATTGATATCTTTTAAATTGTTTACTGTTTGAATCAATATGAGACATAATCCTAGCTTGACTAGTTGTTTAGCTTAAATGATTAGTTCACACTATATAGTATTTTAGTTTCTATTAGTGTGACACATTTATCTATGTATACTCTTTATTTTAGTTTTATCCCTGAAGCATGCATATCACTCTAGTCCATAGGAGCTTTTGTTTTTGGTTAATATGCTTTTGACTCTTCGCCTTTAATATTTTTTAATGGTCACTTCTTACCGATTTATCTTTAACCTGTCATATTTACTTTGATCGATATTTTGTAAGTATGTATGTTTAGCACAAGTCTTCCATTTACGTGAAAAGTATATACATATACTTTTATGTTAGCCTTGTGCTTGCATAATATATTCACTATTGATTTTTCATATTTTATTTTGATTAACTTCTTATGAATCAGTTACATCTTTGTTTGATATATGAGTTAAGTTCAAGTTCTATATTATTTTAAAAAGTAATTTCAAACTTGTGCTTATCTTATACTTTAGCTATTGATTACTTTGAACAAATTTATGTTCTTCTCTTTATTAGCTTCTTCCTCAAAGTCTCTTTTAATGATATTTTTCTTGGCTTTTTGGTTAGCATTTTGGATATATGACTCTTATTTAAATTATTTTTTCTTGATCTTGATAAACCATTATTTGGGTATTTACTACTTTTATATTTAGGGATTCTGGATTTCGATGTTGTTCGATGATACTGCATGTATTCCTTTGAATCTAAGAGTAGAGGTCATTTTGGGAACAAGCCGAAAGGGTCCTTCTGTCATACAGGTGTAAATAGTCTGAAGCGATACGGTGTACTAGTCTTCGGACTACCGCTAGCTGGGAACCGGCCCCTATAGCTAATCCGAAGTGATCAATACTTTATAAACTTAAGATTTATTGAAGGTCTACTCGCAACTATTATCTAGTTCTGGAACCAAGGTACTGAACCAAGTCCCCTAGCTTCCAGAATACATCAGCGTATCTAGGTCCTACATTTTGATTTACAAATGTTATATATTTTATTGTTACCCAATGATTTTGTAGCACATATGAATAAATATAATTGATACATTTTATATCAAATGCTACATTGTTCTAAGATTCTTTTTTGTCCATAGAATATACTTGATTTCATATTGCACAAATTTTTCTTAAATCCTTGGTTATTAAAAAAAGAGATTTGTTTTGGGTACAAGCCTACAAAGGGTCTGTCTATCACTACGGCTACGGCTAAAGCAAAGCGGTACTTAAGTGTTCTCTGGTGAACCTTCGTTAGCTGGGACAGTACCCCTACAGCTAACCTAAGATTGATCAACGCTTTATAAACTAAAGATTTATTAAGATCTAGTTGCAATTGTTATTTGATGGATTTTAGATTTTAGCTTTGATGGATAATATTATTTAATGATTTAATTTTATAAAAGATAACATACATTGATCTCCATAGGTTAATGTTTGTCATCTTTTCTTATATTCATTTTTCTGTGACATTATGACTTGATGATCTTGTGACTACTCATTGAATATTATGGTCTTGTGATTTTGTCTCTAGCTTGTGTAATATTCATGATACTCGTTTTATTAAGCTTTATTATTCTCTTCTTATTCAAGTTACTAACTGTCTATAGCAGTAATTCTTTGCGGGAGAGAAGTCAGACATATTGAATCTTTCTCTCAAAGCATTTTTTTCTCTTTAACCCTACGGTTATCTGATTGACGCCGTGCAACGGCTTTAAAAGGAAAGAAATGAACTTTAATAAGAAGACCTAGTATTTTTGACTTAGTTTTCTACTTCTGGAAATATGTCTCTGAAATTCTTAAAATTTATCTATACTATTATTTTTGGATATAACCATTTAAAGGTGGAGTAGTTAATTGTTCCAAGTCAATTATCCCCTAGACATGCCATATATCTAGAATACACTTTTCTTTGGACATTTATCTAGTTATGTTTATTTGTTCAAATGAATTTATTTATGATTTATGGATTATTTTATTAAAATTGTTTCCGTGATTCGAATCGCCAGCTTTCAGTCTGAGGACTAAATGGACGCATTCGAACATTTATTAAGACAGTTTTTTGTAATAAATTTCACATTTTTGAAAAGTCTTTTTGATTTCTTTTTGATTTATTAAATCTGTCCGGTACTCAAATGTTATTATTAAAGACAGTTTTCAAAATCTTTTAATGTCTTGAAATATTTTATATATATATATATATATATATATATATATATATATATATTGGAGATATATTTTGTTTGTTCATCTTTAAGCATTTATTCATTGGATATCTCTTTTATTTGCCTAAAGATGATATTTGTTTTAAGTTTGGGACTTTATATGCATTTGATCAAAGGAAAGAAAGATGCATATCTTGGATATTTCTTAGATCTTGTGATTATTTATTTTATCTATTCTTGCATATAAATTTCTTCGGAACTAGATACTCATATTTTAAGGGGGGGCAAAATTAATTGTTTTAATTCTTTTATGCCCTTAATATGTGGTATAGCTAGTTCATCATGGACATATATTCTTTTACCTAACATATCTTGTTGATTTGTTCATGATTTTTTTAGGAGAATATATGATTACTATTATTATTTATTTATTTTTAATTCTCTCATTTTATTCAATTTTCTAAAAATTTATTTTGCCAAATATATTTAATTATCTTCATTGATAATTCTTTTGAGTTTAAATTAATTTTGGCATTTCTTATTGAGATTTTATCTCAAAGTTCATGATTATCTATATTTAGACTGATCATACTTTGTGGGGGAGCATTCAAGTCGACTGAATTTCTCCTTCTCAAGTATTTTGTCTTCATTATCTTCATGTTTATCTAATGGATATTCATATATCATGCTAAGGTAATTGAATTCAAATTCATGAACGTTGGTATAGATTTTGAATAGAATCTAGTATATTTATTTTGATTTCTTTTTCAATGATTATACTCTTTACAGAATTGATTCACTAATTTGTATGGACAAATTATGAATCATAATTTTTTTGATCATTGTTAAAAGTCTCATTATATTCTTGATTTTTTGGTATATACTAGATCTGTGAATTTCTCATTAATTATTTATGACCAATGATTGATTTCTACTATATTGATATCTATTTTTATTAAAAGTTCTTTATTGGTCTATTTCAAAACTACAGTTTCATTTATTCATCATATTGGGTTTTGAATGTCATTTTTGGATTTCTAATTGGTAAACTACGTATTGCTTGATTTCAATTTTCTTTGTTAACGTTCAACCAACTATATTGTGTTTTGATAAGTTTTTATACTTTAGTTATGTAATTTTTTAAAACTTGTCATTACACTATTCTCCTAATCCTTGATCATGATTCTTTTTTGCCTTCGTCCTTTACTTATGCTTGAGTTTGTTTTATCTCTTATTACGGGGGAGCTTTTTTTTTTATTATGTCAAAGGGAGAGAAATAAATTTAATTTAGCACACAATATTCTAGTATTATGTGTTTATTAGTGATACATGCATCTATTGTATATATCTTAAACTTAACTGATTTGCCATAATAAAAAAGGGAGAGATTGTTAGCCCAATTATTATATCATGTTTTTGAATATGGCTAATCAATTAAGTTTAACATAACGACATCACAAATATTCATGTAATCACTATCATGTTGCTACTTAAACTTAGCATTGTCCTAATGTTCTATATCATATTTCTATGTTTGTATCATAATGCATCATACTGCTTTGTTCATCTAACATGTACTTATAGACATGTAGTAAGCATGATCAAGCTTTGTCAAACCAGGACATATACACTAGAGAATTAATGATGGGCCAAAGACGGCATTATACAAGGAGATTTCTATGAATCGCCCAACGACCTATCCGGAGCCTCGTATCGGGGGTTCCGTTGCCCGGTCAGCGGACAGGGGTCGAAGGGGCAGCGCCACCCGTGGGGGTTCGGGGACGAACCCACCAAAAGGTATTCATATTTTCAGATCTGTTTATCTTTGGACGACTGCCATCAAGAAAAAAAGGTGTCTTCAGGTCTGCTCAAATTTCAGAAGAAAGGCGTCATCAAATAGCTCTTGGTTTTCCTATTTTATCAATGTAATTTTCACATTTATTGAGTCTAGAAATACGATGTACACTACATCGTACTGGAAAATAGGCTACCCAAGAAATGTTTTCAAAATATCTTTTCATGTTGAAAATAAGCCCACTTACAAAAGCCCAAACTACTTCATAACTGCTTGATCTTTTCAAAAGTCCAAAACTAACTTGCAAAAACCTTAACAGAACTCCAACAGAATTCGGCCCGAGTTCGGCCCGAATTCGGCCAGAGTTCCATTAGTGCCCGTTGGATTTTGAACTTGGTCTCCCTGTAGTTACGGATCTTGCCGAGATTTTCTCATAGAGTTCTGTCCGAATTCTGACAGAATTCTGCCTTTAGAAAAACTATAAATAGAGAAGAATTTCGATCATTTCAACTCACCAATTCACTTTCATATCTCTCCTCTATAAGCCTACTACTTCTTCCAAAGTGTTCTGAGCTATTCATTTTCAAATCCCAAGCCAGTTACAATCCTCTAGTTGATTTGCTAGTGCGGTACGGTCAAGAAGTTTCAGAGTGATTATAATCAGAGGCTTGATTAAAGAAAGACACTTCACAATTGAAGTTGGTCGAGTACTACGGATCAAAGCTCGCATTGTAGAAGTTGCAAGAACTTCGGATGAAAACTTGTGGTATTTTCCAATAGTGGATTCAACTAGAAGCTAGAGTTCTTCCGACTGGACTAGTCCTCACAAGAGGAAAACCAGTATACATCTTTGTGTGTGCGTTTTCTCTCTGCTCTCTATTTTTTATTTACATATCTGTGATATATATTCTGTGATCTTGCTGCTAACATTTTTAATTAGCTAAATTCTGCTGCCTACTCTATTCACCTCCCCATCTAGAGTATTGCACTTTACAATTCGTTCCCACAATAGTAGTATTACGTGTCTTTAGGTACTTTTGAAGAGAAAACTTATTTGCAGGAATCTTTGAAGTCCTAAAACTCAGTTCAGTCACTTTTGGAGAGCAAACTCATTTGCAGAAATCTCCGAAGTCCTAAAAATTGCTTCAGGAAATTAGGATAGCAAATTAATTTGCAAGAGGTCTCCGAAATCCTACATAATCAGAATAGAGAGCAAATTTATTTGCAAGTGGTCTCATTATTCTGATCGTTCCTACATCTAGATTTGTTTTGGGAACAACAATATGAACATGCAATTTGTATCTCTTTACAAGTAAATCACAAAAGAAAATTAAGATGAAATGAACCAATTTATATTGGTTGTACAGACATGTTATCCAAATAAGATTGTGATTTTTGTTAGGCAACAATTTTTAAGCAATAATCAAATTTATGCTGGATATGAACAATCATAATTGACATACTATATCAACAAGCATACCAACACATTTTGAATTTATTGTAATGGTTGGATATCTTTCATAAAAATGCTTGGTAACGAACATGCGATCAATCTAATATTCAATTAATAAGATATTATCGTATATTTTAATGTTATTATCTTTGTACGAGACAAAAATGCACTACTTATATTTGTTTGATGCCTTTTTCATATTAGAATTACTGGTGATCGAGTATTTCTGAATGCATATGCATGTATTAGTGTTAAGGTAAAAGTATCTTAGATTTGAAACTCTCAACACTTGATAACAAAATCTAAACCACTGAAATAGACACATGATTAATCAACTTCAAACTTTTTTTCTCTTACTATATGTCCCTTCTTCAAACAAAACATGGATTATGAATTTGGGACAATTGGGTTCAAAATAAAGTACAAGCAAGTGCTAGATCAAGACCAACGAGATGGACAACAAGCAACTAGTTCCTAGATTGTAAGAAGACAGCTAGTTTATCCATTGACTTTGTATATGATGCCATGCACAAAAAATGATACTAAGTTGTTAGCATGATACTAAAAGAACCACTGATCACAACACACAAATAAAGAAAATGGTTACAAGCAAGAATATATATATGTGTCACTCGGGATTATGGATATAGGCTGATCATTAATCCTTTTAATCGTCTCTGACTTGATAACTTCCGGCTCTAGATCTTGATTTTATATAGATCTATGTTAGTATCTCAAAAATCATAAAATATGTCACGGACTTGAGGAATTCAATGCAAAGATTTTAAATAAATTAACATGCAATTACTAATGTCGGTAGGCATATATCTTAAGAAATTGATATTGAATTCTAAGAAGCATGTAATGTGCTTTGGCATGAAATAATTAGAATAACATTAATATAATAGCTTGGGAAAAGTGCCTTGATATTAGTAAGTATAAAACATAAATAAAGTATTAAAATCATTGCAGTTACTCAGAATGACATGTAATCCTGGTATGTATAGGACCGTTGAGCACCTCTAGAGGGGGGTGAATAGAGTGCGTGTGTGTGCAACGAAAAATAATCACCAATTAAAAAAATTAAAGTTAAAACTATGGCAGTAAATAAGAGACAGTAAATAAATACAGCAAGAGATAGAGAGATCAAACTCAGTGGCACAGCGATGTATACGGGTATCCCTCTGAGAGGACTAATCCAGTCTCGAGTACTCTTGCTCGATGTTAATCCACTATGGCATAAGCTAAATGAGAGCTTGCAGTCTCTTACAACACCGTGCTTGGTGACAAGTGCATGACCAACTTCACAACACCGTGCTTGATGACGAGCGCACGACCGGCTCCACAACAAAGATAGTTGTTGTACTTGGAACAACCTCTTTACAACTCTTGGACACCAAAAGACTCTAAATCAACATAGATATTACTGGCTTTTGGCTAAGAGAAGTATATGTGTGATTTGAAAGCTTTAAAACGTTTAAAAACACTTGTTGAATAGAGAAGAGAAGATGAAGAATGAATGAGTGATTTGAAATAAAAAACTCTCTTCTATTTATAGGTGTTTTCTGGGTCCGAACTCGGACAGAGTTCTGGCAGAGTTCTGATGTAAATATTTTGCATATAGACGTTGCATGCAGATTTGGAGGCAACTGACATTTGAATTCAAACTGACCGAACTCAGGCAGAGTTCGGACCGAACTCGGGCCGAACTCGGTTTTGAGTTCTGTCATGGAAAATTTTGAAATATTTGTCAAAAACTGTTTGTAAAAATAATTTGGAATATTTTGTAAAGATAAAATGGAAATAGGTAGGCTTTTTAGAAATTTAGACTGGGATAAACCTAAGCCAGTATTACCTAGTCGATTTTATAATTTTAAGTTCTAGACTCAAATAAAGTTAAAATACAGAATAAATTATAAAATAACTCAAACTAAATCCCATTGAAATTCATCTTCAGATTGATGATATCTATGCTTGATGATGCAGTACAACGCCTATTGATATTGATTTCATATACCCTAAAATGATTAGCAGCAGTTTGTATATTTTGTGTATTGACTTAAGTGCATATCGATTATCAAAATCGGGTGTGACCATGGAATGGGCCAACAATCTCCTCCATTTTGATAATTGACAAACTTGAGTCTATACCAAAATATATCTTAAAAAATAGAACAAATAAAATACCTAAGATAGTTTTGTTTTGGATGGAATGATTTGAAAGTATGCTTGTGCTATTTGGTATGGCTCTTTCTCCCCCTTTGTCAATATAAAAATGACTTTGGCTCCCCCGTAATGTGTGAAGCCAACAATTTAGAAAAAACAGACAAAGTGAAGCTAAAGAGAGACATAAACACAGCATAAATAGACAACTAGTATGGAAAAGAAGTGCTGAAATGAAGTACTGAAATATCTCACTAAAAGTGCAAAGATACACTCATGAAGTACTAAATATGTCTAACTAAGAAGTTTAGACATAACAAAGTAAAAAAACTACATCATAGCAAAAGATCATCTACTAACATCCTATCCATTATCCATCAGCTGAGTCAGCATCACATAGTAGGGTCATCACCGCCAAGAGCATCAGGAGGAAAATAAGCTGCAGTATAGGATCGAAGTAAGGAAAAGATGCCTAATCTCCGAACCTAGGACCTGTGAAGCCTGGGTGAGGAACAATAGTGACTGGATGAACTGGATACTGAGAGAGACTCCAGTGAAGATCCGTAATCCCGTTCCGCAACACCTGAGCCTAATAGATGTGGCGAAACTCCGAGTCAAGATAGCATTGATGACGTTGCGCAGAAAGAGCAACAAAGTCATCAAATCTCTGATAGAATCCTGGATCGAATCCCGGAGCAGGGGCTGGAGCAGGAACAACATCAGGAGCCTCAGCACCGACATTTGGAGCAGGCTGAGCTCCAGGAGGCAGAGGTGGAGCAGGATATCTACGAGATCTGGTGAGCTTGATGGGAGTGGAGGAGTAGGCACAGGTTTGAAGATCAATATCAAACCTACAAAAGATAAAGGCCAGGTGCATAGGATACACCAGGTTGCGTCCTGCATTTCTGCAGTTCAGCATCCAGGCCATCATAGTCTTGGGGATAGAGAAAAGAATACCAAAATGAATATGGTACATAGCAGAGAGCTCTAAGAAAGTAATTTCATCAGTAGATCCTTTCTTAGGAAGTAGTACAGAGAAAATGAAACGAAGGAGTTCATAAAAATTTTGGTTTAGATGTTTTGAAAATACTCTTCGAGAAATGGGGTTTGAATGAAAAATCAATTCCTTGAAGGAGGTAAGGGTGACATCCTCTGGAAATTGGACATGATGAATATCTACCAGAGCTTCACCAACATCAGGAATATGAAAGTATTCACTGATATCAGTGGCACTAAACTCCAATTCTTGCCCAGCAACGCAAGAATAGAAGTTGTCGTTTGGTTTTGCTTGCAGGTTACAGTAAAACATACGGACTGCATTGTCAAAGATGTTTTCAGCTACTTCGAAAAAATCTCGATAGCCTAGATGGTCAAAGGTAGAAGTATACTCAGAAAAAATTGTAAAGTTGACAAAAGCTCCATAACAAATTTTTCGATCGGAGAAAGAATCAAACCATAGGTCAGAAAATTCTTTATCAGAAAATAAAGTGGAATCATAATCTTCTGAGCCTACTGGTCTGGCTGGACTAAAAAGACTAGCTGGAGTATAGTCAGATGAGGAGGATCCAGCTTGGGAAGGATCAATTGATCCCCTCTGAAGTTTGGGAGCCATGGAAGAAAAGAAAAAGGAAGTGAAGTACCTTTAAAAAAGAGAGAAAGAGAACGAAGTCGAGTAGCCCACCGGATCTCCTAGAAAACTTGCAAAGAAGGAGTAGGAAAGTATTTTTGGAAGGAAGGAGATGATTTCTCGGTTTGGTGAGTGAAAAAGAAGAGGAGAAGTGGGGTTTAAATAGGGGTTAGGGCCGGCTGTTCAGTTCAGGAAGTAAATACAGTGCCGACCGAACTCGGCCCAAATTCGGCCCGAACTCGATTAGAGTTCGGTCCGAGTTCGGCTACTTGCATTTTCGAGACAATAAATGCAGTTTTGGTATTTGAATTTTAACTTTATAACTTTTTGACTCCTATATTTAATAACGTGCATTATTTTGGGTTTAGCTGTAGGTGTATTGTCCCAGCTAACGGAGGTTCACCGGGGAACTGTTAAATACCGCTTTGCTTCGACCGTAATCATGGTGACAGACAGACCCTTTTTAGGCTTGCACTCCAAAATAATTTTCGTTAAATAGATTTCAAAGTTGCAAGTCATAAAATCAAATTTAATTGCCATACTACATTATGAATCTGAAAATTCAAGTATACCGAGCTCTCGTCTCATTATGTTAAACCAATCTTCAGCCAATGGTTTTGTGAAAATGTCTGCTAGTTGATGATCTGTGTCAATGAACTCTAAGCAGATATCCCCGTGTTGTTGATGATCACGTAAAAAGTGATGACGTATCTCAATGTGTTTTGTGCGTGAGTGACAAATAGGGTTCTTAGTCAGATTAATGGTGCTAGTGTTGTCACAATAAATAGGAATCTTAGTATAGTACAGATTATAGTCTTCTAAGGTTTGCTTCATCCACAAAATCTGAGCACAGCAATGACCTGCGGCGATATACTCAGCCTCAGTAGTTGATAATGCTACGGAATTTTGCTTCTTGCTAAACCAAGAGACTAAGGCCTTTTCTAGGAAATGACACGTACCGCTGGTACTTTTACGGTCCACTTTGCATCCTGCAAAATTCGCATCCGAGTAACATATCAGGTCAAAGAATTTGGTTTTAGGATACCATAAGCCGACTGTAGAAGTTCCTTTAAGGTATCGGAAGATACGCTTAACGGTACTTAGATATGATTCCTTAGGATTTGCCTGATAACGTGCACATATGCAAACACTGAAAATAATATCAGGACGACTAGCAGTTAAATATAATAAACTACCATTCATACCTCGATACTTACGCTGGTCGACAGGTTTGCCACTTTCATCAGAATCAAGTTTTGTGGATGTAGCCATTGGAGTCCCAATTAGCTTTACGTTTTCGAAGTCGTACTTTTTCAGTATGTCCTTCGTGTACTTAGCTTGGTTGATGAATGTTCCCTTTAAGTGTTGTTTGATCTGAAGTCCTAGGAAGAAGTTTAGCTCTCCCATCATACTCATCTCAAATTCATTCTGCATATACTTAGCAAAATTTTGACAAAGTTTTTCATTAGTAGAACCGAATATAATATCATCTACATAAATTTGCACAAGGAAAATGTCATCATTTAAAGATTTGATAAACAAAGTAGTATTAACTTTTTCCTTTGAAAATCCATTATCAAGTAAGAAGGCACTTAGGCGTTCATACCAAGCACGAGGTGCTTGTTTGAGTCCATAGAGTGCTTTCTTAAGCTTGAAGACGTGATCAGGTTTTTAAAAATCTTCAAAACCAAGGGGTTGTTTCACAAAAACTTCCTCTTTTAAAAAACCGTTCAAAAATGCACTTTTCACGTCCATTTGAAATAATTTAAAATCATTAAAACATACAAATTCACAAAATATGTGGATGGCTTCTAGTCTAACAACAGGAGCATAAGTCTCATCATAATCAATTCCTTCTTCTTGATTATAACCTTGTGCCACTAGATGTGCTTTGTTGCGTAGAACTTGTCCATCTTTACTAAGTTTATTTCAGAACACCCATTTGGTACCAATTATTGATTGACCAATAGGTTTAGGAACAAGTTCCCAAACTTAATTTCTCTCAAATTGATTTAGTTTCTCTTGCATGGCATCAATCCAAAACTCATCAGAAAATGCATCATCTATATTCTTAGGTTCTATTTGAGAAATAAACGCTACATTTGCTGCTATTTCAGAATCCTTAAGAGAGGAGCGTGTATTTACACCTTTTGATACATTACCTATAATGAGTGTCTCTGGATGATCTGGTAAAAACTTTAATGAATCAACCTTTTGAGTCAGATCTTCCACAGGACTCTTCTCAGTTTTTGTATGTGCATCTTCATCATCATTGTCGCTAGATTTGTGACTATTTAGCTTATCAAAAGTAACATTAATTGATTCTTCAACAATTATAGATCTTTTATTAAAAATCATATATCCCTTACTCTTAGCAGCATATCCGAGAAATATCCCTTCATCTGTTTTAGAGTAGAACTTTCCTAAGTTATCCTTGGTGTTCAGGATAAAACAGCAACATCCAAAAACTTTAAAATAAGAAATGTTTGGAATCCTTCCAAACCAAAGTTCATATGGTATTTTCTTCGAGATAGGTCGAATTAACACCCTATTCAAAACATGACAGGCTATACTAACAGCTTCTGCCCAAAAATACTTAGGAAGATTATGCTGATTCAGCATGACTCTAGCCATTTTGCTTAGAGTACGATTCTTCCGCTCCACAACACCATTCTGTTGGGGATTTCTAGGACAAAAAAATTCGTGGTAATATCCACTATCATCACAAAACTTTTTAAAATCAGAATTTACGAATTCGCCACCATGATCACTTCGGATACGAGTAATCATGAAGCCTTTTTCGTTTTGTACCTTTTTGTAAAATATCAAAAATTCAAAAATAGCATCACTTTTATTTGATAAAAAGTAAACCCAAGTAAAACGAGAGAAATCATCAACAATAACAAAAGCGTAGAGCTTACCGCCAAGACTAGCGACTCTACTAGGACGAAATAAATCCATATGAATCAACTGTAAAGGTCTAGAAGTACTTACAACGTTGATGGATTTAAATGTAGACCTATGTGCTTTGTTCTTTTCACAGTCAGCACATACCATATCTCTCTTGAATGGAATCTCGGGGAGTCTTTTTACCAACTTCTTAGTACTGAGTCGTGAGATAGTGTCCATATTTGCATGTGCTAGTCTCATGTGCCATAGCCAGCTTTCATCTAGATTCCCTACTAGGCATCTACCTGCATTATTAGTAATCTCCAAAAAGAAAACATAAATGTTGTCTTCTCTAATCCATTTATATACGGGATCACCAGATGACATATCATATATAGTACATTTATCTTTCACAAAATTGATACCATAACCATTATCAGCCAAATAACTTATGCTTAGTAGGTTATGTTTCAATTCTGTTACTAGACAAACATCCTTTATTACTGGATAAGGAGAAATACCGACAGTACCATTACCAATAATATCACCTCTCAAATTATTTTCGAAGGAGACGTATCCTTCTTTCTTCATCGATAGCGTGGCGAACAAAGATGCATCACCAGCCATGTGCCGCGAACATCTGCTATCGAGGATCCATTTACTTTTAGCATGAGAGGGTTGAGGGTCCACCTACAAAACAAGTAGATGAATCCTTTGGTACCCATTTACTGAAGGGTCCATTATGATTAGTTTTAGGTCTCCAGAATAAAGTGTGATTGTCAACAAGTTTTCTTGCCAAGCAATACTGTGATATGTGTCCATGTGTACCACAATAAGTGCAAGTTAGTTTAGAACCAGTAGTGGTTAAAACTGTGTTGACATGCTTATTTGGTTTCTTGGAGAACCTATAAGTGAAAGCATGATGATAGTCGTGTTTCTTCTGTGCTTTCTTATTTTTAGTCCTCTTAGGTGTATGCTTAGCATTAGGACTAAATTTAGGCTGTGTCACAGGTATTGCCTGTTTGTCTAACTTGATTTTTAACTTTTTAGAAATCGCAACAGACTTTTCATATCTAGCAGTCATATCTGAGAGTCTTTGTTCTGTCACTAAGTGCTTCTTCTTCTCTATGTCATATAATTCTTGCATCTTGACATAATCTCTTTCTTTCTTTTCAATCTTGAGAATAGCCTCATGATAGTCTACCTTGAGTTTCGCTATCTCTTCCATGTTACCGGTAGTAGACGTCTCTTTAATATCTTCAATAAGATTGGACAGTATAGCTATCTCGGTTGTGTATGCCTTAATCTCTTTTCGAGATTGCTTATACTTGTCAAGCACAGTTTTGTGATCTTCAAGTAATTCGCTAAAGGCATTTTCTAATTCATTGAAAGTAAAATCATCATATAGAGGGTTTGATGATACCTTATCAAATGCTATAAGACAAACATTGGCATTTTCGCAGGGTCTGTCTTCTTCCTCTGTATCACTGGCATTACTTTCATGCCAGATGCTTGTGTTGGCATACTTTCGACTGGGTGTTGCTTTTCTGCTTGATCTTGATCTGTCATATGGACTGCTTTTCTTTGAAGTTGGGCAGTCCTTCTTCATGTGCCCTGTCTTCTTGCATCCAAAGCAAATGGTTTCATCTTCATTGCTTTCTTGGATATCTCTCTTCCTTCTGTTGATTTCTCAAACTTTAGAAATTTTCTGAAGTTCTTCACAAGTAGGGCTTGTTCATCACCACTTGATGATTCTTCATCAGAATCATTGTATGTTGATTCTCTTGCTTGAGCTTTGAAGGCAATAGATTTTTCTTTTGGAGTTGCTTCTTCAAACTCTTGCAGATCAAGCTCATGGGTCATGAGCTTGCCCATCAGTGTTTCCAAGGACATAGTGGTGAGATCGTTTCCTTCAATGATTGCTGTAGCTTTTGGATTCCAGTTCTTGGTTAAAACCCGTAGCACTTTTCTGATCTTCTCATGATTGCTGTAATCCTTACCAAGGGATTGCAAAGGATTAGTTATATCAAGGAAACGAGTGAACATCTGTGTAACTGACTCACCGGATTTCATCTTAAAAGATTCATATTCCTGTGTTAGTCTACTAATTTTGGATTCCTTCACTTGGGAAGTACCTTCATGAGTTACCTCAAGAAGTTTCTAAATTTTGTGAGACATTTTAAGGTTGAAACTCTGTTGAACTCCGTTTTGTCAATTGCACAGAACAGTGCATTGATGGCACGAGCATCTAGACTAGCCTTAGCTTTTTCAGCTTCTGTGTATTTGTCATGAGGCTTGTCTACAAGCTGGGCTTCAACCACTGTGGGTGCTGGTTTCTTATAACCATCAATGACTATAGACCAAAGATCAAAGTCAAGAGACTTTAAGAAGAAAGTCATTCGTGTTTTCCAATAGGTATAATTTGTACCATCAAATAGTGGGGGTCTATTTGTGGATTACCCTTCACCGTTGAATATTGATTTCACGGCTGCCATATATACTCTCTGAGGTTTGTTATATTAGAATATAACCTGCTATGATACCAATTGTAGGACCATTGAGCACCTCTAGAGGGGGGTGAATAGAGTGTGTGTGTGTGCAGTGGAAAATAATCACCAATTAAAAAAATTAAAGTTAAAACTATGGCAGTAAATAAGAGACAGTAAATAAATGCAGCAAGAGATAGAGAGATCAAACTCAGTGACACATCGATGTATACTGGTATCCCTCCGAGAGGACTAATCCAGTCTCGAGTACTCTTGCTCGATGTTAATCCACTATGGCACAAGCTAAATGAGAGCTTGCAGTCTCTTACAACGCCGTGCTTGGTAACAAGTGCACGACCAACTTCACAACACAGTGCTTGATGACGAGCGCACGACCGGCTCCACAACAAAGATAGTTGTTGTACTTGGGAACGACCTCTTTACAACTCTTGGACACCAAAAGACTCTAAATCAACGTAGATATTACTAGCTTTTGGCTAAGAGAAGTATAGGTATGATTTGAAAGCTTTAGAACGTTTGAAAACATACTTGTTGAATAGAGAAGAGAAGATGAAGAATGAATGAGTGATTTGAAATGAAAAACTATTTTCTATTTATAGGTGTTTTCTGGGACCGAACTCTGGCAGAGTTCTGATGCAAATATTTTGCATATAGACGTTGCATGCAGATTTGGAGGCAACTGACATTTGAATTCAAACTGACCGAACTCGGGCAGAGTTCGGACCGAACTCGGGCCGAACTCGGTTTTGAGTTCTGTCATGGGAAATTTCGAAATATTTGTCAAAAACTGTTTGTAAAAATAATTTGGAATATTTTGTAAAGATGAAATGGAAATAGGTAGGCTTTTTAGAAACTTGGACTGGGATAAACCTAAGCCAGTATTACCTAGTCGATTTTATAATTTTAAGTCCTAGACTCAAATAAAGATAAAATACAGAATAAATTGTAAAATGACTCAAACTAAATCCCATTGAAATTCATCTTCAGATTGATGATATCTATGCTTGATGATGCAGTACAACGCCCATTGATATTGATTTCATATACCCTGAAATGATTAGCAACAGTTTGTATATTTTGTGTATTGACTTAAGTGCATATCGACTATCAAAATCGGGTGTGACCATGGAATGGGCCAATAGTATGTGCATCAACCATTTATATTGACGATAAAAACCAAAGAATAGATTAAAAATTACATTAACTGCAAACTTTGCTGTCAATTTGGATTTATATATAGGGGATGAGATAGAGATTGTTGTAGGTATGCAATAAAAGCATCCATATTTAAATTTAGGGGGTCCGGCTATACGTACCCCATGACTTACTTAGCACACCCCAAGTGCTAAGTACACCCCGTTTTAATTGAAGAAAATTATCATAAATACTAAGTATACCCCACCAAATGACAAAAATAACCTTTTCTATTATAACACAAAACCTAACTATAACTCATAATAATTCCTAAGCACACCCCAACATTCTAAACTCTCCTCTCCACTCTCCTCTTTCCAAATCACTCTCCCCTCTCCACTCTCATATTTCCAAACGGCTGGCCCCCAGGACCGAAGTCTTCTCCGATCACATTCTTCCCCGTTCGAACAGCAGCGTAGTCGGCAAGGAGGTTTCGGATTGTTCGACTAGTACAATGGAGGGCCAATCCGAAGGCCAATCCCAAGATCAATCCCAATCCCAATCCCAAGATCAATTTTGTGAGTTTTTCAAATTGAACCACCGTATTACTTCGAATTAAGTATTACTTTCCTTTGGGATCACTGCTTTAGGGTTTTGAATACCTTCATTTCTTGTTCGAACGGTTTATGTTACAATTTTTTGGGTATTCACAGTTCTGCCTGAGCCTGATCGGTCGGGCATCAAAACACGCGTTCGACACAAAACAGTTGAACATTTGTGTATATGTTTGACCAGAATATGTCGAGCATAAGAGAGGTTTGTTCGACCTATATTGGTCGAGCTTCTTAGTGTTATGTTCGACCTGTATATGTCGAACAGTAAGCATTTGTTCGACTAGTTTTGGTCGAGCAGTTCATTTTGACTGTATAGATTATTTAATTGTTGCTATTTCAATCAATTTAGCAGGAAGGACATATATGAGGAGACGACTACCTACAGCTTCTAATAGGAGGTGTCGGTTAGAAGAGTTGGTAGCTGCACGTAGCAGTTGTCAAGAAGGAGTAACAGTTGCTCTGATTCAAATGAGAAAGCAACGTGCTGAGGAAGAGGAGGCAGCTGCACGTACCAGTCCAACAGTTGCTCCGAGTCAAATTAGCGAACAACGTGCTGAAGAAGAACCCGAGCATGTTTTGAACATGCAAGTCAAGGAAGAAGAGGTGGCTGTACGTACTAGTCCTCAAGAAGCAGAGCAACGTGTTGAGGAAGAAGAGGAAGCACGTGCTGAGGAAGAAGAGGAAGAAGAAGGTGATGACGATTATGTATTGACGGGCCTTGTCCCGGTGGACCTAAAGATCCTCGACGTATCCAAAGTTTCAAGACTCATATGGTGTTCCAGATTTGGAATGAGATTGAGAGGTCCTTGTTGAGGTGTTGGTGCTACACAACCAAGATAGAAACATAGAAGTTTGGTAGAAGGGTAATGATTTTAAGATATTGATTCATCATCCAGAATTCCAGACTTGAGATGGATTTCGTATAAGATGCCAAACAAAAATATGATTTGTGTGTTTGTTGAGCGTCGGCAATCAGAGACCAACTCATTCCATATGCCATTTGGTGATATGACAATTACGTTGGATGACGTATTTTGTCTTACAAGACTCCCGGTTAGTGGATTATCTGTGGTTGCACCAGAGTTGGGAAGGGGACCTGAGGTCCCTAAGAAAATGATTAGTAGGTTATTGGGGGTGACAGAAAGGGAGGCAGTCGATGCCCTTCAGTGCTAGAGAGGTAGCTCGGTCCGGTTGGAGTGGCTCCATTCTCGATTTAGTGGAGATGTCACTAGTACGGATGAGAGAAAAAGAAGATGTGCAGCCCGTGCATATTTAGGGTTCGTGCTTGGATGCACAATTTTTGTAGACAAAAGTGGTACACGTGTTGACACAAAAATTCTCAGTCTTCTGGAGACAGTCAACCGCGTCCATGAGTATGCTTGGGGAGCAGTTGCTCTAGCATACTTGTATCGAAAGCTTGGATTAGCATCTCGGAGGTGGGTACGACAAATATGTGGATATCTGACATTACTGGAGGTAGCTATCTCTCCTTCTTATATGCACGTTTTTATGTTCTTATATGCACGATATTTATGTTCTGTTTATATATGTCCGATATTTTTTTTCAGGCCTACATATACGAGTATTTTTCCTTCACAAGGCCAACCCATAATGTCAATTATAAGTTGGGCGATCCACTTGCTTTGAGATGGGCCAATAGATCCCATTCTGCAGGAACTGCCGACCGGGTCTTGGCCTTGATGGAGATTTTGGACAATCTTCAAGTACATAGTGTGAGTGTTATGACATTCATTTATGCTGTTTATTTATGTGTTCTACGTATTACTAATTTCTTTATTTTATGATGTAGGTCAATTGGACACCATATAATGGGATGAGGGACTCTTATCCTCGGGACAATGTCACTTTCTACCACGTATGCATACGTGCCTTTGACTGTGTAGAGCCGTATCATCCCGACCGTGTGCTTCGACAATTTGGCTTACTCTAGAAGATACCTGATTTTCCTTTGATTCCAAACAATGTTCGTCAGGGAAATACAGGCCAGAAGTACAACCTGACGTAGAATATTTTGGGAAGCTACTTTCGATTCTGGAGCAGCCATGTACTATCGATCGAAGCCCGTGGGAGAGCTGCAAACCCCGTATGGGAGTGTTCGGACGATTATGTGGATTGGTATAGGACGTTTTCACATCCTATTATCCAGGATCCGGAGAATGTCTCTACCGCCGTTGGTACTACATCTATCCAGACAGAGCCACAACCATGGGAAATGATCAAAAATGCTTTGGAGTATTTAGAGCCGGTCTACCGGCAATGGGTAGAGAATGAAAAGGGACCAGACACATCGATATTAGTTTCAGCTTTAGTCAGTGCATATCGTGCTTTGAAGATCGCGCTTGAAGAACCACCAGAATCTTCGAAGCGGGCGTCTACTAGTAGGAGTCAAAGGCGTCGCAGATCGTAGATTTCTGTAGTCCCTCGTGACTTTGAACTTTGAAAGTGCCCCATTTGTCATTTTGTCTAGTAAATTGTGTTCAGGTTATGATAACCATGCTCATGTTATGAACTCTGTTAATTATAACTGTGCTCAGGTTAATAAAGTCTGTTAATTATAACTATGCTCAGGTTATCATAACTGTGCTCATTTTGTTTGACTATATGTACTCAGGTTATGTGAATTGTGAATATGAATCGTGACTACGAAGTTTGAACTCTGGTTATGTGAATTGTGAATATGAATCGTGACTACGAAGTTTGAACTTAGGTTATAATATAATTTTTGCTCAAAATTGTACTGTTCGACCAGCATTTGTCGTATATCTGTCTTCTGTTCGACCATTACACTATGCAACACATGTTCGACCTGTAATGGTCGAACATAAGAGATTTGGTCGACCTGTAATGGTCGAACAGTGTAATTTGAAGCAAAAATTGTAGAATGTGTTCACATGAAGAAAATTATATGTCAAACAGTATAATTTGAAACACTAATCATGTCAGAACCTGAGTTCAAAGTTCGTAGTCACAACTCATATTCACAATTCATAATACCAATTCAATAAACTTCTCATAATACCAATACATTAAACTTCTCATAATACCAATACAATAAAATTCTCATAATAAGTACAATTTCTGAGTCCAATATTATAATTAACATACAACTCTTACGAGTCTTTCACAACCCGCATTTAAATTATAGTAGGATTAATCGTCCAAACTAATCAGATCACCATCAACAAATGAGCTTTTGGAGGGAACAGTTTTACGATACTTTTCAATCCGTTGTTTATAAATTTCGTCCCAACCAGCATCATATGGAAGACGCAAAGTAGACTATCTGTCGATAATGGGTGGTAGCAGTGCGTCTTTGGCCAAATTTACCTGCATACAAATAATAACATGTCAATATAATTTTTTCTACGATGAAATGATACAACCTAAAGCTTACATTAGGAAATAAAATTTACCACGATGAAATGATTTGTATCAACAAATGCCATGCATACAAGCCGAGAGTTGGTTGGAACTTCTGTCCTTATAGGTAGAAACATAACGTTAATATCATCGTGCATGTGTACGATGTCCATATTGTAGGCCGACGCCGCCAAGTAATACAAATCGGGGAATGACCACCAGTACTTGCGGCCATAAATCGGTGCTACAAAGCAATTCAAAGATTCAAGTACCTTTTTTGGAGACTCCTTAATAAAGATATATCTACCGTATAAATCTTCCAAGTTTGTGATCTCTTGGATGAGGTCATTACGAACTTTTGGCCAAGATTCCTCCTCCAACCCTAGTGCATGGGCTATGCATCGAAAACCACAATGTCCATCCCCTGGTACATTTTTCGTACTCAACACATACGGATGATGTTGAGGTGAAACTTGTCCTATATATGCAATATCGGTGGCATTGCGTGATGACTTCCGTCGAACAGTTTGTTTTTTCCTTTGGATGGAAGTGAACATTGGTTTTGCCGAAGGGGGTCCATCGAGCATTATAGTTTCCTCCAATGGTGAGCAGACTCAACAATTTCAAATTTGCTTGGTTCATGTTTCGTCGAATTTGAAGTACAGATTTTCGTTTTACTTGGCCTACCACGAGGTCGTCTGTAGCCCACCGGTTCAGGCAGTTAAGATGTCGAAGGAACTGATATCTCCCGAAGTCTTTTCAGCATCAACAACCTTTGTGAATCGGTAACCGCATCGAACATATGATTAATAGTACCCATGGTCTCCACCCAACGGCTTCAGACATCTACATCAGCTACACTGTCCGTTTTAGAGGGTTCATAATCCAACTTCGTCCAAAATATGTCAACCATGTCTAACTGGATAACCTGACCATCCCATTTCAACTCTGCAAGTTCATGTGCACATGGTAACCCGCAAGTCCTCCTCAACACACAACCACAAAGGAGGGGATCTACACCGATATTATCTATACCCTTCATCTCCTCGAAAATCCTACCAAGTGCAAAAATCCTACCAAGTGCATGATGAGACACCAATCCTCGGATATTCTTGAATAGAGGAGAACTATAACTATGTGGTGCCAATTAAGGCTCATCTCAAATGAGGCCTTAATTTGGTTGTGTTGAGCGATCAACAAATCATGTATCCTGCTCCATGAGATCTCAAAATTTGATTGACTAGTGCCCAACTGTTTTTTCAATTTTGTGTGTGCACTCTCCGGCCTGTGAGTATAAAATTCATACAGTCAAAATCGTACATTATAATGTAACTAACATATATATATATATGCAAAATATTATTTAAAGAGACGTACCTGCTACTTGTCGTGTTCTCAAAATGTATCACATTGTTAGTCCAACACGAAACAAATCTTTCTTTATACGGCTCTATCCAGTTCTTAATGGCATAATTAACTACTTTTGGATAATTATATAAATCTTGCTCCAATCTTCTAAGTAACTCATTGAATCTCGGTTGATCTTCGACAAGAACTAACAAATTCCATGAGTTGTTAAAAGAATCTCACTTCTCCTTGATAAGAAACAACTTCTTGCAGTTGGCCAAGATATTCTTGTTAATATGCCACCGACATAGCAAGTGTGTGGAGCTGGGGAACGTAACGCTTATAGAATTCATAAGTGCTATCTCACGATCAGTCACAATCACCTTTGGTAAACATGATTGATCCACTAATCCTTTAAGTGTACTAAGTGCCTATATATAATTGTCCTCCCACTCGGCCTCTATATAAACACATGCCACAGAAAATGTAATATTTGTGGATGTGTCCCCTACCACTTCCAAAAGTGGCATCTGTACCTGTTTGTATTGTAGGTACAATCCGTCAATAAAACATCAGAAAAAGCACGCAACAAATCCACGCTAGTCGGGTGAGCATAAAAAAAATCCTTCACCTTATCGGTTTGCTCACATCTCCTATCTAGATAGTAGTACTTTTCTGAGTCTAACTTTCCCAACAAGTGTTGTATTTGAGATAGGCCTCCATGCTCGACAACTCTATCCTTTCGCTGAGCATTATAAATTTTCTTCAATGTCGACTCATTCTCACTAAAAGATTCCTTCAACATGCTCAATATATCTTTGGGCCTTGTATTGTATTTCGACAAGTCTTTCACAAGTTGATCTTCAGCGGGTGTTAGTCGACCGACATATGAATATCCAACCAAATCTCGTCCGATTGGGTGATTATGCGAGCCGCATATAACCGTCAATGACCATTGTCCTAGGTCATTGAATTGCACTCATTTCAATTGAAACAGACAGTCACATTTCTTCGTGCCCGTAAGCTTTTCGTGTCTTGGCTTCTTCTCAATGTTCGTCGAATTTGCTTCAGCAACTTTTGTCTTAGAAGCCCGATATTTACCACCGCGCTCACAATCCAAATTTATCCGAGCTTGCCTTCCACCATCCCCGCTATCGGATCATTTAACCAAAATGACCATATTATGACGTCTTCCTACCATCTGTGTCCACCTCAACAACGATTCACAATTATCAAATATCTCATCCGTCCGAAATTCTTCTGAGAAATCAACTTGTTCATACATGGGATAGTTAACAATGCTCATTTTCATTGTTCATTTCAGTATCATTTGGAGTGTTTACCTGAAATGAAAAAGACCTACACCTTACTAAGTTGAAGAAAAAAATTAAATCTAAAAATACATTGTTCGACCGCAATTAGTCGAACATAACATTACTGTTCGACCGTTACAGGTCGGACGTTCAAAAATATGTTCGACTTACATTGATCGAATATGATATTGATGTTCGAACACCTGTAGTCGAACGTTACATGAAATGTTCGACCAACACAGGTCGAACACATAGTGGTAAGTTCGACCTGTGTTGATCGTGCTTATCGCGAATTTTTTTTTCGTTTTTACGTTAGAACGATTCTCATACTAATTCTGATACTTCTAAACGATAAAGAAGGTGGAGAGAGTACGCACATTGTGTCTTTCAGATGGACTTCCTTCCTCCATGATGGCTTCTTCAAAATTTCAACTTAGGATTTTGGGGTTGTGTTGGAGAAGAAGATGAAAATGAAAGAAGGAAGAATGAGGAGGATGGTGGGGTGTGATAGAAAGGCCATGTGGGTATATGGGTCTATGGGGATGCTGGTGGGGTGTGCTAGGAAGGTCTTGTGGGTATATGTGTCTTTTAACATTGATATAATTTTTTAACTTAAGTTATATGGGGTGTGCTAAGTAAGTCATGGAGTGCGTATAGCCGGACCCTTAAATTTATCCTGTCAATTTTTGCATATTTATTTCGTTTCAAATAATTTATTCAAATATATAGCAATTTTTCAAAAATCTCATCACAGCTGACATCACAGTCATCGAAGCAAACAAAACAGTACAAAATCCTGATCCATCCGATCTCTGCCCCTCAAAGGTGGGGGCGCCACAAGCAACAAAACCATCGCCTACAAAAGCCGGCACGTAAGGGCAATATTGCAAAGGGTTCGACTATTGACACCCCAAGCATTTCTAAGTACACCCCAAGTGACTTAAGTTATAAAATATGTTAATGTTCAAAAACAAAAAATATTCCTCTGTCTACTTAGCACACCCCCAACAACATTATTCTTTCCTCTTGTCTTCATCAAGCTTCTTCCTCTACTTAGTACACCCCACCTTCTCTTCTCCAACCCAAAAATTCTAAATTCCTCTTAGTTTGAAGTTGTGAAGAAAGCATAATGGAGGGACAAAGGGAACATCAAAGACCTAATCTACGTTCCTATTTTATCCAATTTTTATTTTGTAACTTTGTGAATCGATTTTATTCAGAGAATTTTTTTTTGAAATCCGTGATCTGTTCGACCTGTACAAATCGAACAGATAACCACATGCTCGACCTATGACTGCCGAACATTACATGTTCTGTTCGACTAGTCGAACTGAACAAAACATATTCGATCGAGGAAAGTCGAACATATATAGGACAGTTCGACGTGTAATGGTCGAACAGTAGAGCTTTCTCCGACTAGTTGTGGTCGAACATTGTGTTTTTTCATTTAATTTTTCGTTCGACCATCTTTGGTCGAACCTTCGCAAAGAAGTTCGACTGTCGTGGGTCGAACTCCAGTCCGAGCGCTCGACAAACCAGGCTCGAATAGAACTGTGAAAATCCAATTTTTTTTTTTTCCATTTTTTTCGTTTTCACACGAATTAAAGGGATTCGAAAAACCCTAGCAGTGATCCTAAGCGAAAAATCATAGCAGTGATCTTGAGATTGGTCTTGGAATGGTTTGTCCATTGTGGTGGCCGACTGTCGTGGTTTGAACGGGGGCGACTCTTGTTGGTCGCACGGAGCATAGTTGATCGGAGAGGAGAGAGGGCCGGTCGGTTGGAGAAAGGAGAGTAGAGAGGTTAGAATGATTTGGGGTGTGCTTAGGAATGATAAATAAGTTTTAGGTTAGAATAGAAAATAATATTTTTGTCATTTGGTGGGGTGTACTTAACATTTATGCTAATTTTAATCAATTAAAATATGATGTACTTAGCACTTGGGGTGTGCTAAGTAAGTTATGGGTTGCTTATAGCCGCACCCTATCGTCGATCAACCGGCATAACTAAACTAAAACCAAAGAAATAAAAGAAAAAGGGAAAGAAGAAAAAAGGAAAAGGAAAAGAAAAACTAGGGTTTCTTCTTCTTCTTCTTCTTCTCGGTCTCTCCCGATTCTCGATCCGTTTCTTGTTCTAATGGCGTTGGAGTACTTGGAGTCGCAGAGGAACAAGCAGCCGGAGCTCGCCGAGTGGTACAGCTCGCTCGCGGAGCTGTACGAGCGGAAGCTGTGGCACCAGCTCACCGCCAAGCTCGAGCAGTTCGTCGCTCTCGCCGTCGTTCAGGTGCCCCTCCCCACCCCTCCCTTCCCATTTCCTTCTAGGGTTCACGGATCTTTACTTTCGTTACGGACGCGACACGGACTCGGCATTGATTTAGGGGTGTATGGATGGCTTTGCATTTTGTCTTGTTCTTTCGGTTGAATTCTTAGTTTAGGTGGTTAGGAGGAAGGAAATTCTGTTTTTTTTTTTAAATTTTAAATTTGGAGTAAAAATGTATAATATTTTTTGACGCAATGGGCGATTAGATTTGTTTGGAGGAAACACGCAAAGGAAATCTGGAAGAAAATTATGGTTTTTGGGATGAAGCGGAATTATACAATTAAACTAAGTACGTGAGATTGCGAATCGCAACTTAGATAATCAATGGCACAAGTTATTCTGATAGTCTAACTTATATTTGGTTGAATAAACAAGGAAATCGTTAGTTATTGATGGCGTAGACCATTATACTGAATTGAAGCTAGCAGCAGGAGGTCAGTTGCTGAAAGTAAATGGTGATGTTAAAATTTTTAGTACTTTGAGGGTTTAGGTAAGTTGGAAAGATCCATTGTTCAAGCTAAAACTTCAAAGTAATAGCTTTTTGAGATGACTGGCCATTAGGTTGATAAGATCCTATTATGCACAATGTAGGATTAGGCAGGACAGATGCAGTATCAGAGATGGTATCAGTGACAGAGCGGAGACCAATCCTTGATCTGCAGGGAGCCAGGGCCGGTCCATAGTTTGGGGCCCATGACAAAATTTAAAATGGTGCCCCCTTTAAAAAAAACTGAAACTATTTAGAAAAAAACAAAATAGCTTCCACTAGGCCTTGAACCATGGCCTTTTATATAGTAGGTATAAGTGAAAACCAACTACACTAAGTAGGTTACTATGTTATTTTGTATAACAATAATATTAACATATTACAAAAGTTATATATATATATATATATATATATATATATATATATATATATATATATATATATATGTTTTTGGGACATTCCTAGTTCGTGGGCTCTGCGCGGTCGCCCTAGTCGTCCTGGGCCAGGGCCGGCCTTGCAAGGAGCAGACAATGTAGTCCATAGTAGCAGAGTAACATCTTCCAGTTGAGCATCAACTCAACTTCTTCTATGTCTAGAGTATCAGAGTATCAGTGGTAGCTGCCAAAGCTTAGTATCAGTGTACTAGCATCAGTGTACTCCTAGCTATAGTTAGTCAGTAGTGCAATTTGTACTAGTCTCAATGTTGTGGTTAGCCAAATTAGCAGTCCAGTTGATTAATTGTTGTCGAGTCAACAAAGTTTGTTAGTAATGCAGTCTGTTAGGAACAAAGTATAAAAGAAAAGGAGGTTGTAATCTTTTGGGTACGGATGTGATTGCATTTTCTTGAATTAGAAATAAACACTTGCAGTCTTCTTCTTCCTCTCTTCCTTCTCTACATATACTTTTGTCAATTGTATACATAATTCTGCCATTAGAGAGCTTGGAGCATGGCTTCCCAAGCTCGAACTCCTTCCATTTCCAATGTGAATGAAAGAGTTAATAATTTGGTGTCAGAGCCTTTGGATCTATGTTGTGAAAAGGGCGCTTAAGCGCCGCTTAAGCGAGATTTAGAACTAGGGCGCCTCGCTTAATGAATTTTTGTTCCAGAAAAGCGATCAACGCTTAAGCGTGCTTAGGCATCGCTTAGTAGCGCCTCGCTTAACGATTTTTGAATTTTATTTTATTTTGGTTTTTTTTATTTTGATTTTTTTATTTTGATTTTTTTGATTTTTTGATTTTTTGATTTTTTGTTTTTTTGTTTTTTTTAATAAAACAAACCGAATCTTTTGTTATTTACATAGTTGGATAGTTGAAAAATTTTAAGTACGAACTTTAGGGACAACTTTTATGTTTGATGGTATTTTAATGACTGTATTATGTATGTATTGTGTGGCTTGTAGTTTGCATTTTGATTCTAGTATTTATATTGTTATTTTGCTTGATTGATAATTGGTATTGTTATTCATGCATATACTAGTATTATTGTGTAAAAAAATGTTAAAATTTATGTGTATATACTATATAGTGTATTTTACGTGTAGGAGAAAAAAAAAGTGAGGCGCTTAACTAAGCGCCGCTTAAGCGCCATTAAGCGAGGCGACAACCTCGTCGTCTCGCCTCGCCTCACGCTTAATACAACATAGCTTTGGAGCCGATACGCGAGTCCAGCGGGGAGAATGAATCTAGCAATCATGGCTCCAAATAGGGATCTCAAGGGAATCAACATGTACTTAATGGATAAAGATGAATCCAGGCCATTGAAGGTACAATCCAAACCTTGAGCACAAGATTTGATAGATTAATGGATGAGATGTCAAAATGGGGTTCGAATTTTCCCAAATTTCTTCAAACCTAGTTGAAATTTCATTCCTTATACCACAATAGGAGCGTCTCCTCCTTTTATTCCTCCTAATCTACATCAATTCGAATCTAGTCCCGTTGGGGGAAATTCCTTTAGGAATTCTTTTGGTAATAATATCTCAGGATCCACTGTGTCTGTACTTGTGTTTCGAATACCAGTCACCATTGGCACCATCTCCAGGGTTCATGGGAACTGCTTTTGCAAGACCCTATACTAATGTTAGTGGTCCAACGGCTATGGGAAATAATAGTTGAATATCTAACAATTCTGCTAAGTTCAATCTTGGAATCAACCTACATTGAGACTCAAATTACAAGAAGACTTCGATGGAGACATGGGCGTTGATTGAATGGTTAATGAAAGTTGATCACTATTTCAGCTATTGTAGAGTTCCATAATAGGATAGGTTGAAGGCTTGCTCAGTGCAGCTAAAAGGGACACCAGCTGGATAATGAAGATTAGAGGAGGGTCTATGACCTGGGAGGAGTTTTGTCAAGCAATTAAAATAGGGTTTCGACCATCTCAGTTTACAAATTATATGATTGACCTTAAACTGTTAAGACAAGAAGCCTCTGTCCACGAGTATGATCTAAAATAACAGAAGATGTCCAAGAGGGTGCAGGAAATTTCAGAAAAGTGCTTAGTCAGTCAATATATTGGGGGATTGAAGGAAGAAATCAGAAGTACATATTTCTAATCTTATTAATCTACTTGCAGCTATGCAAGTGGCTAGGCTACACGAGGCTAAAATAACAGCCATGAGGAAGTCCTATAATGATCCAACTTACATGGGAAAATCAGTGAGTGCAACCGGGACAATAATGCAAAATTTGTCAGAACAAGGCAAAAGAAATTCACACCAGTCTACAGGAGGAGGTTATCAAAGCTCTAAAAGTATGCAAATACCCATTGTTTTTTCCTAATGAACTCATGAGAAGAAATAACTTGGGTTGGGATTATGTTTTTTGTGTGATGAGAAATGGTTTAAGGGCCATAAGTGCAAGGACAAGAAGTTGAATATGTCGATTGCCGATGATGATAATCAAAATCAAGACATGGAACCGGTTCTGGAAGAAGAGGAGAGTGCCTTTGCTATATAATTGCAAGCTGTATCAGGAACTTTGCATCATTCCACTATGAGACTGAGGTGTACTCTGCAGAACAAACCAATGGTTATCTTGGTAGACCCCGGGTCTACCCATAGTTCCATTGATGCTAAATTCAGCGGTAGATTGAATCTACCTTTGAATGATAACAAGTCCTCTAAAGGACTAGTAGCCAATGGTGAAAAACTAGTGAGTCAAGACTTGTACAAAGGGGTGATAATAGAATGTCAAGGCAAGAAGATATCAACCAATCTACTTCAGTTGTATATCACTGGTTGCCATATAGTTTTAGGGGCAGAGTGGTTGAGTACTCTGGTAGTATGGAACTTCCAGGAGTTGTCTATTAAATTCACAATCCAAGGAGTGGTTCAACAATTCAAGGGAATCAAAGCCAAGGTTGTGAAAAGGCTAGATGCTAGTCGGACGGGCACCCGCTGCTTAATGTCTAGCCCGCCTAGATCTAGGCGGTTCAAACAAAAATAAAAAATCCAAAAAGTCTACTGAAAATTGCAGAAGAAGAACATAAAACCCCAAAACATGCATAGTTGGACGTTGGGGGATCTAGGCGGACGCCTAGGCGGACATCGGACGGGCACTAGGCGCCTCCTAGACCGCCTTTTAGAACTGTGATCAAAGCTGATAACAATCAGTTGAAGGAACATGTAAGCAAATATCTAAGGCAAAAAGTTTTTTCATACAACTATGTTCACAAACCTTAACTACAGAAGCTTTTCAAGGAGATATTTCATAATGTGCTACATTACTGAGACAATATGAGACACTGTTTGAAGAGCCTACATGTTTGCCTCCAAGAAAAGTTATGATCACCAAATTTTCTTAATTCCAGGAGCTTACCTGTGTGTTGCATGCCATATAGACATCCATATCCATAAAAATGAGATTGAAAATCAAGTAAAAGAGATGCTGCATCCTTGCATTATCAGACCTAGCAATAGCTGCTATTCTTCTCCAGTCATTCTAGTGAAAAAAGGAGATGAGAGTTGAAGAATGTGTATTGATTACATGGCTTTAAACCAAAACTTTGTTAAAGACAAGTTTTCAATTCCTTTCATTGATGAACTATTTGATGAATTGCATGGTGCCATAGTCTTCACCAAGTTAGACTTGAGAGCTGGGTATCATCAAGTGAGGATGAAGGAAGAAGATGTGTACAAAACTGCCTTCAGAACATATGAAGGGCATTATGAGTTTTTAATAATGCATTTTGGCCTTACTAATGCTCCCTCCACATTTCAGGCCATAATGAATGATGTATTTAGGTTTTTTTCTGAGGAAGTTTATGCTTGTGTTCTTTGGTGACATATTGGTGTACAGTAAGAACCCAGTAGAACACTATGAACATCAACTATGTGTATTTGAGAAGTTGACAGAAAACCATCTCAAAATCAAGAGAAGCAAGTGCTCTTTTGTTCAGAACCAAGTGGGGATATTTAGGACATGTTATATCTAAAAAAGTTGGAGGTTGATAACAAGAAGATCAAAGCACTCGTGCAGTTGTCCCATTCCTCACACTATCAAAAAGTTGAGGGGTTTATTGAGATTTGACAGGGTATTATAGAATATTTACCAAGGGTTATAGAAGTATAGCTAGTCGTTTAATTAATCTTCTCAAGAATAATGCATTTCAGTGGAATCACCAGGCGCATGAGTCCTTTGACAAGCTGAGAACTACACTGACACAACCCCCAACTTTCAAAGAGAGTGTGTGCTTGAGTGTGTTGCTTCTGGAGAGGGGATTGTGGCAGTATTAATGCAAGAGGACAAACCAATAGCCTTTCTCAGTCAATGGTTAAAAGTAAGAGCAAAATCTTGTCTACATATAAAAAAGAGATGCTTGCTATATTGTTAGCAGTTAAAAAATGAACCAGTATCTTTGGGGAAGAGTATTCCTCATGAGAACTGACCATAAGTCCCTGAAATACTTGTTGGAGCAAAGAGTTTACACAGATGCACAATATAAGTGGGTTATGAAATTACATGGATATTACTATAGGGTGGAGTATAAGGAATGAAGGAATAACACTGTGGACAGCTTATCCAGGAGGGGTGAGATCAAGGCAGTAGCTATCACCTTTGTTAATGCAGACTGGCTAAGCCAGTTCAAGACTCAAATGGCTCAGTCGCTGTCAGTTCCAGTTAAACAAATGGAAAAAGGGACAGATGGGCTCTAACAAGTATACATGGAGTAATGGGTTACTATACTATAAAAACATGCTATTAGTTGACCTCCACTCTGAATTTGCTACTACAATGTTGAAAGAACACCATGACATGCTGACTGCAGGCCATTCAGGGACACTGAAGACAGTGCATAGACTGAGGGTCCGCTACTGGAAAGGAATGAAGAAAGATGTCAAGAACTATGTGCAAACTTGTGAAGTGTCCAAAGGAATATGTATGAAAATTTATCCACTGCACGGTTATTGCATCCTTTACCTATTCCTGAAAGGTTATGGGAAGATGTCTCTATGGACTTCATAGAGGGGTTACCTAATGGTCTATCACAAGACCACTATATTAGTAGTGGTGGATAGACTAACCAAGTATATCCACCTATTTGGTTTGAGTCACCCCTATACATAGCATTGGTGGACCAGGTGTTCTTAGAAGGAGTCTCCAAGCTACATGGTATGCCAAAATCTATAGTAAATGACATGGATCCTCTTTTTACAAGTCAGTTTTGGAATGAATTCTTCAAGTTGCAGGCTAAGCAGTTAAAAACCGTTATATATCAGTTATAACCGATATATAACGGTATCGGTCCGTCACCGATATTTTTTTGGAAAAATATCGGTCAAATATCGGTACCGATATTCTCGGACAATATGACCGATATATACCGATATACCGGTTTCGAAAAAACCGATATATAACGTTTAGGTTTAGTTAAACCAAAAGGGGTCGGGGGACGAAAAAAAACTGCTGTGCGTGAGAAAGGGGAAGAAAAGAAAGGGGAAAGGAAAAAAAAAAACCTAGGTGCTGCTGCCGCCGACTTCAAGTACGCTTCATCTTCTTCTTCTTCATTACTTCTTCTTCTTCTATTCATGCATTTTCTGGTATATTTTTTTTCCTTCTATTGTTGTGTAAACTGCTGCGTTTCTTCTTCTTCTTCTATTGCTGTGATTCATGTTGCTTTTTTTCCTTAGTCTTTTCTTCTGTTGCTGATGCGTTTTTCTTCTTCCTTTTTTTATCTGCTGCATTTTTTGTTCTTCTTTCTTCTTTTATTTTGTTGTTGCTGCTGTGTTTTTCTTCTTCCTCTTCTTTTTTTATTCTATTGCTTGCTGCGTTTTTTTTTCTTTCTTTTTATTCTGTTGTTGTTGCTGCGTTTTCTTCTTCTTCTTGCATATTTTGTAATAGGTAACTATTAAGTATGTTTTTATATATGGCATATTTGTGTTAAAAATGCAAATCGATATTTACCGTTATAAATCCGATATATCGGTGATATATCAATAACTCAACTGGACCGTTATCATGAAAAAACCGTTTTTAACTACATAGGTTGCAGGGAGCTAAATTAAAGTAATCACCCACATTCTGATGGCCAGGCTGAGGTAACAAACAGGGGTGTGGAGGGGAGGGTTACTTGAGGTGCTTTTGTAACCATAAGCCTAGAGAATGGAGTAAACTCTTGTCTTGGGCTGAATATTGGTCCAATTGGCACACCTCAAACAACTCCTTTTGAAGTTTTGTGTGGTAGGGCACCACCAAACATGCTTACATACTTACCTGATGTTGCACATGACAGAGAAGTACCTGAAGCTTTAGCTACTAGAGATAATGCCCTGCAATTATTGAGAGAGAATTTGGTCCTTGCACAAGACAATGAAGAATTTTGTTGATTTGCGTAGGACTGAAAGGAACTTTGTAGTAGGATATTGGATTTTTCTCAAATTACAGCCTTATAGGCAAATATCAGTAGGACACATGAGGCCTCAAAAACTTCCTCCTAGATACTATGGTCCTTACCAAGTATTGGAAAGAATTGGGACTGTTGCTTATAGAATAGCCTTACCACAAGAAGCACAGATTCATCTAGTATTTCATGTATCCCAACTAAAGAAACACATCAATCAGATGTTGGAAGTTCAAACAGGGGTTCCAAATTGCACTGAAGAATCAATATTAGAATGTGACTGGATTTTGAATAGGAGGCTGGTTAAAAGGGAAGTAGGGCTGCAGTGGACCTTTTGGTCCAGAGGAAGGAAGGGGATACAGCTACTTGGATTCCATATGAAGAATTCACCAAGACCTACCCATACTTTGACCTTGAGCAAGGTCAAAATAAGGAGGGGGTATTGATAAGATCCTATTCTGCACAATGTAGGATTAGGCAGGACAGATGCAGTATCAGAAATGGTATCAGTGACAGAGTGAAGACCAATCCTTGATCTGCAGGGAACAGGCTGTCAGGGAGCAGACAGTGTAGTCCATAGTAGCAGAGACATAGTAGCAGAGTAGCGGCTTCCAGTTGAGTATCAGCTCAACCTCTTCTATGTCCAGAGTATCAGAGTATCAGTGGTAGCTGCCAAAGCTTACTATCATTGTACTAGCATCAATGTACTCCTAGCTATAGTTAGTTAGTATTGCAATTTGTACTAGTCTCTAATGTTGTGGTGGTTAGCCAAATCAGCAGTCCAGTTGGTTAATTGTTGCTGAGTCACAAAGTCTGTTAGTAATGCAGTCTGTTAGGAACTGAGTATAAAAGGAAGGAGGTTGTAATCTTTTGGGCACGGATGTAATTGCAT
Organism: Iris pallida; assembly: GCA_029216955.1. Taxonomy (NCBI): domain Eukaryota; kingdom Viridiplantae; phylum Streptophyta; class Magnoliopsida; order Asparagales; family Iridaceae; genus Iris; species Iris pallida. Next base: position 8,018,136 of record JANAVB010031219.1, read on the forward strand.
TTTCTTGAATTAGAAATAAACAGTTACAGTCTTCTTCTTCCTCTCTTCTTTCTCTATATTTACTTTTTCCAATTGTATACATAATTCCGCCATAGAGAGCTTGGAGACGGGCTTCCCAAGCTCGAACTCCTTCCATTTCCAATGTGAATGGAAGGGGAGTTAACATAGGTTAACTTGGAAGAACCATACAAACGGAATTCATAAGCAAATCACGATGTCTTAGATGCTGCAGTAAGTAATATCCATATTGTATGTTATGGGAGCAAGAATGTTTTGGTGATTTGCCAAAACATCTATGCAAGTATACACGACTGGAATTCATGCTATAAAGCATTAGTCAACAGTGTGGTGTCTTGATTAATCAAGGGATCCCTGTTAATGTCTGTTTGGTTTGTGGCACGTGGTCGGGACTTCGTGAACTTATGTGTAAGTAGCTTGGTTCATTATTTTGGTTTGTGGATTCCAGGAACTTAGCATGATGTCCACCGTGCCATGTAGATGATACTCCTTTGTAGTAAAATTGGGTTACAAGGCTGAAATTAAGTGGAAGTAGTGGGGTCCTAACAAGAACTTACTTATTTACCTGATGCTATTTCCACCCCCAAGATGTTACTTTTTGGATGAGAAGCTAATCGAGCGAACTTTTTTTTTTCTTTCTGTTTTTGCTAATCATGGGAAATTTTAAAAAAACATCGGTGAGTACTGTGGATACAACTGTAATGTCCCGCTCTGCACGGTGCATTATGCTGAGTCGTTGACTCGAAAAGTTGCGTTGACCCGAAATAAGTATCGATGCGAATCGATATAAGCGTTACGTTGACCCAAGAAATGCATCGAGTCGGATCGATGCAAAGAGTTACGTTGGCCCGAACGAGAAAGCATTGTGTCGGTTCGAAGATTCTAATAAATCGAATCGATGCAACGCACAAGTCCGATTTGAACAAGTATTGATTTTAGTTGGTTTCGTGTGCAGGCTATACGTTTACGCTGAAATATAAGAGGTTGATATTTTGTCTTGTTTGTAACGGAGTCCGCAAAACCAAATTACCGTCTCGCAACGGACTGAAACATAGGCACGGTAAGCCAAATCGGTCGGATAATTCAACGAAGCACGAACTGCTTGAATGACTAAGTCAGAAGAGTTGGCCGTGCAACAAAGTTATAAAATTGAGCTGCATCGGCTCGGTGAAACGACAAGACGTATCGGCTTAAGGTGGGAGGACTTTGACCCTTCTTTTCAACTCCGTCATGCCTAAGTAAAATGTACCGTAGTATGCTGCGTTATCCTATCGAGTTCACGGACGTGGCTTGAAGGAGAGAGATCGTAGTGCGTGTCGAACTCTAGATAGAACATCGAAATGAAACGTGCATCAAATGCACAAGTCACCATCGAACATCGAAACACCGCAACGACGAGCGTCTCGGTGCGCAAGCCATAAGAATATGGGATAACTGTATCGACAAGTGCCTCGGTGCACGAGTCATTCGTGCCCCCGAGCACGAGTTAGAAGGCTAGAACCTTGAAAGACAATTGAGACGAGTGGCTTAGTGCACGAGCTATGAACATTGAACATTAAGGCATAGAACATGGAAATACGGTATCGAGACGTGCATCAAATGCATGACTTGAAGGAAAGAATAAATGTGTTAAGCGTGCGTACATGCACGAGAATTATAAAGGATGGTTTCGTTGTGAAGAGAACAATTATGACATAAATATGACTGAATTGTCGAAGGTGACATGGTGCCTCGAAATATTTATGGCCTTCGGGGCGTTCGTTGATGAACATTGAGTTGGGGTTTTGTGCCAACGGAATTAGAGATAGGATAGGCGAATTGTTTGGTTGTATGAAAATAAGACGAGTTGCATGGTTGAATGGAGTTGAGATATAGCCCGTGCATGGGTATGTGAAGGCTCCCTCGAATGTGGTACGCCAGGGCACTGGGACCGTTCGGCCTAGGAGGGATGCATTTGAGAAAGTCGGTATTGATGGTGCACTCATTAAGACGGCTTGCGACCTGCTATTGACGTGATAAGCCACTTACCGAGTAATTTGGGGTCCTCCGGATAAGGGATTAGCACTCTCAGACGGAGCGATCACCGTCTTACATATGTGATTTGATGTATTAGAGTCCATTTTGGCTCGGAATGCCATCAACCTTCATATAGTTTAAAGAACGGTGGGTTGAAAGTGCAGGCACACAGAGATCCTGCACAAAGATCACTTATAACATGACAGGAAAGGATGGTAGACGTATTCACCTTGCAACGGTGCAAGGGTGGGTGCGTCGATGTTGGTAAGAAGTCGCGCCACGAAACAAACACGAGATTGCTATATGTTGCCTACCTGTTTGCTTTCATTAATCAAACATAACATGTTTCCATGATAACATGCTTTACCGCTTTCGAATATGCCATGAAACTTACCTAAGGTAAGGATAGAAAAATCACTAATTTGTATGCTGCATGATTCAATACGCTACTTAATGTCAGTTTAGCAAAGTGGGTCAATATCAGTACACGAGAGGATTAGTACTGATCTCCCACCAGATTGCTTGCAGGATGCAGGTAAAGGATTGCTTGCGGTGGAGCTTCGTTTGAACGCGCTAAGGCATGGAATGTCGTAGCGTTTTGAGGCGTGCGACCGCATTGATGTTCGGACTTGCAACGGGATAATGCGGCCGAGATATAGAAGACATGATGTATGGAACAGTGAATCCTTTGTGGGCAAGAGAGAACCTGAGTGTTGTAAGACAATCCGGCAAAATCAGTTAGGCTATTGAAAGCCTTTGTAACCTCAGTTCATTTATCAATAAAGAGAATTATTTCGTATACTCTGTTTCTTCCGCTGCTAATAACAAATCAAAGATAACCATTTTGAGAACTTGTCATCTTGCTTTGTACGAGTGCAGCTTCAGACTCGTACGACATCACGTCCCAGCGAGGATAATCGATTCGGTGAAATCAAGCGAGGACGAACGATTTCCGGGTCGGGACGTGACAACAACCATGTATGGATTATTTATCAGAATGAGCTCCATAAGCAACTTCGTGGCAAGAAGTTTTTTTCTTGGGATGGATGAACCTTTCTAGAAAGAGTTCGTTCTTGTTTTGGGCTTAGTTATTTCACCTGGTACGATCTTGAATTCAAAAAAGAAAAAAAATTGACCGTTAAGTCACGTCTCAAAAAACATATCAATAAAGTGCCATGCTAAGTAAGGAGAGTGAATATTGGACGGGTTACGGGTTGTTGTAGATATTTTAGATTTAGGGTTGGGGTTGGGTTGGACTTAGATAAATAAGTATATGAATTCACATACTTGTGATACTGTGCCATTCGATTCGATCCATCTTCCTAAAACTGCAAATCGAATTACAAAAGCGCAATTTTATAAATCCAAACTGCAAATCGCACTAAAAAAAGCACAATTTTATAAATCCAAAACCACAAACTGAACAGTCTCCCATAAACTAACCAAATAGTGTAATTTGGTTCGGATAGGTTCAGTTTTGCAGTTTTTTTTACCACATATTGCTCACCCCTACCTTCATGAAGGGTGGTCAGGATCAGGTATTTCTGGATTGTATCCCCTATGTTTGTGAACTGAACTAAGAAATCATCTATTTTTGTGTTCGTCTGGTTCAATTACACTTTCGCCAATTCTCCCAAGCTGCTGAATGGGCCTCTCCTTTTCATGATGTTTGGTTAGCAACTTCTAGCCAAATATGTTCTCTTACTACACATCACTGGTTGCAGTTCTCTTGTTTATGCCGTTGTCACAAAAGTTGATATAGTGCGCTACCTACTCCAGTTATGATGAAGTAGGCACTAGTAGCATTGACGTGATGTAAAAATCCCAAAACCCAGTTCCTGTTGGAATTTATAACAACTATTGGTCCTTGATTTTAATGGAACTCATCTGTTCCAATATGCTACATCCATGTTTTCATGGCTCGCTAAATATATTATTTCTGTTTTCATTTACCTTGACATGGTGTTATTAAGTAATATAAGAAAAGTATATCATCTTTGGTTCATACTTTGCCATGTCAAATATTGAGCTATACATTGTATGTCGTTTGTGCTACACACATTAGTTTGTACATACGAAAGAGTTTGATGATGTGTATAGTTTTGTTGCTCTCTAAACGCAATAATTTATAGATGACCTTTTATGTTATAGTTGTTTTTAGAAATGATATTTCAAACTCACATGGTTACTGAAATATAGTCTGAAGCCATTTGTTTTTATTTATTTTTTGCCTGCATATATATATATATATATATATATATATATATATATCCAATGGTTCAACATCTGGTTCATATATATATGGATGTTGAACCATTGGATATATATATATATATATATATATATATATATATATATGGTTCATATATATATATATGGATGTTGCATATATATATATATATATATATGGATGTTGAACCATTGGATCAACATCCAATGGTTCAGATTTGGGATGTATATATATATATATATATATATATGTCCCCGAGGCCGTAGCCCATTGGGAACGGCGAGGCACCCCGGCGTGGAGGGCGCGGGTCGAGCCTCCTTGGGAGCATGCTCCCAAGCTCCATTAAGAAGTGGACAACCCCCAAAATATATATATATATATATATATATATATAGGCAGGCAATCGAATCTGGATTGGAATTGGATATTTAACAAATACAAAGATCCATTGTCCGTCCTTTTAATGTATAGATACAAATAAGGTTTTGTATGTTCATTTCCAAACTATCCGAATGATATTAAAATAGTCTCGGAGCCTTTAGAATCATATACATAACTTAATTTTCACTTTAGTTTATAAATATTATCTAGTAATATCTGATCCATATTCATATTTATCTGTTTAGTCAGTAATAAACACTGGTTTAAGTATCTGTATTTTCGTTGCTATAAGAAAATAAATATAGATACGCTTACACCTGTCCGTAACCCATATCTGATTTGCATTTGTTCGGTTTACGCTCCTACAGGTGAATCTTTTCTGTAAGTTGAAAGAAGCTGTTTTTAGGTACCCTTTAGAGAATGCCTCTTTTTGTTATATATTAATCAGACAGTTGAACCTTTCAGCAGCCTTCTTTTTGTTCTATTTGTTTACGCTCAGCTTCTTTGACCATTATGTAATTATTACCTGATAATTATTACTTAGTTGGTATTCTGTTATGGGTGTCAATGTATAATCATAACCAAGACCGGAGTCATTTTGATATGCCAAATGGAATGCTTTATACATCAATTTGAATTATGTTATATTCCTAATGTAATTTTTTCTACTTTTTTAATTTTCAGGCGGGTGATGCTCTCATCCAGCTTTATCATAACTTTATTACCGACTTCGAGACAAAGATTAACCTCCTGAAACTGGCGCACTTTGCTGTGATAGTCTCACGACAATATTCAGAAAAAGAAGCTGCGATCGGCTATCTTGAAGGGGTAATTGAAAAGTTGCGTGCCACCAAGGAGTTGCGAATTGAAGAGCCAATTCTCTATTTAAAAATGCAAATTGCTGCGTTCAATCTTGAAAAAGGAAACCAAAAGGAGTGTAAGAAACTGTTAGAGGATGGGAAGACAACACTAGATGATATGACAGATGTTGATCCGTCTGTTCATGCTAGTTATTATTGGATATCTTCTCAGTACCATAAATCTCGTCAGGAGTTTGCTGAGTTTTATAAGAGTGCTCTTCTTTACCTGGCTTACACTACTGTGGAGTCCCTTTCCAACGAATTCAAACTGGTATGGCCTTCTCCATTCTCATGAAAATGAAAATTGTTTTGTTTTGTTTGATGCAATCTTTTATTGTCGTGCTCCAACTTTGTGATTTAACTCCTTTTAATGTTTGCATTTGCACGTGGAGATGTTTTCTCTTAAATTGAGGATTCTTTTGCTTGTGAGACAATTGCAATAAGGGATAGCACATTGCTGCTTGCATTTTACATTTTGATGATTGTCTGTATGCTATATGCTATGACTTCATAAAACAGTGTTTTCCTGTTCTTGATTTACAAGATATAGTGTTTGATTACTGTTCTTTGGTAAACATGGTTTATTTGCTTGCAACTAACATGATGTGCTATTATATATTACCAAAAACATGGAAGCTACGTCTGCTATTACCTCTAGCTCTGTAGGACAGATTTTGCTAAAAGTGGTACATTTATAATCTGCTAGATTATTCAGGGCATATTTCCACCATGTATTGTAGATACATGGAATTTAATGGCTTTGCTTCTCTGTGTTGATTGTAATGCTGTAATGCTGACTGATACACAATACTTTACCTGCAAGAGGCTCTTAACTCTTAAGCCAAGGAATTAAAGTTCATTTCTTAGATGACTCTTGTAATTATATACCTTCAGTAGCTTTCTTCAGTTTTTAAAGGGATTTATTCATGTCTGTTTTTCTGAGGAAGGTCTTCAGTTAGGGTTTGACCCCTATTGCATAGGCTTCCTGATCAAGTCAGTACTTGGGGACATAAAAAGAGTTGCGGCTCTACAAACCATGGATTGTCATGACATCTTCGTGTTATTAATTTTAAGTAGAGTTGTAGTAAAGATTTCTTGTCTAATTGCTAAAGGCTAGAGCCATCAAAAATGGTTAATGGTTTCTTCGCCGTACTTACCATGTAGGTTTCCATGGATTATATTTTTACCGAGTTTTTTATTTTTATTTTTCACGTCTAGTCTATGATATGCCTTTAGCATTTGCTAGCAGTTATGAATATATAAAGTGATAATATTGTCTCTTGCAAGTTACTGGGCAGCTCGTGTAGAGAATGTTTACTCGTTAAAAGTATTTATGCTTCAAGAGAGTTATGACTAGGACCTAGTGTGATTTTGTGATAGATTGGGAACATCAGTGGGTATGGACAGTCTTGTTTTATATTTTTATTTCATCTTCTATTTAAAATGCGTTTTTTTGAATGGGCTAAAAATATGGTAATAATGGTAAGTTAGACTTGTAGGTCGGAGAAATTTTTTTCTATTTTTTTTCCTTATATTTTTCTCGTAATTTCAAAATAGAAGTTTGTACAATGTAGATTATAGAGTTATTTCCTGAACTACAATTACTTGTTTTACTTTTACAAATCTGCTGTTCATTTTGGAACAGATTAAAAATCTTTTGTGAAGGGGTTTCTCTATTTTAGTACTTCTAATGCTTTTGAAGTGAGTTGTTCAGACCCCTGCCGAGTTCCAATTTTCAAGCAGTGGTAATGGGATCTTTTTTTTCCCAAAAGTTTCTTATTCTTTAGCTTTTACATTTCTTGTAGCATGATTGAGCAAGTAGCTAGGTTTGTGAAGAGGTTCCTCTCTTATATTATATTTTTATTTCATCTTTCTATTTCTTCAATTTAAAATGCGCTTTTTGAATGGGCTTTAATATGGTAATAATAAGTTAGACTTGTAGGTCCGTGAGTTTTTTCCTAATTGTTTTCTTATATTTTTCTCATGTAAATTCAAAATCGAAGTTTATACAATGTTGATGATAGAGTTATTTCCTGAACTACAATTACTTGTTTTAATTTTTCAAATCTGCTGTTCGTTTAGGAACAGATTAAAAAGCTTTTGTGAAGAGGTTTCTCTCTTTTAGTAGTTTAATGCTTTTGAAGTGAGTTGTTCCAACCTCTACTTAGTTCCAATTTTCAAGCCGTGGCAATGGGATTTTTTCCCCAAAGGTTTCTTGTTGTTGAGTTTTAACATTTCTTGTAGCATGATTGAGCAAGTAGCTTGGTTTTGTGACGAAGTCTTGCATCACTTGTACTAAATACTACTTACTATTCTCTTCTTTTCAGGATTTGGCTTTTGACCTTTCCCTTGCTGCTTTACTTGGAGATAACATATATAACTTTGGAGAACTGCTGGCACATCCGATTGTAAGTGGATATTCTCTTAACGCGTTTATCAAATTTCTTCCCAAGGGCTTTTATTTAGTTATACTTCTATTTTATTTTTCTTGGTGATGAACACCTCATGTTATTTCAGCCTTTACGAGATATTTTAATCGAACACTAGGACAATAGTAGCCTTCTTCCATTTTCAGTGAAGGGATGCTTTAACTTTCACTTGTCTAGCGATAAGTTAGCAAAAAACTTTAGTTCTTCAAAATGGAAGTTGTATCATCTAAAGTTCATATATCAGGTGTTTTAAATTTATTTTTAAACTTATTCTGCCCGTGACACTATAAAATCAGCCATGCTTTATGGATCAGAGTGTTGAACATGGAGAAACAAATAGCATAGCAGAAATGAGAATGCTAAGATGGACGAATGATAATATGTTAAAAGATATGATAAGAAAGGAGTGTATTCTAGAAAGTTAGAGGTGATGCCAATTGAGGACAAGATGAGAGAAAATTGTCTTAGGTTGTGTGGACATATGCAGTGTAGATTAATAGATGCTCCAGTAAGGAGGAGCGATAAGATAGTAGTTAAACGACTAGAGGTAGGCCGAAACGAACAATGATTGGAGTTTTAAAGAAGGATATGGTTTTTGTAAGGGCAGAACTGAATGGAAGAAAAGGATTCAAACAACTGCCCTAATTTTTTGGGATAAATGCTTTGTTGTTGTTGTTGTAATGTATGTGATTCAGGTTCTTGACTATACCTTGTATATTTTATTATTTGCCAAAAGTGGCTAATAAAACATGGTTTTTTCTGAGATGGTTCATTAAAATAACTTTTGCTTGATAATATATGTATGAAGCTTAACCTATTCTTGTTTTGTTTATCAAAGGGGAAACTATTTTATTATTTTGAAAAGCTGTTGTCTTGATAATGGTCTCTTGCTCATGCCTTTCTAGCAATAATGGCTTACATGATGACCTCTCTGCCATAAAGTCAAACTGATTCTTGTAAACCATCCTCTTTTTAGGCATTTTGATACATGTCCCTTAAATCTCGCTTATCTATAACTTAGTTCCCTAAAATTATATTTTCTTATGGATCCTACTAAAGGTAGGAAAACTAGAACCATAGTTATGTTAACTAATAGAATGATAAAATATTCCATTAACCAAATGGTGGAAAAACTTGTCCATGTTTTGTGGCTTTTGCCCTTGTTTGTTGATCCAATGTCTAATCTCTTTAACCATAAATTCCACAACTTGATGTCTTCTTCTCCCAATCAACCTCCTCTCGTAACTTGTCTCACCCAACAACGATATTTCCACCAATCTCTTTGTCATCTGACCAACTAGCCTGACTGTGTCATCCATAGGGGAGGCTGATCTGATCCGAAATTTGACTCAAATTATCGCCTTTGGGAATCAGGTCTGGGGATAAGTTTTTTGGATCTGAAGGTTTGTCGGTTAAGTTTTGTATATGCTTCATTCCAAATCCGAGTACCTGACTATCCAATATTCAATCGATGTGTATAACACAAGTTACACAACATGAGTCTCAATAAAAATATTGTATCGGCTATCTTAGTTTCAAAATGTGGACAAATGCTTGAAAATGATAGATTCTATTTATATTTAAAACATCTCACATGTAAATTCACATCTATAACAGTGTGTTGTTAAAATCTCCATGCACACATAATTTATCACATGCTCCAATTCATTGATGCGCTTCTAATAATCGACCTATAAGAAACGAATAAAAGCAAAGTATTACAGAAGTATCTGTAAGTACCTGATGTTGACATGAATCTGATATATAAGATAGGATTTGGACGCCCTAAAGCTTATACAGTTTGGCTAGGTTATGGATACCTTAATATTTATTGGCTTTGTATATGGGTACAATAGGTACCGACGCGAACCCAACCTGTTCCTATCCTAACCATGGAGCCATATTATGCAGCACATAATGTTGATGGTGAAGATGACAAACCATCGCGTCCCGTAGCAGTAAGTCTTCGTTTACTATGCTACATGAACCCAAGCTAAGAGATCATGGAGAACGATGAGGTATACAGTTCGACACTGGCCATTAATAATTTGTCTGTTATTTTATTGATCTTTGATGCTCCATACCCGAGGCTTGGATGATGATCAAGGTTTAGTCTTTTGATCTTTCTTTTTCTTACAAGCCTCGAAGAAAGGATTATACCATGAGGTTCTTCTAGGATCCTAAGACAACTTTGTGGGTTGTAAGTGAATCAAAGTTAGGTTCGTTCTTACTTCTTATACTAGTCCATTTTTCACGTAATAAATGTACATAAAGAAGATGATTTGTTTTGTAGTAAATGTAATTTCTTGTGTTGTTTGTGGATGCAGTTTATAAGCATATTCAACAGTGTTCTAAATGGCGGCCGCCTAGGCCGCCTAGGCGGCGCCTAGGCGGTAGGCGGTCCCTCTCCGCACCGCTTTTCGGTAGGCGGTGGAGTAGGCGACCAACGGAGGTTGGCGGCATAGGCGGAGGTGACGCGGCGTAGGCGGCGCCTAGACGGAGCAATACTTAACAAAATATTTTGGCCAAAAAGGTTTTTTTTAAGTATTATGGGCCTATGGTTCACTTTTACAAAACTAAAACTTTATAAATCTTCGTTCTACAACTTAGTTATGTATGGAACACCCTTAAAATATGCATATTATGCAACAAAAAAGTGGCAAAATAGTAAAAAGTATTCAAAATGTATCGACCGCCTAGGCGGCGCCTAGGCACCGCCTAGGCGGCCTAGGCGGTAGGCGGACTCTCTCCGCCGCACGCCCGCCTACCGCCGTTTATAACCTTGATATTCAATATGAGGTTCCATGGTATATGGTGTTTTTAATGATATTGTCATAGTTCACTAGCGTAAAGAAAGGTTAATTTCTGTAAGAGCATCATTAGTAAGGCCCATCCCATTTTCTAGATTCTAGATTTAGAATGTAGGAGCTCATTTTGTAGAATAATAAGTCTCATCCCTAGTCCCAATTTCTACAATTTCGGTCCCAACCCATCCATGGGTGCTAAGGGTTGGGCCTCCCAATTTCTAGATTCTAGATTGTAGAAACTCGTTTTGTAGAATAGTAAGTTCTAATTTGGAGCTCAACTTTCTACGTTCTAAACTTTATATTATTTTTTTCCTACATTAATTTTTGACCACACAATTTTTGGGACCGGAGCTCACTTTATCATTTCCTACTATTCTCATACAAACCCAACCCATTCTACATTTACCTTTTTTTTTGAAATTTTGGGCTCCAAATTGCATTGGAGAGTCCCAACTACTAATGATGCTCTAATAGGGCTATGGAGTGGAAATCTGAAATCTAATATAGTATTATGTTTAGATTAGTACGATGAAATAAAGTATATGGAATGTAAGTGCAACTAAAAGTAAAGAGGTAGAAGCCTATATTGATTGGAATGATAGTTTCTTATCTAGGATCAATCACCCATGAGTATAGAAATTGAGAATTATGTTCATAAAATTAAAACATATGTTCTATATGAAGCGCTCCGGAGTTCGGAGTGCTTGTGATCTTAGGATACCCTTGAAGGGAAAAGAAAAAAATATGTAAGACGACAATAAGGCCGGCCATACTGTAGAGTTTGGGAAATTAAAGACATGTCTAGAAAATGAGCGTTGAAATGAAATGAGTGTAAAAATGGAGAATTTGAATGAGAAGTTAAAAATGGACAAGTGACAATACTTTGAAAGATAGTATAAGGAATGTGCATATATTCGTAGAAAGTTGTTCACACCAAATTAGGGATAAGATGAGAGAATGTCTAACAGATTCACCGATTAGGAGAATTGATAAGATATAGTTGAAGGACCCACTAGAACTAGAGGTATGCCTAAAGGAACTTGGATTGAGGCCATAAAGAATAATATAATTTTTGTTAGTTCTGAGGCGTACATGGCTGGCAGAGTCATAGCCCTAAAATTTGGGATAAAAGGACTTGCTATCGTAGAGCAGATAAAGTTCATTTTTTGTTTTCATCTCTATGATTTATTGCCTCATATTAGATCTAAAAGCTGGTCGCTAGATGTGAAAAAGTAAGACTAAGAGATAAGTGGTCAAATCATCCTTTATGCATTTCATTTATCCTAAAAATCTATGTTATATATAAAATTTGGCATAATGTTTAGTACAGTAAAAATCTTTTATCACAATATGAGAATATTGTATGATGACTTGGAATGTATTTTGCCATTTTGTGTTATGTAGTGTTCCGTATGCTGTATGAGTAGTCGCTGTTTTCTTGTGTGGGCGTGTTTCTATTAGACGGAGGAAGAGATAGGGATGGAGGGAGAGGGATAGCTAATAGAGCACAAGTTGTTACTTTGAGCACGGTAAGTGCGTAGGACGCTGAGTGTGGATATGTGAAGGAAAGGTTGTAACACAGTAGTCTCATAACTGTAGGTGAAGTTTTAACTAAAGCTGAATTTATATGAAGAATTAGGCTTTGTTAAACTAAAGTAAGGTGACAGTTGGAGTTTGGTAGAAGCCTTGTGCAAAATAGTTGGGGCCTTGTGCAATAGTTGGTGTGAACAATAAAAGTATAGTAGGTTAAAACTTGAGTGAACTTTGACAGAAGTTTTAGGAAGGATTAGAGGTTTATGAAAGTAGAGAAGGTGTGGAGGTGTTCAAACTTGGAAAGGAGAGAGTGAAAACTTATGGTTTAAAATTCAGAAGGTCGTATTGATTCAGGATGAGGCCGTTGATAGAAGGATTAGATACTTATTGTTCTTAAGCTCAAACAAACATTTCTAACAAGGGGCTGTAAGTTATTATAGTGGAGTCCTGCTATTTTTAGATCACAACTGATAATATATTTATCCTGAACTCACTGACAATCGTAGGACCTGTTTGGCAACAGGAAAGTAAAAGAAAGTTGGAAACTTAGTTTCTGTCGAGTTCCCTAAAACCAGAGAGTATGTTTCCAAGCATGAAATATTGTTTGTTTTCTTGAAACTAACTAGAGAATGCCATTATTAAAATAATATAGGAAAGGACACAATTAAGTACTTCCATCAAAAGTCAAATACAATAAAATAATAAAGTGTTGATTTCTAGTTTTTTCAGTTTCCACCATATGGGGAGTAAGCTAAATAGGGTCCTAGTTTTGAAATATGCTGATGAGGCATGGAGTTTCTAAAATGGGTTTCCAATAGCCAAAGAACACTGCTGGTGGAAACTATGCACAAATTCCATTGATTTCCTACTTTCCGTATTAGTTTCTATTTGCCAAACAGGCCGTTAGTGGACGGACAGTGGGACTATTTAAATCTTTTAATATTCCAATGTTTCCAATATTTTCTCCCAATATAAATGATTCATAAACACTCATCTTTGTCATGTCATCCGAAACTATCGACCTTTATTTTATCATATAGGTGATTTGAACCTTACACTATCATGTGTTGTTTCATATGACGGTTTTCTACTTCTGTTATTTGTTCATGTCACAAAGTATATAACAAAACCAATGCCTCTAAAAGCTGTAATTTATTAGGCTCATAGTGGATCATTCTTCTCAATTTTCTTCCTAGCTGTGCCCGCTTATAGAAAATTCTTATCACATATTTGTTCCCTTCCCTTCCTACATTATCTTTACCATGTTGAATCTGCCTATTATCGATCTCCTCAGTTGCCCTTCACAGAATCAGATCAGAAAATTTCTAGTCTACTACCTTTGACCTGAGCTTTTCATCCATCACTCTTTTATTTCAATTTTCTAATTTTGTAGGGCTCATTTTGTTTGTAGTTTGTACCATCCTCTAGCCTCTAGGATGTTGTATATTTATAAGGCTTACATACGAAAATACTAATGGCTGATATGTTTTGATCAGGGGATTACTGTAGATATGTAATTTCCCACTTCTTGCTCAGATAATTTTTTTTCTACTGTTGTTTTAGTGCATTGGTGAGGGAATTTGTATAATAACAGTTGATTTGGTAATTAATGTAAATATATGAAGACTTTGATGAACCTGTGTGTTTCTTTAAGTAAATCTCCTTCTGACCTAACACTTTTGAAGCACAGAAGACACTTTTAATCTTTTTTCAAGGTGTTGGTATCAGCTGTTTTCTGATTAGGCAGGAGAGTTCATACCTAGCAATCAACCATTTGAAGGACTTTACGGTGCTGTACCAATGTATAGAGTGGCTTATTCTTTTTCCCTTCTCCATATCATATCTTGTAAACCTTTTTGTAATGATACCGGATCAGCTACGCATTACAACTTCAACTAGTAAACACTGTTCGAAGATAATGACTGCTTACCAGTCAACTGATGCTGAGACTTTTTCTGCCGAATTTACGTTATGGGAGATATGAAAGAGGAAGAATACTAGTCCATAAGTCAAGTTATAGTAGTCAAATGAACCTTCTAGCCGGAGTTTTATTTCATGCAACCAAGGAGCAATGCCCAAATTTTTTGGTTGAGAATAAAAGGCGAAATAGAGTCAAGGTTTCTGTGGGTATTCGGAAGAGGCCTATACAAGAGCATCCCCTCTACTTCCCTCTTTCTAAATGATGAATGTTTTCTTTATATCTTTACATTTGTGTAGTTACTAATTAGGTCTAAGACATGCAACAGGAGACTACATATCATGTTCCATGTGTGTATGTTACCGGAAGCAGCTTGTGTGGACTTGCTTAATGCTTCTTAACTTGTAAAAATTGCTCTGCTGTATGATATATGCTTTAGCTTGTAAAGGTGTTCTTACTTATATTTGTACAATGATCTTGTAAAGATACAATGGTGCTCCGTGCGAGGATGTTGAGTTATTGGTTTGACTTGACTGGTCAATGTTAATATTACACAGTTAAGAAATAGTTAAATATATAGGCACTCCTATGACTGTTAAATCTGTTATGCCTGTACTTTTGATCTTGTTATTTCTGCAATTTTTTGTTTAACTACTATTTCCCAGTATAGGTGTTATGTTTAAGAAATGGATGCACATATCGTATGACTTATTGCTCTTTCCCTCCCTTCTGCCATATATTGTGGATTGAACTCCGAACTTAATACAGTTTAACATGTTGAACAAAATGATTTTGCAGATAAATAGTCTTCTTGGAACGAAAGTAGAGTGGCTCTATTATATACTTCAGGCATTTAATACTGGCAATTTAGTTCGCTACCAAGAACTGTGTCGTGTTCATAATGCTGCACTAAGTGCCCAGCCTGCTTTGGTGGAGAATGAAAAAAGGCTACTTGAAAAGATCAACATTCTGTGTTTGATGGAAATTATCTTTAGGTAATATCTCCACCCCAGGAGTTTACATAAGTACATTTGTTAGGGTATTGTCTTTATCTCCCTTCTGCCGTCTTTTATCTGATTTCCTTCTTTTTTTTTGCTTTTCTTATAGTCGGCCTTCTGAAGATCGAACCATTCCGTTAAGTGTCATCGCTGAACAAACTAAGCTTTCCATAGAAGATGTGGAATATCTGCTCATGAAAAGCTTATCTGTAAGTATACCCCAAGTGTAGTTGTGGTATCTTACAACCTGGGCACAGTTGGGTTATTTACACTAACTACCCCTAAGCTTTGGGTTTATAACATGGGGTACCTCTACTTTTAAACTAATTACACTGACCACCCCCATGTTTTATGTTAATTACACGGGTTCCCCCCCTTTAAGATAAAAATAAAAAGTTGTAACACTAACTACTCCTATTATGAAGGGAGGAGTGGTCAGTGTAATTAGTTTAAAAGTAGGGGTACTCCGTGTATAAACCAAAAACTTAGGGGTAGTTAGTGTAAATAACCTTTAAAATTAAATATTATGAACTCTATGTATTCTCTTTAGTTTGATTCAGTCATAAACAAAACTTAATGATTTTGTGGTTCTCTGAGTCTCACCTATCACATTTTCTTTCTTTTCTTCGACCTCATCTTTCCAGTTTCTCTTGAAAAAAATATTCGTAAGTTGCATAATATGATATTAATGGAGGCCATCAAATTGTGGCAGGTACATCTGATTGAAGGCATAATTGATCAGGTGGAGGGGACCGTCCATGTCTCGTGGGTGCAGCCGAGAGTGTTGGGACTTCCCCAGATCAAATCTCTGCGGGACCGTCTGGACAACTGGCTGGGCAAGGTGCGCACGGCTTTGTTGTCTGTGGAAACGGAAACGCCTGAACTTCTGGCTTCATAACGCCCCCTCTCTTTGCACCCCTCAAAATATTTTCCAGCTCTTTGTATCACTACAGCCAGCACCAGAAAGCGCCATGAGAGAACACTTTCTGATGCTGGGCCTCTGCACTATTTCCAGTCTTGAAGAAAATGTGTTTTGTGACCAGGGGACAGTTCTCACTGGGGTTTGTATTTCATTTTTATCATTCGGAAAGTGCGAGACCTTGAGAAAAAGAAATGCTTATGAACACTGGAGCAACGGGACTAAGTTACTGCAACTTTTAACTTAATTACTGCTTATAAATTTACGCCGAACGCTTTTATCAATTATAATCATATAGCATGTTATTAGTATAAAAGAAACTGCTTATAAATAACTAGGAAGGTCGCACAGCTGGATGTTGATGAAATCGGGAAGCAGATACGCTTTGGGGTGTGCATCAGTCGGTGGTTGACCTACTTGGTCACAATCAAAGTCGAACCTAAGTTAATTGGTTTGAAAATAATCACAGTCGAACCAAACCAACCAGTTGGTCGGTTCGGCTTGAAAACTGACCGACTTGGTTCGGTTCGGCTAATCAGTTTTGATTTGAAAAAAAGTTGCATTCATATTTGGACAAAAAGTTGCATTCACATCTCAACTCAGTTCGGCTAATCAATTTTTGAAGTGTTTTACAAAAAGTTGAATTCAGATTTTAGAGTCTTATCTGGACTCTAAAGCCAACAGTAATAACATAAAGTCGGCAGCAAATAGCAATTACATAAAGCCAAGTTGAAATATAGCATAGTTAAATGTAACATAAAGCCAATAATAGACTCCAAAGCCAATAACATAAAGCCAAGTTGGACGTTCCTAAGCGCTAGGGAGAGAAAGGGAGAGTTAGATGAGAATATGAGCAGGCAGCAGCCGCCTCTAATATATTCCAAAGTTCAAAGAAGAGTAAGCATATTCAAACTGAGATATCTCATATCTATATAAATTAGGGATAAGTTGGACCGAATAGTTGGACCGGATACCATGTAAACCTAATTTTATACTGTTACTGTGTTCGGTTTGGTTCGGTTTAAGAGCTTTTTGGAATGACCAAACCGTTAATCAAACCAAATCGATTGATTTTTTAAAAGGTCTAGTCGAACCAATCTGACCGAACCATCGGTTTCGTTAGATTTGGTTTGATTTGATTTGGTTCAAATATGCACACCCTATATACACTCATTTGTTCTCATTGGGAAGGACTAAAACTACATAGAATGCATTTAAAATTACATTTTTCACTCCCAATGTTTCATTCACTCAAATTCAACTGAAGGCCACTCGCCTCTCCATTTGTGTTTGAACTCCATTTTTCATTGTCAAATGTATTCATTCATTCGTAGCTTATTCTTCTTCTTCACCCTCTGAAATTTCTTCACTGAGCAGAAGCTTGCAGACCGCACAATACCAGACTGCACCCAGGTTAGTCCCAGACTTGCGTGCCTCTGGTGTGCGAGTAGTAACTTTCTCCTCTCATCTTTTTGCAATCGGACTCTTCCTATGTGAACCTTTGGTAACTCATCTTCTTTCCTGTAGATTTTTGTGCAATAATGTTGGCGTTTCGTCATTCGAAATTAAAAGCTCAAAAATGGGTGAAAAAGTTTTGAGTACAATATATATTTTTAGATTGGTTAATTTTTTTTTCTTTCTTTTTTAGTATTTATACAAAGCCTTAGGCTGTGTTTGGTAGGAATGATGGAAAAGTGGAAGGAAGAAAAAAGATAAGGATTCATTTTCCTTCCATATAGAAAGAAAAGATCATTTTTTTCCTTTGTGTTTGGTAGCAAGGATGAAAAAGATAAGAGATATATTTTCCTTTGTTTGGTATAAAAAAAAATTGGAAGAAAAGAAAGTAAAAAATATAGGATTTACCAATTCTATCCTCAACAAAAAACACTTATTTACCATTTGAATTCATAAATAATTTTTAAATGATACATTCATATGGGGGTATAATTGTTAATTAATACAAGCTTCCACTTTTTCTTCCACTTTTTCTCTCACTTTTGGGGGGATTGGATTTCTTAGGTTATGAAGGAAAATAATCCCTCCACTTTTCCTTCCTTCCTATTTTTCTTTCGTACAAAACAAGAGAAAATGAATCTTTTCCTTCACTTTTTCCTCATCTATTTTCCTTCCTCCCACTTTTCCCTCCTACCAAACACTATCCTTAGAATATCAGAAACAACCATGAAAGTCTATTATTTAAAGTCTAAAACGAAGAAGCCTATTATTTAAAGTCTAAAAAGATAAGGATTCATTTTCCTTCCATATAGAAAGAAAAGATCATTTCCTTCCTTTGTGTTTGGTAACAAGGATGGAAAAGATAAGAGATGTATTTTCCTTTGTTTGGTATAAAAAAAATGAAAGAAAAGAAAGTAAAAAATATAGGATTTACCAATTCTACCCTCAACAAAAAACACTTATTTACCATTTGAATTCATAAATAATTTTTAAATAACACATTCATATGGGGGTATAATTGTTAATTAATACAAGCCTCCACTTTTTCTTCCACTTTTTCTTTTCTTAGGTTATAAAAGAAAATAATCCCTCCACTTTTCCTTCCTTCCTATTTTTCTTTCGTACCAAACAAGAGAAAATGAATCTTTTCCTTCACTTTTTCCTCATCTATTTTTCTTCCTCCCACTTTTCCCTCCTACCAAACACATCCTTAGAATATCATAAACAACCATGTATGCTGTGACTAGATTTTTATACGATTGTATTGCAGTATGCATGGATATTCTTATTAGAGATTTGTTACTGCATCTTTTAGTTGCGTTTCATCAATTTTCTCTCGCGGCAGGTGTGCCAGGTTGTGGTAGGAGTTAGTTGGGAGTTGGTTGTGTTCAAATAAAAACACACTCCAAAATTGGAGGTTGGGAGAAGTTATTGAGGTCCTTACTCCTTGCTTTAAATGAGTGCAACCTGGTTTCTTTTGTTCAGAAAATTTTGTTCTAAGAAAGAAAATTTAAAGAAATACACCGAAGGCCCAAAATTCTAAGTGATAACATATTTCACCAGTCAGTCTGGTAGATTTCGAACATGTAAAACTATCGTCATATCATCTGGCGGAATCAAGCAATAATAGACGGTAGGATTAGTTTTGAAAAATTGATTATTTTGTATAAGGGTATCAGGTTTAGACCTAATTAGACTCTGGGTATTGGATTTGTCCGTTTTAGAGTTTGGATACTCGAACTTTTTGAAGACACATTTTAGCGACAAAATATGACTTTCAGTGACGAAATGGGTCTTTTAATGACGAATGTTCGTCACTAAAATGTGTTTCGAGTACCCAAAGTCTAAAATGAAGAAGCCTATTATTCAAAGTCTAATTAAGTTCTAAACCTGACACCCTTATACAAAATAATCCGTAAAAATTGTCATATCATATGGCGGAATCAAGCAATAATAAATGGTAGGATTAATTTTGAGAAATGAAGGATGATAAGAACGGTAGTTTTTTAAACAATTATGCTATTTGGCTCCCAAAATATTTGGGTGATGACATCTCCCATTATGTGGCATCTGACATAACAACTGACATTGTAAATTTTAACCCAAAAAATTAATTATCCAATTTTTTTTAATGTTAATATTAATGTTAATGTTAATATTAGTGTTAATGTTCATATTAATATTAATATTAATGTTCATATTAATGATAATATTAATATTAATTTTAGTGTTAATATTAATATTAATTTTAATGTTAATGTTAATTTTAATGTTAATTTAATATTAATTTTAATTTTTAATATTAATTTTAATGTTAAATTTTGCCATGTCACCTGTCATGTCAGCAACTATGTTATATGCCACATAATGGGAGATGCTATCACCCAAATATTTTGGAAGCCAAATAGTAATTTTGTTTTTCAAAATATATTTGTGATGATTTAGAGAGTGGCGATAAAGTAAAGTTTGGGTAGTGAGCTGTTAGAAATAAATGGTAGAATTTGTTTCGAAAATTCCTGCTGAACCGAAGGGGGGGACAGCTGCTCAAACCGAACGCTGACGTGTCCCCCCCCCCCCCAATTGGCTACACCCCCAAACCCCCTGCTAATCTGGGGCTGCCTGCCCCCACCCGTCCAATGAGAGGGGGACACGTCAGCTCGGTTTGAGCTGCGGTTCCCCTCTCGGTTTGTAGAGCAGAGCTCAATTTGTTTATAACCTTCATTTCATAAACAAATCCTTCCTAAACTAGCATCCCGACATTCCTTTCCTGACCGCCTTAATTTGGTCTACTGTAAACAAATCCTACCATTTATTTCTACGAAAATGCTAAATGGCCTGTCGGGGGTGGACCGCGGCTGTGTCCGTGCCGAAGTGTCCACCCCCCATTTGCCCCCCCTGCACTACACCGGACCCATGCCCAGAAAATTCGAAAACCCCCTCCAACGGGAGGCCGACGCGTGGCTGCAGGCCAGGACCGCGGTCCATGTAGCATCGTCGTTATTTCTAACAGCTCACTACTCCACTTTCTAAATCATCACAAAATATTTCAAAAAACCTACTATTCTTATTACCCTTCATTTCTCAAAATTAATCATACCATTTATTTCTTTTACATGCTCGAATTCTACAAAATCGATTGATGGGATAAATTGACACTTATAATTTTGAAATATTTTTTGAAAGTTTCTTTGGTAGAATAAAATTTTATGTTTTTTTTCAGTTACTTTTTTTTTTGTAATATTTATGTTTTACGTAGGAAGTCTATTGCTTATAATTTTTTTTTTTCCGAAGTAGGTGAATGTATTTATCAAAAGCCGACCTCTACAAACAAGATACTAAGGGAATCATCCGAGGCCAAAGGTGGATCCTTCTAAACTAACTAAACGTTCTACTCTACTTTCTATAGAAAGAGTTAAATATATGTTTTCTTTTCGACATCTGACATAGTAGCATATGCTAGTTACATACTCTTGAAACCTTCATGATGAACAAGAACAAAACAAAATCTACATCATAGATGTCATTGACAAGACCCAGTTCACAATAGGTTACTAGAATTAAGTGACACTTCTAAAATTCCTGATAAGTAAGGTTACTGAAAGTGAAACTTCTGAAATTCCTGAGAAGTAAGGTTACTGAAAGTGATACTTCTAAAATTCCTGAGAAGAAATTTACAGCTTCTCATGTCAGTTTTTATTATTATTTTCATGTGTAGTTCCGTAGTGTCAGCATCCCTGTGTACCATATATTGATTAGGCACAGAGTGGCATAATGAACTCATTCAATGCATGTTCGGCAACCATACTGTCTGAACTGGCGAATGCCATATGGAATCAATCTCTCTTGAAGGGAAAAGCCCCGGCAGAATACGACGTCCACCCACCTGAAATAATGAACCATAAACACTACGCAAGAGCCAAGGTAGATCGACACAGCCGTACAAATTCTAATCTTATATTCATACAAAACGATTATAATTATATGTTGGATTCGTTATCCCAAGATCCAATCCTTCACAAATCCTCAAAAATAAAATAAAATATTACTATGATGACATCGCTCACCACACCCGATGACTTTCTAAACAGAGCGAAAGCTTCTCTCCGAACAGATCTCCTTCTCCTTCTATCTTGAAGTGCGAGCCCTACGAGCGAACAAAGGTTCTTCCTAGATTTGGTGGACGTCTCATTGAATTTCCTCCAATGAGCACTATATAAGAAGAGCACCCTTAGCCTTCCTTATATAGATTAAAAAAAAGAAAAAGAAAAATCTAATTTAGGATTCGAAAAATTCCTAAATTAGTTCCAGCCTGAATCCTGATCGTCCACATGAATATAACGGTCCAAATCAATTAATCCCGACTACAGGCATAATGTCGGTATGCCGGTGGTATACTTTGTGAGCACAAATTTGCTGGATATTTCTTCACTTTCAAGCAAACCGCCAGTATGCCGGAGCTGTTGCCTTTGCTATGTTACGAACATCGTCTCAGCCACCAATACTTCTGTCTTCATTGCAACTCCATCGACGCTTCAAAGACGCTTCAGATTTTAACCACCCTTGATTATGGCTGGATTTTCCGACAAACTCTTCCCTATAGTCTAATGAGAGGTGTTGGCCGCCACATGCCACTTTAGTTGAACTCCATGTATGTCATCCTACGATAGATTTCATATTTTTCCTTGTCACTAACTACAAATCCCTTGGGTTGCTTTACACCTTCGTCCATATCTAGCTCCTAGACCACCATGTTCATGCTAGCTGCCATGCGAAGCACCTTCCATATAACTGGGATCTTCTTGACATTAATAACTTGGCCAACACTAAAGTTCTAGACTATCAGCCTCATTGTAAGTCTTGGATACTTAACTCTAACTTTTGCCTTCCATTAAAATATGCCCTTGCTCCATCGAGCTTCATCACCCTTGGCTGGTCCAACCAAGTGGATGGTGCAGTTCCCTTGAAATTTAAGCTCTTGAACTTGCCCGCCTTTATATCCGACACCGAAGCTCCCTCGTACACCTGCATTGTTGAGCAGAATATTATGCACTGTGCACGTCATCGATGACCCACATTTTTCCTAGACCGTGTAACTTGAAGTGTACAAACCTCGTCTTGAGTTGGCACACCCATTGATCTCCTTCTTGAGAGCGACATGTTGTCATGGGACTAATAGATTGACCCTCAACCTTTGACGCACTTCCATTGGTTAATTTGTCCAACGAAACAAATCATTGATATCATTCAAATCATCTTGAAGACCCTTCCCAGAAAGTTTTAGACGATCTACAAACTCCTGTCGAATATTTCTCAAGCCATCATCCGATGCCTATAACATGCATGTACATCTCAAAGACTTGAGCCTGTACATGCCACAACATATATCTTCTTGAGTTAGTAGTAGCAGACACATTATAAGCTTTCAATCCATGTCCCCAAATATACTACGACAACCACCATTAGTCATCTTCCCGGCTGACAACAAATTGTAGCGCAAATCCAAAACATGACGAACCCCCTTGAGAACGAGCTTCTCGCCAAGCTCCTTCGTCAAGGGTACATCAACGAGACCACAATTAGCGCTCTTTCTTGTCGTCCATCTTCATACGTCTAAATTTATAGCTCCAGTTACGTCGAATAGATCATACTTCATGGAGTGGCATGATAAGGCACTCCCATGTCCAAGACCCAGTTGTCATCATGACCTGTGCCATAAGGTTTTATCACTTTGGCCGTTGTAATGATGAGATCTCCTACCGCTGAAATATCTGTCGGATCGTCTTTGACTTTAGCCATCTCATCTTTGAGCTTCTTAAAGTCTTGCTTAAAATGATCCATATCACCACACTAATGGCAGTCGTCCATGCGACTCACTTCTGCAAGATCCTAGGAGCTCTCTCTTATTCTCGATTGTGACCCGAGTCTCCCTTTTTCATAGGAAGCAACCAGGACGAACTAATGCGATGATTTATATGCTTACATCGAACCTCTTCATTCAACATGCTGCTTTTGACCAACTACATTGTAAGAATTTCATCAAGTGCGGAGTTACTCACCGGCACCAAAATGACTCCAATCTTTCTGACGGAGAACTTAAAAAAAGGCCTCAAGTTCATTACCAATCACCAATTTCATTGCCAATAGTTGATTGATGATATCTTGAACCTTGTTCAGATGTTGTACTACCGAGGTGTCCCATGTGTACTTTAAATTGACAAGTTGGTGAATAAGAAATCCAGCCCTATTTTGTTCATATGGCAAATGTAACTTCTCTAACAATGCCTTTGTCGAACTCTCCATGGAGATATGATGAAACACCCGAGTTGTTCAGCTACTGTCGGATGAACCCAACAACCTTCCGATCGGTATTTTTCAGTCACAAGTAGATTGTCTGCTGGCTTGGCACTCTCGCCCTTCAACAGACTATGCATATCATTGCACCATAGTAGATTCTCTATCATTGGCTTCCAAATTTTTTTTTTTTCCTGTGAGGGTGATCATATAGTGTGTTCATCTTTTCTATAGACACGGTTGCACCTTCCCACTCTCGAACCTCAGATCTCTTATACCACATTGAAGGAAAAATTATCGCAGAATTTGACACACACATAAAACAACGAACCACAAACATTGTATGGTCACATCCACCGATACTTCTGTCTTCGCAACTCCATCGATGCTTCAGATTTTAACCACCCTCGAATTTGGCTGAATTTTCCATACTACTCTCCTCTCCAGCCAGATGAAAGGTGTTGGCCCCATGGCTCCTTAATTGAACTCCAAACGAGTCATCCGCGACAAAGTTCATGTTTCCTCTTTTCACTAACCACAAATCCCTTGGGTTGCTGTGTACCTCCGTTCGTAACTAGCTCCTTGACCACAATATTGATGCTAGCTGCCACGTGAATCACCTTCGATATAAATGGGATCTTCTAGTCATTAATAACTTGGCCAATACTAAAGTCCTAGACTATTTATCTCGCTCTTAATCTTGGCTACCTATCTCTAACTTTCATCTGACATCAGAATATGCTCTTGCTCTGTCGAGATTTCTCACCATTGGTTGATCCAACCAAGTGGATGGTGCAGTTCCCTTAAAATTTGAGCTCTTGAACTTGCTTGCCTTTGTATCCGACACTAAAGCTTCTTTGTACACCTGCATCATTGAGCAGAATATTATGCACTGTATACGTCATCGATGACCCATATTTTTTCCTTAACCGTGTAACTAGAAGTGTACAAACCTCATCTTGAGTTGGCACACCCATTGATCTCCTTCTTGAGAGCGACCTGTTGTCATGGGACTAGTAGATCGAACCTCAACCTTTGATGTACTCCCATTGGTCAATTTGTCCAACGAAACGAATCCTTGATATCCTTCAAATCATCTTGAAGACCCTTTCTAGAAAGTTTCGGACGATCTACAAACTCATGTCGAATATTTCTCGTGTAGTGCTCCGTCCCTACATCGTGCCCCGTTCTCCGTCCACGGGGTGTGCGAGAAAGGAACACTGTCGCTATCGATTCGGTCGGGACCGATAGGTCGGGATCGATCGAGTCGATCGAACGGGAACGGTTGAATTAAGACCCATTCCCCGTTATGGAATGACCTCTTCAGAACCAAGTCCCATATTCAGCAGGTTGCGCCTCAAGGATTGACTCTGCGGCTGAGTCGGGAGAGACCTTCCGTTGCTCTGCTTTTCACGCCGTTTCCGTTGGTTTTGGCTTTGTTTTCTGAATGCGTTTTCGTGAATGTTTTCGATGGTTTTCATGGCTTGCATTTCGAACTCGTATTTTCTATCGAACTTCTTGAATAATGCAGTGTTCTAATCGGTTGCTTGTGCGATTTCAGATAATCGCGTAGGCGACGTCTAGCGCGACCAAGAAGTTCTCTCACCTAAAGTAAACTCAAGGTGAGTGGCTGACCCTTCTCTTCTCGACCCCTTCTTAGGTAAATTGACAGTGTTGTTGCGAATGAAAGAATAAATGCAAAGGCACGGACACGATAAAAATGATCAAGTTTTTGAAGTGAACGTAGACAATACCTTAACAACTAAATAATGTCTTAACTCGGTCATTGGACAACTTGTCGACAATGAGAGAGTTTCCTCGAGCGACAACCCGGGGCCACGGGACCGACTCGGCCTAGGAGAAAATATGGTCTAACTGTGCTGGATGATAGCACGGGTTAAGCGGAAACTTGCAGCGGGGCTCGCTACTTGCGTTGCAAGGGCCCCGGCTAACAAAGCTATAGTCCATAATGGCTTGTCATGCCAGTGACAAATCACACGTAATATTGCACTTGGTATAAAAATGGTAACAGTTGACAGGAAAGAACATGGTAAGTCTCATGAGGTGCAGCGCGGCCCGTCGTGGGTAAGTTCTAACGTATTTTCACATTATGCTTGTCATATGCTTGTTTGAAATTCATTAGGATGGTTAGAAACATTCACAAGCTAAGTCATATAAACTCTTCAACCAAATGAGAGCGTAAAACTTAAATAGCCACATACCAGTACAAAGTGTAATGTACTGATCCTCGCTTTCTATGCAGGTACTCCGAACCACGAAGGGCGTGCCACCTAAAGCTCAAGGCGACGTGAACCCTTTTGAAGCCTCGTCCGCGTGTGAAGGCTTGTGTTCTGAAATCCTTTTGAAGACTCCGCACTCAGTACAAAAAAGAATAGATGGCGACTCGGCTTCCCTCGATCGCAGGTGGTAAGTATAACTATTTTGCTTGTAAAAAGGGATGTAATGTTTGGAACGACTATCTCATCAGCGTTCGTTTTGTAAGTCGAGTCATGTTGTAGTCCGCGCGGTAATGATTGTAATGGAGTCAATATAAATGAAATTTTATTATCAATGAAAAAGTCTACTTCTATTTCAAATGTGTCGATCAATTTCTCTTCGTACTCTAACTTGATGTTGTGTTTCGGATGACCTTATGACTACGTCTTGTGCGATCGCAACTTAGGTTCGCACGACATCACGTCCAGGGGACGACTATCGATTCTACGGAATTGGGACGTGACATAATGGTATCAGAGCACGGCTTTACATCCTTTGGCCTCGCGTCTAGAGTTTCAAACCTTTGACCTCGCATTGATAAGATAAGTTGTTCCATACAATGAGTCCGTAATAATTTGTGACTGATGTGTTTGCCTTCGTATCGCAGAAGTGCCGGAATCCACGACCGGGCAAGGACAGAGCGCTTCTAGAGGCTCTAGTAGTTCGCGTCGTTCGCGGGCCGGACCTTCTAACGATACCATCGAAAGGATGCTGCGCATGATGGAGGCGCAGCGAAACCAGTCCGGGAACCGACATCAACAGACAGAGGAACGATAGGCCCAATTTGAAGCTCGCTTCGACGCACATGCTAAACTTCAACAAAAGCAGCTGGATACCCTGCAGCAGATCGTCCAGACAATTGTGGCCAACGAAAATTCTACGACTACGCCTGCCGTCACCACGCCTACTGTCACTGTACCGGCGGTCCAACCTATTGAAGTCGACACGGAGGAGCCCGAGCGTCAACCTGCGGCACCGAAAAAGTACAACTTTAAAGTGTCAGAATTCAAGAAAGTGTGTCACACTTCCTTCAGCGACACCGAAGGCCCTTATATAGCGATCGACTGGTTGGAAGAGCTGGAAGATCACTTCGAGCTCCTCGGCATTGAAGAATCAAAGCAAGTCGCCTGCGCACAACTTCAACTACGGTTGAACGCGCACGACTGGTGGGTCGTGCACAAGCGAGCAATCCGACGCGACAACAATACAACGCCGATCTCTTGGGCCACGTTCCGCAAGGCTTTTGAAGTCGAATACCTTCCGTCAGCCGTTTGTCAAGCGAAGGAAAATGAGTTCATGTAACTGAAGCAAGGGAATCGGACAATAGAACAGTATGCCGCAGAATTCAATAAGTTATCCAAGTTTGCTAGTACGTTTCTGCCTACAGAAGAGTGCCGTGTGCGACGGTTCGAAGTGGGTCTGCGACACTCTATCAGTACACATGTCGGGGTCCCAGAGTACAAGACCACGGGCGAGGCTCTGAATCACGCTCTCCGCCTTGAGAGCCTGCATCCTTCCGGTGCTGACGACGTTGTGCGCCACTCCAATCACAAATGTCCCTAGCTATACGGGAGACAACAATTACACGTCAAAGCGCCCAAATTATGGCGGCAACAGGGGGCGAACCCCTCCGTTTCCTTACACCAAATGTCACAACATCGGCCACCATGCCAATGATTATTTTGTTCACGAAGGAGGATATTTTTTTTGTAGACAAAGGGGGCACCAATTTTGAGAATGTTCGGTTCGGAAACCAAATCATCCTAACGCACCACCACAACAACACCGTCAAGAGAATCGAGGACAGGCGCCCCGACCTCCTCAGCCTACTCAACCCAACAACCAAGCCCGACGCCCTAATGCTCAGGGGCATGTCTTTGCTCTGACTCGAGACGAGGTGTTCGCTTTCGACACTGTCATGACAGGTATATTGAGTTTCAATAATGTACCTGCTCGTGTGTTATTTGATTCAAGCGCTTCACATACTTTCATATCGGCGGACTTCGCCGCCGAGGAAAATTTTTCTGTAATGTCGTTAGACCTTGATCTTAGCGTAAGTATGCCTTCGGGCGTGCCACTACTCACAAACTTAGCATGCGGGGGAGGAACCATATGCATTGGGGGTCAAAAGATCGGTCTTGATGCGATAGTTCTAGATATGAAGGACTTCGACATCATACTGGACATGGCTTGGCTCGGTCCTTACAACGCCACCATCGACTGTGCAGGAAAGAGGGTCACCTTTCGCATACCTGGAGTGCCTGAATTCTGCTATTCGTGTGGTGAAGCATCGCCGACCTGCATGGTGATCTCGACGATTTCTGCTCGGAAGCTGCTTCATTCCGGATACGAAGGCTACTTGGCGTCCATTCGTGACATGAGACAGGATGGTGCAAACACAGGTCAGACCGACATTATGGCAGAATTTCCAGACGTGTTCCCGGACGAGCTACCCGACATGCCCTCCGATCGAGAAATAGAGTTCACTATCGATATATTTCCTGACACCCGACCGATCTCGAAAGCTCCGTACAGAATGGCCTCTGCAGAGTTAAAAGAATTGAAGGCACAACTACAGGAATTACTTGATAAAGGGTTCATCCGTCCGAGTGTCTCGTCGTGGGGTGCGCCCGTGCTATTTGTGAAGAAGAAGGATGGATCGATGCGGCTCTGCATCGACTATCTGGAATTGAATAAAGCCACTGTCCGGAACAAATACCCCTGTCCCGCATCGATGACTTGTTTGACCAGCTCCAAGATGCAACGGTGTTTTCGAAGATTGATCTGCGATCGGATTATCACCAACTCAAAGTCAAGCCAGATGACGTGCCGAAGTCTGCCTTTCGTACTTGTTGTGGCCACTACGAGTTTTTGGTAATGCCGTTCGGTCTGACAAATGCCCCTGCCGTCTTCATGGATCTAATAAATCGGGTGTTCCGTCCATTCGTTGACAAATTCGTAGTAGTCTTCATTGATGACATCCTCGTCTACTCGAAGGATCGAGCACAACATGCAGAGCATCTGCGGACGGTACTCCAAATCCTTCGAGAGAATCAGTTGTATACGAAGATGAGCAAGTGCGAATTCTGGCTGAACAGCGTCTCATTCCTTGGGCACATCATCTCCGCCGCGGGCATCGCAGTCGATCCGAAGAAAGTCGAGACAGTTGCTGATTGGAAACGGCCCGCATCAGTTAGCAA
The DNA here is from genome assembly GCA_029216955.1 of Iris pallida. NCBI lineage: Eukaryota > Viridiplantae > Streptophyta > Magnoliopsida > Asparagales > Iridaceae > Iris > Iris pallida. The sequence continues at coordinate 8,047,468 of JANAVB010031219.1, forward strand.
AATTTGAAGCTTCCTAGGCTTGGCGGAATACTACCGACGCTTCGTGAAGGACTTCGCGAAGATTGCATCGCCGTTGACTCGCCTCATCTAGAAAGGAGTCTCATTCAAGTGATCAGAGGACTGTGAAACTTCCTTCCAGGAGCTCAAACAACGGCTCGTTTCGGCCCCGATACTTGCTCTTCCTGAAGGGACGGAGGGATTTCAAATCTTCATCGATGCTTCTGGCCAGGGCTTGGGGTGTGTGCTCATGCAGTGGGATAAGGTGATATCTTTTGCTTCCCGATAATTGAAGCCGTACGAGAAGAACTACCCCACGCATGACCTAGAATTAACGGCGATTGTGTTTGCGTTGAAGCTGTGGCGTCACTATCTCTATGGCGTGGCGTGCAGGATTTATACGGACCACAAAAGCCTCAAGTATCTCTTCACCCAGAAAGAACTGAATTTGCGGCAGAGGCGATGGCTCGAACTGGTCAAAGACTCTGACTTGTCAATCGACTACACGTCGGGCAAGGCAAATGTGGTAGCGGATGCGCTGAGCCGAAAATACTTAGCTTCGTTATGCATCAATGATCGACTGCTGCGTGACTTGGAAGGGATGGGCATTGAACTTCGAGTTCGTTTTAGAGACGTAAAGCTGGCGCAACTGCGGGTGGAACCGAGCCTACTGGAGAGGATCAAGTATGCTCAGAAGGACGACCCATACCTGGAGAAGATGCGGAAGCTGATATCGACAGGAAAAGCGTTCGACTTTGCAGAGGACGAGTCGGGAGTGTTGTGCGTGAAGGGACGACTATACGTACCAGACGACGCATAACTTAGAAAGGAGATAATATCGGAGGCGCATTGTGCAAAATATTCTTTGCATCCTGGTAGCACCAAGATGTATAAGGACCTCCTCGTCGTCTTTTGGTGGCACGACATGAAGAGGGACATAGCGCTCTTTGTGTCAAAGTGTATGGCCTGTCAGCAAGTCAAAGTCGAGCACCAGCGACCAGACGGGGAGATGTAAAACCTTGCCATTCCAGAGTGAAAATGGGATCATGTCACTATGGACTTCCTTGTTGGCTTGCCGAGGACGCCGTAGGGGAACGACGCTATCTGGGGTCATCGTCGATCGACTAACCAAGTCAGCGCACTTTATCACCATCAAAGTTACTTGGAGCGTCGACCGCCTTGCTCAGATATGCCTTGATGAAATAGTTCGGCTGCACGGGGTCCCAGTATCTATCGTCTCGGATCGGGATGGGCGGTTCGTAGCGCGCTTCTGGAGTAGTCTTCATTCAGTACTGGAGACCAAGTTGAAGTTCAGCTCAGTTTATCATCCTCAGACTGACGGTCAAACAGAGCGGGTGAACCAAATTCTCGAAGACATGTTACGACTCTATGCGATCGACTTGAAGTCAAGTTGGGACGTTCATCTACCGCTGGCCAAGTTTGCATACAACAATAACTATCAGTCCAGCATCCAAATGGCACCGTATGAAGTTTTGTACGACCGGAAGTGCAGATCGCCTATTTGCTGGGATGAAGTCGGGGAACGGCAGATACTTGGTCCGGAGCTGGTAGAGCAGACTGTGCAGAAGGTCAAGTTGATACGGGAGAGATTGAAGATAACACAAAGCCGACAGAAGAGCTACGCCAACACGTACCGACGCCCCCTCGAGTTCTCGGAAGGCGACCATGTATTCCTAAAAGTAGTGCCCATGCGTAGAGTTTTCAGGTTCGGTACGAAGGGGAAATTGAGCCCAAGATTTGTTGGTCCGTTCGAGATATTGAAGCGAGTCGCCCTGGTAGCTTACTAAATCGCCTTGCCGCCTGCATTGTCAGAGGTACACGACGTCTTCCACGTCTCACAATTGCGGAAGTACGTGCACGATCCGAGCCATGTGGTGGATTTGGGTAAGTTGGACATGAAGGCGGACTTATCATATGTCGAAGAGCCGGTGCAAATCTTGGAGCGCAGGGATAAACTTCTACGCAACCGTGCTATTCCTCTCGTCCACGTCCTCTGGAGAAACCATTCGGTCGAGGAGTCGACGTGGGAGCTTGAGTCAGAAATGAAGGAGAAGTTTTCTTCATTGTTCTCGTAGAGGTAGGTTCTATTCTTAAGTTTCGAGGACGAAACTTTTTCCTAGTTGGTTATGGTGTAGTGCCCCGTCCCTACATCGTGCTCCGTTCTTCGTCCACGGGGTGCACGAGAAAGGAACACTGTCGCTATCGATTCGGTCGGGACCGATAGGTCGGGATCGATCGAGTCGATCGAACGGGAATGGTTGAATTAAGACCCATTTCCCGTTATGGAATGGCCTCTTCGGAACCAAGTCCCATATTCAGCGGGTTGCGCCTCAGGGATTGACTCTGAGGCTGAGTCGGGAGAGACCTCCCGTTGCTCTGCTTTTCACGCCGCTTGCGTTGGTTTTGGCTTTGTTTTCTGAATGCGTTTTCGTGAATATTTTCGATGGTTTTCATGGCTTGCATTTCGAACTCGCATTTTCTATCGAACTTCTTGAATAATGCAGTGTTCTAATCGGTTGCTTGTGCGATTTCAGGTAATCGCGTAGGCGACGTCTAGCACGACCAACAAGTTCTCTCATCTGAAATAAACTCAAGGTGAGTGGCTGACCCTTCTCTTCTCGACCCCTTCTTAGGTAAATTGACAGTGTTGTTGCGAATGAAAGAATGAATGCAAAGGCACGGGCACGGTAAAAATGATCAAGTTTTCGAAGTGAACGTAGGTAATACCTTAACAACTAAATAATGTCTTAACTCGCTCATTAGACAACTTGTCGACAAGGAGAGAGTTTCCTCGAGCGACAACCTGGGACCACGGGATCGACTCGGCCTAGGAGGAAACACGGTATAACTGTGCTGGGTGATAGCACGGGTTAAGCGGGGACTTGCAGCGGGGCTCGCTACTTGCGCTGCACGGGCCCCGGCTAACAAAGCTATAGTCCAGGATAGGTTGTCATGCCAGTGACCAATCACACGTAATATTGCACTTGGTATGAAAATGATAATAATTGACAGAGAAGAACATGGTAAGTCTCATGAGGCGCGGCACGGCCCGCTGTGGGTAAGTTCTAACGTATTTTCACATTATGCTTGTCATATGCTTGTTTAAAATTCATTAGGATGGTTAGAAACATTCACAAGCTAAGTCATATAAACTCTTCAACCAAATGAGAGCGTGGAACTTAAATAGCCACGCACCAGTACAAAGTGTAATGTACTGATCCTCGCTCTCTACGCAGGTACCCCGAACCACGAAGGGCGTGCCACCTAAAGCTCAAGGAGATGTGAACCCTTTTGAAGCCTCGTCTACGTGTGAAGGCTTGTGTTCTGAAATCCTTTTGAAGACTCCGCACTCAGTAAAAAGAAGAATAGATGGCGACTCGGCTTTCCTCGATCGCAGGTGGAAAGTGTAACTATTTTGCTTCTAAAGAGGGATGTAATGTATGAAACGACTATCTCATCAGCGTTCGTTTTGTAAGTCGAGTCATATTGTAGCCCGCACGGTAATGATTATAATGGAGTCAATGTAAATAAAGTTTTGTTATCATTGAAAAAGTCTACTTCTATTTCAAATGTGTCGATCAATTTCTCTGCGTACTCTAACTTGATGTTGTGTTTCGGATGACCTTATGACTACGCCTTGTGCGATCGCAACTTAGGTTCGTACGACATCACGCCCGGGGGACGACTATCGATTCTACGGAATCGGGGCATGACATCTCGGGCCATCGTCCGATGCCTATGACATGCATGTACATCTGAAAGACTTGAGCCTGTACATGCCACAACATATATCTTCTTGAGTCAGTAATAGCGGGCACATTATAAGCTTCCAATCCTTGTCCCTAAATATACTACGACAACCACCATTAGTCATCTTCCCGACTAACACCAAATTTTAGTGCAAATTCAATACATGATGAACCCCCTTGAGAATAAGCTTCTTGCCAAGCTCCTTTGTCAAGGGTACATCAACGATGACCACAATTAGCTCTCTTCCTTGTCGTCGACCTTCATGCGTCCAAATTTATAGCTCCAGTTACGTCACATAGATCATACTGCATATAGTGGCATGATAAGACACTCCCATGTCCAAAACCTAGTTGTCATCATGACATGTGCAATAAGTCTTTATCATTTCGGTTGTTGCAATGATGAGATCTCCTACCGCTGAAATATCTGTCTGATCGTCTTTGACTTTAGCATCTCATCTTTGAGCTTCTTAAAGTCCTGCTTAAGATGATCCATATCGCCACACTGATGGCAGTCGTCCATGCGACTCACTTCTGCAAGATCCTGGGATCTCTCTCTTGTTCTTGATTGTGACTCGAGTTTCCCTTTTCCATAGGAAGCAACCAGGGCGAACTCATGCGATGATTTATATGCTTACATCGAACCTCCTCATTCAACACGCATGCTGCTTTTGACCAACTACATCGTAAGAACTTCATCAAGTGTGGAGTTACTCACCGACACCACATCTCCAAGCTTTCTGACGGAGAACTCAAACAAATAGGGCCTCAAGTTCATTATCAATAACCATTTTCATCGCCAATAGTTGGTTGATGATATCTTGAATCTTGTTCAGATGTTGCGCCACCGAGGTGTTCCCTGTGTACTTTAAGTTGACAAGTTGGTGAATAAGAAATCCTGCCCTGTTTTGTTCATATAGCAAATATAACTTCTCTAACAACGCCTTTGTCGAACTCTTCATGGAGACATTATGAAATACCCAAGTTGTGCAGCTACTGGCAGATGAACCCAACAACCTTTCGATCGGTATTTTTTTAGTCATAAGTATGCTGGCTTGGCACTCTCGCCCTTCAACGGACTATGCATATCATTGCACCAGAGTAGATTCTTTATAATTGGCTTCCAAATTATCCCCTTTTTTTTTCTGTGAGGGTGATCATATAGTGTGTTCATCTTTTCTATAGACATGGTTGCACCTTCTCACTCTCAAACCTGAGATCTCTGATACCACTTTGAAGGAAAAATTACCGCAGAATTCGACACCCACCTACATAAAATAACGAACCACAAACACTGCACAAGAGTCAAGACAGACGAGCACAACCGTATACGTGGTGACTTCATAACTGAGAAAATTCCAATCTTATATTCCACTAATACAGATTGATCACGATTATATGTTGGATCATTTGTCCCAATATCTAACCCCTCACAAATCTCAATAAAAAAAAAAGACGACCATAACAATAATGAGATCGCTCACCACACCCGATCGCTACTTCATGAACGAAGCATAAGGTTCTGCCCAAACGGCTCTCCTTCCTCTTCTATCTTCAAGTGCGAGCCTTGCGAACCAATACGAATTCATTATAGATTTGATGGACGTCTCATTGAATCTCCTCCAATGAACACTATATAAGAAGAGCCTCTTAGCAGCTACCGAAACCCTCGTTTCCATTGTAACTCTGTCACTGCTTCAAAAACGTTCTTGACCTCAACCACCTTGAGTATGGTTGAATTTCCCAACATATGTTTTCCATGAACTCCAGTTGTGGGATATACATGTTGTCAAATTGTGAACCATGCATCAAGAATTTGAGAATCCAAAAATAGAATGTTAGAATTCTTCAAAGGTAGTACGAATTAAGGGTAGGTTGCTCTGCTCACACAACAAAATAGTGATAATGAGAGCTTTCTGGATAAGGGAAGGTAATTGGTCGCCAAATCCTCATGAATTGATCATTATATAGCCTCGAAAAAGCCCACATATGACTAATATTTTTTTTGTTGATGTGGCAACAAGTAGAAGTCCAAATTCCATTGACATGGTAACTAGATATGGAAGAAAGGGGGAGAAAACTTTAATAGAGAAGGAAGGGATGTTATCCATGCATATTGATATGTTATTTTTCTTATAATTATTTTCGATTCACCATTTTTTATCTCTTTCGAAAAAAATAATAAATCAACAATAAATAAATAAATAAATAAATAAATAAATAAATAAATAAATAAATAAATATATATATATATATATATATATATATATATATATATATATATATATATATATATATATATATATATATATTTTTTGAGCTATCTTTTTTTATCTAATATGGAAAATATTAAAAAAGTGACAGTTGGTTAGTCAAAAAGGAATGACTAGGTAAAATTGATTACTTAGTTATTAACTTTAAGTATCTAAAAAAGTATCCTTGCTAGCCATATATATGGCGAATGCAAGGGGTGAGCATTTGATTTATACAGTTTCAACCGAACTATTCAAAATCGAATAAGCCAAAATTCTAAAATTTTAAAAAATTCAAAACCAAAATCGAATCGAAATTAGGCAAAACTGAAACCAAAATGAACCGAATAACGATTCAATTTGTTCGTTTGGACTATTTCTATTGTATAATAGATATGGTCCAAAGTTGAAATCGAGGTTAATGATATTAAAAATTATAATAATACTAGTTATTAAATTACCAATACTCGGTTTCAAAACATATAAATAGAATTGTTGTTTTCAAAATATACACATTTTAATTACGACATATTCATAGAATTGAGGGTATTTAAGTTCCTTGATACTGTGTCCAATCCCGAAGTTAGTTCTATACATATGACCAGCAGCGAAAAAAAAATAAATGCAATAGCTAAATGATGATGAGCCATATCGGTCAGCCATAAGCTTTGCGTTTGTGGATGGAATCCCCCAAGAAGGGTTAGAATGGCTGTTCCCGTCCCTTGGGAGGTACCAAATAAATGACTACTTGAATCATGATTTTGGGCATAAAGATTCCACTGGCCCGTAAGAAGTGGTCCCAACCCTTGGGGATACGGTAATATGTCTAAGAAATTATTCCATCTGACGTACTCTTTCCTAGATCTGGAAATAGCCACATGAACTAAATGTCCTGTCCAAGCCAAGGAGCTTACTCCGAAAAGTCCTGACAAATGATGATTGAGACAAGATTCGGCATTTTTGAACCACGAAACGCTTGGTTTCCATTTGGGTTGTAGGTGTAACCGACTCGCTATTAAAGATATAGCAGAAAGAAATAATAGAAAAAGAGCTCTGGTATTTGTACAAGTCATATTCGATTTTCGGTTTTGGACCGAAACTGGAACCCAAAATCGAATTCGAATAATTTTTTTATAGTATTTTCAAAACCTATAATTTAAAGGTTTTTTTGGGTCCCTCCAACAGTTTGGTTCTTTATTTTGTTAATTTCACCCTATAATTTTGTGTCCTCCAACTTTTCCATTTTTAAACTTTTTGGGGTCTAATTAGAGTTTAGACCCTGAACTTTATACCAGTTTAGAATTTAAGTCCTGACTTGTCCAATTAAAAAGTTTAAACCCTGAATATTTATTATTTGTTTCATTCTTTCAGTTGTGCCCTCCTGTCTATATATGAAGGTTTTATCTTTAAGCATGAGAGGGAGAGTATAATGGAAAAAATAAAACAAATAATAAAAGTTCAGGGTCTAAACTTTCTAATTGAATAAGTCAGGACTTAAATTGTAAGTTGATATGAAATTTAGTGTCTAAACTCTAATTAGTTCTATTTTTTTAGTTTTAACCCTATAATTTTAGATATAAATAAGGACTATAAGTTCATCCTAAGGTTACTGTCATATCAACTGTGACATTATGAACTAATGGCACTAATTTTTTTTTTTTTTTTTGGGATGATCAATAACATTTCTGATTGAAGTATAGATCTCGCGTCAAAACTCAAGTTTTTAAGAGGTTGAGGATTTTATACATGTTTATATTATTCTGATACAGTCTTATATTGAGTGCATGCAGACAATGCAGTAACGGTCTGGCGTTGTATGGCTTCCTTGGTATGATGTGCTTCTGTAGGTATAATGGTTGGCTGCAATTGCCATATGTTTACAAATCTGCATTCTCAGGAGAAGGGGATAGATACCAGCTATCTGTGCATGAGATTCGTCCAGGTGTTGATAAGGCAAAAATTATGTGTTGGGAACGAAACATAGAAATACAAAAAAATACGGAACGATAGAATTCTAAACATGAAAAGGCTCCAGTAATGAAATAAGAAATACACAACTCCTTATAAACTCTTCACCGATCCAAACAGATAACCATAACTCATTGAAGAAGAAAACACGATTACAAATACAAATAACGAAGATGACGAAAAAGAATTATCCGGAGCGATTTCCTCTTGTACGTAGCCGTCAATTCCATTTTTTTTTCTCTCTCCAATAGTTGTAAAGCACTTTTTGCCTCCTTTTGCAATGTTTAGAGATATATTTTATTGTTGGATTATTTACGCTGACATCTTCTATATTTTGTGTTTATTAAACGGACATCACCTAGTTTAAAAATAAAGCTTAATTATAATTTGATATCGTCAACTATTTCTCTTTTTGAACTTGATACCATAAATTTTGATATGCATCAACTTAATACCATAAACTATTTGAATATTTTCAACTTGATATCCAAAAAATTGAAAAAGATAAAATTGTCCTCTTTCTCCACCTAACTCCCACACCATGAGCTGTCCAACCCCTCCGCCTTCGGCTGCCTCGACCCCCACTCCGCCTGCCCCCTCCCTCCTCTGTGGCTACCCCCTCCAGCGGCCCCCCTCCGCCTCACTCCGACTGCACCACCCCGCCCCCTCTCTCATGTACGACGGCAATGACAGCATGCAGAGAGGGAGGGGGGATGGTGCAGGCGGGGGCAGAGCAGTCGAGGGGCGGACGGAGTAGGGACAGCTGCGCGGGGAGGAGGGAGGAGAGGGGGCGGTCGGAGGCGGAAGGGGCGACCATAGGGGGCAGTTGTGGGGGTGTTGTAGAACCCTAGAGGGAGGGGGGGAGGTGAATAGGAAAATAAAACAATTTAAACACAAGAAGCTATATTACTTAATTAAAAAGAGAGAGAGAGTAAGAAAATCAAACACGCGATGTATCCTGGTATCCTCCCTAGAGACAATCCAGTCCCGGAATTCTCTTCGGCTTAAATCCACTATTTGGTAAAATAGTACACAAGAGTTTGGATCCGAAGAACTCGCCAACTTCAACACGAGTTTGGATCCGAAGAACTTGCCAACTTCTTACACACGAGTTTTCTTACGAAGGCTCGCCAATTTCAAAAGGAAAGGAAGAGAACTGTTGATCTTCTAACACTTGAAGATCGAAAAGTACAACTCTTGAATACTCCAGCACTTTTGGAATGGATGACAATTAAAAGCTTGGGTAGAGTAGTAATGGTGGAGCTCTTGGTTGTTGAAAAATTTATGACTTAAGTGGATAAGCCTTCAAGAGAGAGAAGGCATCCATTTATATAGAAAACCAAGAGTAGGTAGCATTTAATGCTCCTGAATATAACCCAGACGGCATACCGTCGGTATGGACCGGTATGCCGTCGGTATACCGTTCTAAACAGTAACGGTAATAATTATATCCGTTGGGAAGCATTTAATGCTAGTTAGTCCATTCAAAAATCAAATCAGATAAATCGGTATACCGTCGGTATGCCGCGGTATGCCGTCGGTATGCCGCGGTATGCCGTCGGTATACCGTCGGTATGCCGCGGTATGCCGTCGGTATACCGATGTTCGTCACATAACATTTCGTGGCTAACAAAATGGTATACCGTCGGTATGCCGTAGTATACCGTCGGTATGCCGAAGTTCGTCACATAACATTTTTGTGGCTAACAAAACGGTATACCGTCGGTATGCCGTAGTATACCGACGGTACGCCGATGTTTGTCACAGAACGTTTTGTGGCCAACAAAACGGTATACCGTCGGTATGTCGTAGTATACCGTCGGTACGCCGATGTTTATCACCGAATATTTTGTGGCTAAAGAAACGGTATATCGTCGGTATACAGCGGTATACCGTCGGTATGTCGATCTTTTAGACATTGATTTTTGACTGAAAAATTAGAAGAGCTTTATGTTTTGTCATCCACCTTAGGTGTTTACAGATAGACCTAGATCTTGTACAAACTCGATATCTTGAATTGTTGAGAGACGTCTTTAAGGAACGCTGGTCTTTTCTTCAGTCTTTTTTTTGGAATTCCATAAGGCTTCGATGACTTGGCTTGAATGGACATGCTTTATGTAGTAGAGCTTTTGAAAGAATATCAATATGAAATACAGAGAAAACTAGATTACGAAGATGCTGTTAATGTTATCAAAATAAACTGTGCCAACAATCTCCTCCATTTTGATAATTGACAAAACAGAGAGATAACATCTTTAGGGAGTGACTCCCCCGTAGGTAGACAACTCCCCCTCAATACGTTTTCTCCCCCATTGTCACTTAGTTAAAGATGGAAAATAAGTAAAATTTTTTTTAGCAATAAATAGAAAAAATACTATGATGGACAAAAGCATGCATATATTAGAATTGGAAATAAGATTCATGCTGGATACTACATAAAACAAGGATAAAACTCTCCTCCATGGGAGTGATTAAGATAACATCAAAATATAAGAAATAGTCCCCGTAGGACTTCACACAACATAAAAATAAACTACTGGTCCCCGAAGGACCTTAAAGGACCCACACTAAAACGACAACCATTTATTCTACCATCATCAACAGGAGGCCGCAAACTACTCATCCGCCGGATCATCGTCGTCCCCACCCTGAGCACGGTGAAATGCACCGAAAGGATCCACACCGTCCGGGTACATAAATCCGTAGGCGTTGGGGTCAGAGAAGCGGGAGCCTTGGTACATGGGATCCTGAAGGTTGAGATCCAGATAGGCATTCCGGTCCTGGAGAGTGCGCTGAATGAAATAGGCCTGGTCATGGAAGCGGCTCTGGATAAGGTTCCTAAGACCGCGAGTGTTGGCCCTCATCTGCTCCTCCGTCTGAGCCATGCGCATATCAAAATGCTGCTTGGTCAGCGACATAAAATATCCGGATTGAGGAGGGGCAGAAGAGGGCGCAGCAGGAGTAGCGGCCGGTGGTTCTTGGGAAGAAGATGCACGAGACGCTGAAGCACCGAGGACGGAACGGGAGATAGCAATAAAGGATGGTACGCCGTCCGACTGACAGAGTGAGAGATCCACGTTCTTCGCCTCCAGGATAAGGGTGATGAGGGGGCCGTAATAGAGGGATTGCTTCCCCGCGAGCAGGACGCCGAAGAAGGTATTGAGAAGAGTCTTGGGAAAGGACCAAGTCTTCTTAGAGTAGAGGTAGTACATGCGTACGAGTGCGTCATTGGTGATCGCATCGTATTTGCCGCCCTTGGGGTAGATGGTGTGGCAGACGATTTGATGGAGCTCGTAGTAGAACGACTCCAGCTGCGTGGAAAGGGCCAGAATGGCCGGAGGATTGGGTCTCCTGCAAATGATGGCGCAGAACTCGTCAAAGGAGACTTCGACAGAAGGATAGAGAGCAGCCAAGGTTGGCAGAGCATCTCCTTTGTTAGGGACTTCGAGAATCTCTGCAATATCTCGAGCCATCAGGCGAAAGTGTCGATCATTCACCATGGTCTCGATGGCGTTGTTCTGGATGTCGAAAATGAGATTGCAGTAGAACAGGCGCACCGCTGCGGGGTAAACGGGCACCTGGCGCCGAAGAAGAGATGAGAGACCGGCCGACTCAAAGAGAGAGAGATGGCCGGAGAAAAGATTCCAGTTGATGGCGCGGCCCTTTTAGACGTTGTGGTTGGCAAAGTGCTGGAACTAAGCGTTGGCAGCCATGGCGGAGGTAAAGATTTTCGGATAATAGCCATGAGGGAGAGGCACAGGAGTGAACGGATTTGCAGTGGTGGAGGAGGAGCGAGGACGTTTATGGGTTGCCATGGAAGGATGGAGAGTTGTGAGGGAGAAGAGATGAAGAGTGAAGAGGAGGAAGAAGAAGAAGGTTGAGTTTATAAAGGAAGAGTGGGAAGATGAAAGAGTTTTTTAAAATTGTTGAAGAGTAATGGAGTAAATGGGGGGGAGTTTTGAAAAGTGTGATGATGAATGGAATTAATTAAATAAGTTGAAGGGGTGGGATGGGATGGAGAGTTATGAGGAAGAGGATGAGATTAGATGGGTAGTTAACGAGGGATAGAAAGTGATTTGAAGGGTAGTTAATGAGGGAAGTGGGAAAAGAGAGTAGAATAAGTGGTGGGGCCCGATGCTGATATGACAGCCAATGCCCATCTCAAACGGCATATCGTCGGTATACCGACGTATGCCGGCGGTATACCAATTTTGGGCACAGAACATAATTCTGAACGCAAATCGGTATGCCGCCATATACCGTCGGTGTGCCGTTGGAGATGAGCTAAGTGTCGAAATGAATGATGCCTAATTCTTTGCAAAAAAACGAAACAATCCTCCGGGAGCGGTGCGGTGAAAATATCGGCTAACTAATAAGTAGTGTCAATAAAATCAAGGCGGATATCCCCCTTTTGTTGATGGTCACAAAGAAAATGGTGTCGAATCTCAATGTACTTCGTACGGGAGTGACAAATCGGGTTTTTCGTGAGATTTATCGAGCTAGTATTATCACATTTAATAGAGGTACAAGTAGAAAAAAATGCCATAGTCTACAAGTGTTTGTGAAATCCAAAGAATTTGTGCACAACAGCATGCGGCCGCTATATACTCGGCCTCAGCGGTTAAAAGAGCAACAGAGTTTTGTTTCTTACTAAACCAGGATACCAAGGATTTTTCAAGGTATTGACATGTGCCGCTAGTGCTTTTTCGGTCAATTTTGCATCCGACAAAATCTGCATCTGAGAAGCCGTGAAGCTCAAAGGATGAAGATTTTGGATACCAAAAGCCCATATTAATGGTGCCTTTGAGATATCGAAAAATATGCTTTACAGCACATAAGTGCGATTCCTTTGGATTTGCTTGGTATCGTGCACAAAGACATACATTAAACATGATATCAGGTCGGCTAGCAGTTAGATAGAGTAAGCTACCGATCATATCTCGATACTTACGAATGTCGACCGAAGTACCATCTTCATCATTGTCAAGCTTTGTCGTTGTTGCCATAGGAGTCCTCATTGATTTGTATGATTCAAGTTCGAAGCACTTGAGGAGATCCTTCGTATATTTTCCTTGATTGATGAAGGTTCCTTTGGGTCCTTGTTTGATTTGCAAGCCCAAAAAGAATGATAGTTCGCCCATCATGTTCATTTCAAATTCATTCTGTATTACTTTAGCAAATTCTGCACAAAGTGCATTGTTAGTGTCACACCCACTTTTCATTTCAAGGGTATTTTGGTAATTTTAGATTATTTTATTATTTATTGAACTCATGTGATGATATGTGGTTTGGTTTGCTGCCTGAGTAGTTTTGATGGGTTTGACTTAGCCAACCATGACCTAGAACCTAAATGCTATATTAGAATTAGATTTATTATCATTAGAATTAAATTTAGATTTTATTAATTAATTTTAGAGAGATTAATTGATTTTTAGCCATTTTTTCTAATAGCCTTTTTAAAGCCTTTTTGACTTAGGATTTACTAGCAACCTAGGAAGCCCAAGCCCATGCATCTAACCTAACCCTAATCCCTATACTTGGCCGGCCATAGACAGCCACTCTCCCCCCTCATTTGTATTTAGTTGTAGCCTCCAAGAAACCCTAGATCTCCCCTTCCAAAAATTTACAACTCTTGCATCCGGAGCCAGATTCTCCTCAAACGAAGACCGTCGTGCTCGTAGAAAGGAGAGGATATTGCTGGGGCAGTGCTAGCAAGGTGGTGGAGACGTTTGCTTGAGGATACTCGACCGTTGGAGCATTCGAGAAGTCCTTTGCATTGAGATCCTTGACTCTCAATAGGTAAATCCTAATCTAGCATAGCTTTTCCTGATTTTTCTTCATGATAGTGAGCATCTAGGTACCCATGGCCTGTAGGATTAATTCTGTCCTTTTTTTTGCATTCATTTGGTGTCCGTATCGGACACGTGTTGGCTAGTATGCGTAGGTGTTCGACGAAATATCGCAATGAATTGAATTATGTTTTCTGTTGAATCTTTTTACATATTTGGACAACCCTATACACGAGGATCACGACCCCATAGGTTTCGACGCGAATCGGACTTGTGTCCGTGTCCAAACAGGACACGAACGTGCTACACGCCAGGCCGCGCGCGTGCCCTGCTGCTCGGGGGTGATTCCTCGACGCACAGGGTACATGGTCGCGTTAAAATTGGCGTGTAGGTGAGGGCCGTGACTGAGATCATGCTTCCAAAGTTTCATGATATTTCGTCAAGAAACGAAGAAGAAATCCCGTCGACGCTGACCGCACACATGCGCGCGCGGTGCAGCCGCCGCTGAAACGCGGTTCACGCGGACATGACACGACACGAATCAGGGTGTCCCATGTGTAGCCCTATACCTACCCTAGCCTAGGACACGAACATGCGACACGAAGTGGGACACGCGAAGTTTCACGAGAGATGGATCGGAAACGAGCGAGAAATCGAGTCCGCACCGATTCGGTTCATGCGCGTATCGGATTTCCCGATACTCGTTCGTTGGACACGATATGGACACGATTTCGATCCCGGAAATACCCGAGCACGTCCCACATGTCGAGACCGACATATTTGCTAAGTTTTGCGGATTAATTCTGAGTATTTTGTGTTTTGAGTCTCTTTGTAAAAAATCGAGTTTTTTTTGAACTGGAAAATTGGGTTTTATGTGATATTTCGATTTCTGGGAATTTTGAAGATAATTTCTGAGTATTTGGTCCTTGGACACTGTTTGGGACTTGTGGGAATCAACTATCGCGGTTGATTCATAATTTCTAGCCATTTTTTGGCATATATGGTGTTTTACCTACTATACCTATATATATATCTATATAGGTATAGTAAAATATATATATACATATATATATATATATATATATATATATATATATATATATATATATATATATATATATATATATATATATATATATATATATATGTGTATATATATACTAATTTCTTTTATGCCTAAATTTCGAAATGTGTATTTGTGAGGGTCGAGGCTCTGATTTCAGACCCGAGGATTCACTCCAGGATCGAGTACGACCTTCATTAGCTTCACATTGGGTATATACCTATATATGGATATATGCCTATATATATATATATATATATATATATATATATATATATATATATATATATATATATATATATATATATTTTACTATAGATTGTGAAATGTTATACATAGAATACTCTTGTAGTTCATATTACTTTTGTTCTCAGTTTTAGACTCCGTATCAGCAGCCCCAACATCACTATTCACTCACAAATCATATTTCCTTTCCTAACTTATATATATGTATATATATATTTGTGTATGTATGTATATATATATATATATATATATATATATATATATATATATATACAAATCATGTATATATATATATATATATATATATATATATATATATATACATGATTTGTATATATATATATATATATATATATATATATATATATATATATATATATATATATATATATATATATATATATATATACAAATTGTGATGAATGTGTAAATGTAGGTAATGCAATAATTTCTTGTGATATGACTACAGGAAGTGTTTGGACAGATGAGGATTGTCGTTAGGAGCCTAGTTTGGTCGAATTGGCCGACAAGTTGACCAAGTTGACAAAAGTCAACTTTGGTCAAACTTGATCCAAATCGACTCAAACGAACTCCGAATGACCTAAAATTTTGTGTATGACCTAGAAATTAGTAAACGAACTAGTTGACCTTGGGTTGACCAGGTTTGACCAGAGTTGACTAGGTTGACTAGAGTTGACCAAGGGTTGACTTTGATCTAGATGGACCTAGAATCATGTAGATGTGCATTATAGGCATTCCTTATGATATGTTAGACCTTGTTGTGACTTGTGGTTGTCTTAAATAGGTTTACATCACTCCATTACAGTTGCACATTCTCATCAGCAGCTCAGATTGTCAGGCGAGTACATTCTCTGACCGTTTCATTCTTGCTTGGACATATTTACTTGTTATAGACTAGTTTACTTGTTGCTGTCACAATATATCACGGGTTAGTACTATATGGATCTCTTCATGTAATGTTATCCCCTAGGATACATCGGGTATATTGTGCTCATGTACTTTATCATGTGCATCGTCTACTTATTGTATTCGTACTTATTCATGTATACTCATGTGACATTCATGTACACTCATGATCATGTGAGCCTTCATGTATATTTCAGTGTGCATGTGGACTAGCTATCCATGTGATGCACTAATTTTATTTGCAATAACATAACCTGGACAGTTCCTTGTGCACTGATTGGGGCAGGGGGAGTATTTATTTGGTTATGTGTCTACACCCTTTTCATGTACAAATCCAAACTAGATTTAAGTCATGTATAACCTAAGCCAGTTTACATAACCAGATTGTGCTCTACATCATGTAGTTAGTTCAGTTCTTTATTATATCCTGTATACTTATTTCCATATATCATGTTCTCTCTTTTACATTCTCATTTCCTTATTAGCAGTTTATGTATATTATTCTATAGCTAGTTTTATATTTTCTTTCATGTTATGAACTGTGTGAGAGATATGTATTCGTTCCTGTCCTGACTGGACCTGTTAAAATATTACAGATGATGATGATTGCTGCGACACCTACTATGGGGCAGGCCTAGTTGACACAGGTGACCTGGACCCTCAGCAGGATCCAATAGTCGTTGAGAACTTGCCTTGAGTTAGATTAGCCTTATTATCTTTTAGTTATGAGACTTTGTGGTTATATTGAGACTTATTATGGTGTGGTTTTACACCGGGATTTATATTCATATTATAACTATCTGCTGTGATTATCTTTCTTTTATTCTATCTTAGTTATTGTGATTGAGTAGTACCATTTATATATTATTCTCCATTCGAAGTATTTTCTAAATTGTGTTAGATGTTGGACTCAGGACATCATTCTACCGCCGATACTGCGGCGTAGGCTGGACGTACCCACGTCTCGTGTCCTTACACTGGGTGCGGGTCGTGATAGTTAGTAGAACCAAAAATAATGTCATCGACATAAATTTATACTAATAAAAGTGTGCCATTAAGGGATTTGATGAAAAGTGTGGTGTCGACTTTGTCCTTAGAAAAATTGTGTAAAATAAGAAAGGAACTAAGGCGCTCATACCAAGCACGAGGGGCTTGTTTGAGGCCATAAAGGGCTTTGTGTAGTTTTAAAACGTGATGAGGAAATTGAAAATCTTCAAAGCCAGGAGGTTTCTTAACATAAACTTCCTCTTTAATAATACTATTTAGAAAAACACTTTTAACATCCATTTGAAAGAGTTTGAAATCATTAAAGCAAGCAAAAGCACATAGCATGCGAATGGATTCAAGACGAGCAACCGGAGCATAGGTTTCATCGTAGTCAATGCCTTCCTCTTGGTTATAGCCTTGAGCAACCAATCGGGCTTTGTTACGAGTCACTAACCCATCTTTATTAAGTTTATTGCGAAACACCTATTTAGTTCCAATAATGGGGTGGTTATTAGGTTTAGAGACAAGTTCCCAAACCTTGTTTCGCTTAAATTGATTTAGCTCTTCTTGCATCACTATCATCCAAAATTTATCATGAAAAGCATCATTAATATTTTTAGGCTCTATTTGGGAAATAAAAGCCACGTTTGCACAAAGATCACGAGTGGAGGATCTAGTACTTAAACGGGATAAAGGATCACCAATGATAAGCTCATTCGGATGATTAGGGACAAATCTCCATTCCTTTGGGAGATCCACTTGAGGAGGCTCGAGTGGTGGAGAATCTTTTGTTGGAGGGGTCATAATTTCATTGTTAGATGAAGAAGGACGAGGATCTCCAATATAAGAGTTCTCCAAACCAAAAGAGATGTCATCAATATCATCGGATGAGGAGGATGTAGAAGAGTTAAGTTCATCAAAAGAGACAATAATAGACTCTTCGACAAAAAGACTTCTTTTATTAAAGATACAAAAACCTTTACTATGAATTGAGTAGCCAAGGAAAATTCCTTCATAAGATTTTTTTTCAAACTTGCCTAGGTTGTCCTTGGTATTCAAAATAAAACATTTGCATCCAAAAACTTTAAAATACTCAATAGAGGGAATTTTGTCAAACCAAAGCTCATAAGGAGTTTTTTTTAGAAATATGTCTAATCAAGACCCTATTTATAACATGACATGCCGTGTTTACGGCTTCCGCCCAAAAGTATTGGGGGAGCTTATATTAGTTTAACATAACCCGGGCCATGTCGCCAAGGGTTCTATTCTTTCTCTCCACAACACCATTTTGTTGAGGAGTTCGAAGGCAAGAAAAATCATGACCAAAACTGTCACGCCCCAGTACCAAAATACTGGGACGGACTAGGCCAGCTACTCCGTATGAGGTATAAAACGTCATACGGCGATCGTGGCTGTCAATCTTGCTGGGTATCCTAGCATGCAAGCAGTCTATGGCCTAAATCTGATCTCATATCCACAGGCAATAATCGATGAAATAACGACAAGAGAGATAATCATATGAAAAACAGGAAATACTCATATGATAATCAGAGAGTCTACAATAAGAAATAATGTAGACAAGAATACCTTTCCACACAGTTCCCTCATGGTCAGGAACTGAAGCACGTCCTCCAAGTCAAGTCTGGAAGATCCACATGGTCGTTCACAGGCAATCTGGGAACAATCCAGGGTTGGTCTGGCCAACCGTAGCAAGTACCAGAAAGGAAGGCTCAAGGACGGACGAAGAAAACCAGCAGGATATAATATATGACAGGAATAACATGTATAAACAGCAGTAATGAGGGTGAAGGATCCTGCGGTACCAACGCACGATTACAGAATATAAGGCAGCAATCCAATTACTAGTACGTAAGTAACCAACAATCATCACAGTCATCCTAACATCCACTAATGCTTGCATTGCCAACTGAAACTCGTAGTCTGTCCTCGGAACAGTAACCCATCCCTACATCAAACAAGAACAAGGGAATGAATTACTGCACCGGGACAGCGTTACGTGCCAGCCAGCTTAGCAAGCAACAAGCCAAACAATTATATAAATAAGCGGCCACTCAAATGCCTACGGCTGTCTATGTGGAGGTTGGGTTACCCCAACAATGCAATATAGGAATCCTCAGATCGTGCCATATCCCGCAAGGGCTAGCGAGGCCAAATAACGCATAGTAGGTAGGTATGCATCGGTCCCTCGGAAGGCCACCGTGCTAAGCAGAAGTACATATAGTAGTCGGATACTGCCATATCCGTGGCGGCCAACCCCGACGCGCCAGGACGAGCCTGTGGCGGCCGGTATTGCACGATCTCGGGATTCCGTTCCCTCCCAATGCTTCTACCATTTAAGTTACCTAGATTAACCCTACAATTAACCAGAATCACATGCCGTGGTCACATGCTCATCCTCCTAGATGAGTACCTCAGTATGGGAACGCTAAGTAAGAATCAACCTCGGCACCTATAGTCCCAGTTGTGATCCATCCTTAGTGTTATGCAACAAGCAAGCAAGCAATCCTAACCACGCTAAGACTATAGACCAACTACCAGATACCCGTGCAGGTAATCATATAATATAGCCAGAATATCAAGATGGCATCGTAATGCCATATAATCATGGAAGTAGCACCTCAAAGTGCCAATAGACAAAGGGTACCGCAGTGCAAGGTCAGGGCCAGTACCTCACAGGGTAAGCTGGACTTATAGCACGGATACAGGTAGTCAGGTATGGGACAAGGACAACTCTGTCAGTCACAAGAGGTCATCTGCCCACATCGTGGCATGGATATCAGGTCAAGTACAAGATCAGAACCTCTACTATAATTAACATCTCAAGTATATATAGGAGCCTAGAACTCCAATCATCCCGTCGGTCCATCCACCAGATCAATCTAGCAAGAGTCTCCCATCCATGATGGGGTGAATATCACGTCAATAAAGACAACTACCAAATACCAAGCTCATCCCCCTAACAATGCTAGGCCCTCAGACTCACAAGAATCCTCCTAGTCAATGATCACAAGCCACTAGAAAACAAGCCCCTCAACTACCAAGACACAGCAGTCAACCAGGTTCTCTAACTACCGGAATACACAAAGGCACCGGATTTGGGCGTTTGGGAAGTCGAGTAAAAATCATATAATAATACCCTCGATATTCTCCTCGTTTCGCGAGACACTCGTACCAGTATCAAAATCCAAAAGTCCTCAAAGACATATCTGATCAAATTAGACATCACCAAAGAACTAGCAACACTATCTAAGAATCCACGTAGTCTACTATAATCACTATCTCAATATCCTATCTCCTCATAGTCAATCCTCGAATAATATCATAATTCCAACACACGGGTCAACACTAATCAACGCCGTCGGAAGATGGCAAGGATTGTGTGAACCACTCCGGATCAGATCCATAACCCTTAAACCAAACAAGGACCAGGGTTGCAGACCCTCACCCGAGTAGAACCACTCTCCTTACACAATCCGGCGGGCAGGACAGACAATGGGATAACAAACTAAACTAGAACACCATCTAAAGGAAGAGTCACGAGTCAAGAGTCCAATGGGTGATATCGTCGAAAAGGCAAGAATTGTGTGAACCCCTCTGGATCAGATCCACAACCCTTAAACCAAACAAGGACCAGGGTTGCAGACCTTCACCCGAGTAGAACCGCTCTCCTTACACAATCCGGCGGACGGGACAGATCAAGACGCTAGGCGACTAATCTAGTCGGGAGTCTACCTAGCAGGCAATGAGATCAGGGATACGATACCAAGAAGAACATGCATGAGTTCAGTCCCGCAAACCAAAGGAATGGCACGGCCCAATCCTTCGAACCAAATTCCCAACCGGGAATTCTGGAAAAATCCGGCAGAGTCTCCTTTGTATTCTGGACGGGAGCACCCTACAAATTGGGGCTAAAATCCACTTGGCGCAATCCGCCGCAGAATCGTAATTCGAGAACACTAAGTCTCGACCTCCAGTAGCACTACGATGCGTACTGGGCACCAACCCTAGCCGAGAACACTAAGTCTCGGCCTCCAGCAGCACTACAATGCGTACTGGGCGCCAAACCAACACATGCAGCAAGAATCGCCACGCAGGGCGCACCAAGACCCACAGTCATATCCAAGCCACAAACAAGGTCATAGAAACAGTTAGCCAAAGTCGTTACCCGACCGCGAGTCAGACACGGGGCATATAGGGACAATCCATACATGTGAGTCGTGCTCGTGTCCTCGGAGGTGTGGATGACCCATCCGAGTTGTCCGATACGGTCTACCCCGGTATCGGCCCAAGCTAGTCTAGGTTTTCATGGCAGTTCTACAGCTAAGCTACACTACTCATGGTTATACATTTACAATAAATTAAATACAATAAAATCCAGGAGAGATGGCAAGAGCCGCCGATGAGCAAGGGATACTTGCCTAGAGGGCTCGGCTAGGTAAGCAAGTCTTCGGCGATCTGGATCCAAGCTAGCACGTCCATCGAGGTCCTCAGAACACATAATAACAATCATTAGAATTAAATAATAAAATAATAACAGGAAGCACGGAGGATGGCAGGAGACTATACCGTACGGGTCCCGCAAGCAGCGCAGGGATTTGGCACGAAAACTGAGGCACGCGGACCGACACGGACATGCAAATCGAGACATGCACGTATATCGAGACGCACATGAGAATCGAGATGAACATGAGACAATATGCACGTAAATCGAGACGTACACGTAGATCGAGGAAATCACGAATATCGGGTGGGCACACGAATCAATGCGACACGCAAATCGGGGCATGTACGTAAATCGAGACGGAGCAAGATTCAAGGAAGCACGCAAATCAATGCGACATACAAGTCGACGTATACACGCAAATCGATACGATGCAGAGTCCAAGGTGATACGCAAACCAAGGCGGCACGTAAATCGGTACGGGTACACAAATCGGAGCGGCACGAAAACCGAGATGGGCACAAAGGCCGAGACACATAAAACGAGGCAACACGCAAACCAATGAAGCACGGTACCCGAGGCAGCGCGGGGCTCGAGGCGTCCCGCTGCCCAAGGCAGCGCGTGAATCGAGGGTGCACGAAAACCAATAAGGCGCACGCAAATCGAAGCATACACAGAATGAGGCACACGCGGACCGAGCAGCGCACTGCTCGAGGCAGTACGTGCACCGAGGCACGTGGCCCGAAGAGCACGCAGCCCAAGGCTGGCTCGCTGCTCGAGCAGCGCGGGGCTCAAGGGCGTCCCGTCGCTCGAGGCGGTGCTGGCCCGGGCGCGACAACGACACGACGGTGGTGCTGGCCGCCGGGAAGAAGAGAAAAGGAAGGGGCGGGGGAGATCGGGGCTCACCGGGGTCGGTCGGGCTCCGGCGGAGGGGACAGCAGCAGCAGCGGTGGGGGTGCTGGTGGCGACGGAGGAGGCCGACCGAGAGGGAGACGGTGGCGGCGATGAGGGTGGCGCTGGCCGCGACAGAGGAGGCCGGCTGTGGGGGAGACGACGACGATGATGAGGGAGGTGGCGGTGGAGACGAGGGCGCCGGCGGCGCTCAGGGGGACGGAGGAGAAAGGGGGAAGTGGTGGTCGCGGAAGGGGTGACGGAGACGGTGGCTGGCGGGTAGCGGCTCCGGGAAGAGGGAGCTCAGGGAGGAGGCGGCGAAGGCGGTGGCGGTGCTGGTGGGTGATGGTGGCGGCTGGGGCATGGCCGCGGCAGAGCTGGCCGGGCGCAGGGGCGAGCGGGAGCTCGAGGGAGAGGGGAAGAGAGATCGGAAGGGAGAGGGGGCTGAGAGCGAGTGAGAGAGAGAGAACTGAGAAGTGGGGGAGAGGAGAGTGAGGGATCGGGAGAGGGGGATAGAGAAGAGTGAGGGAGGGGGGTGGCGGCTGTTCGTGTAGGGAAGAGAGAGAGATGAGTGCATGGGTTGGGTTAGGGTTAGGTAAGGAGAGGAGTTAGGTTAGGTAATAAAATCAATAATAATAATAATAATAATAATAATAATAAGAATAATTATAACAATGGAACTAAAACACCAACTCCAAATTAATAATAAAATAATACAAACCGTAAATTAATACGGTAACGATAACCAAGTGTCCAGACCCTACGACGAAAACAAATCCTAATCCAGAAAAATAAATAAAATTTTAAACCAATACGAAATC
The DNA here is from genome assembly GCA_029216955.1 of Iris pallida. NCBI lineage: Eukaryota > Viridiplantae > Streptophyta > Magnoliopsida > Asparagales > Iridaceae > Iris > Iris pallida. The sequence continues at coordinate 8,070,641 of JANAVB010031219.1, forward strand.
TGAAAACCACCCAAATACGAAATACGGTCATATACCTATTTCTAAAATAGGGATATGACAAAAACCATTCTTTTCACAAATTTTTTTAAAATCGGCATTGTCAAATTCTCCTCCATAATCACTTCTAATCTTGTTAATAGAAAAGCCTTTTTTTTATTTTGAACACGTTTACAAAATACAACAAATTCACGAAAAGTATCACTTTTACAAGAAAGAAAAATGACCCAAGTAAATCTCAAAAAATAATCAACCAAAACAAAAGCATAAAGTTTGCCTCCAAGACTAGCCACTCTATTAGGACCAAATAAATCCATATGAATAAGTTGAAGTGGTCTAGTGGTACTCAAAGAGTTGATGGATTTGAAGGATGACTTGGTCAACTTACTTTTCTCACATTCTTCATACACCATATCCTTTTTGAAAGTGATACTTGAAAGTCCTCGTACAAGCTTCTTGGTTGCAAGACGGGAAATGGTATCAATGTTGGCGTGTCCGAGCCTCATATGCCAAAGCCAACTTTCATCGTTCTTTGCAACTAAATACCTGTCACTGTTAGTACCTTCGACAAGATATAGAACACAGGTGTTGTTTTCTCTAATGCCTTCATATACTGTAGTTCCACTAGAGCTATCGGTAATGAAGCATTTGAGTTTAACAAACTTAATATCATAACCATTATCTGTAAGATGACTAATACTAAGAAGATTGTGTTTGAGATTTGTAACAAGATAAACATTCTTAATACAAGGATAAAGAGGGGAACCAATATTACCATTTCCTATGATGTGGCCTTTTAGATTGTTACCGAAGGATATATGTCCTTTTTTCTTCATCGATAGCGTTGTAAAAAGTGAAGCATCACCAGTCATGTGTCGTGAACAACCGCTATCGAGGATCCACTTGCTTCTAGCATGAAAAGGATTCTTCACCTACAACATAAGTTGAAGATGAATATTTTAGTACCCATGATTGTTTGGGTCCTTGATTGTTAGTCTTAGGAACCCATTTATAAACTTTCATATCAACTTGTTTCCTTGTCAGACAATAATTAGACGTATGTCCAAGCAAGCCACAATAGTTGCACATCATAGAAGATTTAGAAGAAAATGTGTGAGTGTTATGTACATGTGAAGCTTTAGTGCAAGGAGTTCTATCATGAGTGTTATGATGATGATAATAGAAGGCATGGTGTGAGGTATTCTTCTTGACAAAGGGTCCTTTCCTTGTGTTAGGATAGGACTTGTGTGTAGTGTTCTTGTTCATGTAAGAGTTGTGACTAGTATGGTGATGAGTGTAGGCGTTTCTTGGAGCATGTGTGTGAGTAGTGTTCTTATCACCTAGTTTCTTACTCTGCACAAGAAGATCATTATACTTAGTAGAAGTATCTTATTCTCTTCTATTTGCAGCTTGAACTTTATGCATAGAAAAATCATAAGCCCTTCTGAGGGATTGAATCTCATCATCCTTTTTCTTAATGGTAACTAGAGATTCTTGAAACTTGAGTCGCAAAGACTCTATCCCATCCATATCGGAAGCAGGAGATTTTCCTTTTACATCAATAATAATGTTGGAGAGTCTTTCTACTTCTAGTTGAAGTGCATCAACCACTTTTAGAGATTTCTTGTATTTATTTCTAACACCTTTGTGTTCTTCGTGTAGTTCAAGAATAGCATTTTCCAAGTCATCATAAGTGAGAGTATTTAAAGAGAGATCATCGAGTACCTCATCGGTTGCCATGAGACAAACGTTTGCATTATGTTTGCAATTTTTGTCGTTGTCTAAATCACTAGCATCGCTCTCACACCAAATGCTGGTGTTGGCAAATTTTCTGGAGGAGGAGCTTCCTTTGCTAGGCTTATCGTACTTACTTGAGTCTTTTCTTGTCATGGGGCAATCTCTCTTGATGTGACCGGTTCTTCTGCATTGGTAGCACGCCGGATCTTTATCATTGTCCCATCTAAAGCGGTTATCTTTGTTGAACTTGAGGAACTTTTGGAAGTACTTAGCTGCGAGAGCTATTTCTTCATCATCATCCGACTCGTTGTCGTCGGAGCTATCCTTTGAGTAGGATTTTGTAACTTTGAGAGCCAGATACTTCTCCTTCTCTTTGGCCTTCTCATTCTCCTTCTCTTGCATGGAAGATTCATTTTGATCTTTCATGTTAAGTTCATGAGTCATAAGCTTTCCCATGAGGGTCTCAAGGTTCATAATTGTTAGGTCGTTCCCTTCAATGATGGCGGTAGCTTTAGGACTCCATCCTTTAGTCAATCCTCTGAGAATTTTCCTGATCTTTTCATGAACAAGATATTTCTTACCAAGAGAAGAAAGAGGGTTAATACTATCACCGAAACGAGTAAACATGCAAGTAATAGACTCATCTTGTTTCATCTTAAAAGATTCATATTCTTGTGTAAGTCTACTAATCTTTGATTCTTTTACTTGTGATGTTCCCTCGTGTGTGACTTCAAGTAACTTCCAAATCTTATTAGAAGTCTTGCAAGTAGAGATCCTATTGAATTCACTGCTATTAAGAGCACAATAAAGAGCATTCATAGCCTTAGCATCTCGACTAGCAAGCTTCTTGACATTCTCAGTGAGTTTGTCCCTAAGGGTGTCAGACACAACATCTTCAATAACTCCGGAAGGAGTAGGGAGACCATTTATCACACAATCCTATAAATCGAAATCTATGGACTTTAGATAAATGCTCATCCTAATCTTCCAATAGTTATAGTTGGTTCCATCAAATAGAGGAGGTCTATTTGTGGAGTGTCCCTCATTGTGGAATGTGTTGATACTAGGGTTAGTGGCCATGGATCACTCTAAGGGTGTAAATCCAAATCAAGAGAATAAAGCTCTGATACCAATTGTAGAACCCTAGGGGGTAAATAGGGAAATAAAATAATTTAAACACAAGAAGCTATATTACTTAATTAAAAATAGAGAGAGTAAGAAAATCAAACACACGATGTATCCTGGTATCATTCCTAGAGACAATCCAGTCCCGGAACTCTCTCCGGCTTAAATCTACTATTTGGTAAAATAGTACACACGAGTTTGGATCCGAGAACTCGCCAACTTCAACACGAGTTTGGATCCTAAGAACTCGCCAACTTCTTACCCACGAGTTTTCTTACGAAGGCTCGCCAACTTCAAAAGAAAAGAAGAGAATTGTTGATCTTCTAACACTTGAAGATCGAAAAGTACAACTCTTGAATACCCTAAAACTTTTGGAATGGATGACAATTAAAAGCTTGGGTAGAGTAGTAATGGTGGAGCTCTTGGTTGTTGAGAAATTTATGGCTTGAGTGGATAAGCCTTCAAGAGAGAGAAGGCATCCATTTATATAGAAAACCAAGAGTAGGTAGCATTTAATGCTCCTGAATATAACCCAGACGATATACCATCGGTATGGACTGACATACTGTCGGTATACCGTTCTGAACAGTAACGATAATAATTATATCCGTTGGGAAGCATTTAATGCTAGTTAGTCCATTCAAAAATCAAATCAGATAAATCGGTATACCATCGGTATGCCGTCGGTACACCAATGTTCGTCACAGAACATTTTGTGGCTAACAAAATGGTATACTGTTGGTATGCCGTAGTATACCGTCGGTATGCCAAAGTTCGTCACAAAATATTTTTGTGGCTAACAAAGCCGATGTTTGTCACAGAACGTTTTGTGGCCAACAAAAAGGTATACCGTCGGTATGCCGTAGTATACCGTCGGTACGCCGATGTTTATCACAGAATATTTTGTGGCTAAAGAAACGATATACCGTCGGTATACAGCGGTATACCGTCGTTATGTCGATATTTTAGACATTGATTTTTGACTGAAAAAAGAAGAGCTTTATGTTTTGTCATCCAACCTTAGGTGTTTACAGACAGACCTAGACCTTGTACAGACTCGATATCTTGAATTGTTGAGAGCCGTCTTTAAGGAACGTTGGTCTTTTCTTCAGTCTTCTTTTTGGAATTCCATAAGGCTTCGATGACTTGGCTTGAATGGACAGGCTTTATGTAGTAGAGCTTTTGAAAGAATATCAATATAAAATACAGAGAAAACTAGACTACGAAGATGCTGTTAATATTATCAAAATAAATTGTGCCAACAGGTGTGGGGGGCGGGGTACAGCCGGCAGGAGAGGAGCCGAGGGAGGAGGGGGCGGAGTGCAATAGGCAGGGGGCGGGGGGCCGGGGGGGGGGGGGGATAGCTGAGAGAGGAAGGGGAAGGGATGGACATGGGCAATTTTGTCCAATTTATTTTTAGGGTATCAACTTCATGCATATCAAAGTTTAGGGTATCAAGTTCAAAAAAGTGGGATAGTTAAGGATATTAGGTTGCAATTAAGCCTAAAAATAAATATACTAACATCCCCTACCCTTTATATTTTTTGTAAAGTAGGGGTGGTCAATGTAAAATCGTTTACACAAATTATAAAATCTAGGGTGGTCCGTGTATTTAACACAAAATATATGGCGTCACTATATTTATTTTTAAACTAGGAAAGATCCGCGTAATAAATACAAAACATAAGGGGTGTTAGTGTAAATAATCCTTTAGGGTTAGAAAACATCTAATAAATATAGCCTCAAACCTACAATTAATCTGAATGATTGAGGTATTCCTATTATATGTAGGAATATTCAATCGAAACCATTGATTTATTTCTATTATATAACTTTATTTTGATATTCTTTTATATAGAGGAATATCAAGATTGACTCTGGGGTATTTTTTTAAATATATTGGAAACCCCACATACTCCAACATTATGAAATTAATATGGCATCAACAATTTTATTCACTTTTATTATAAGTTTATAATAAGTAAACCTTCTGATATAATCTATGCATATTTATGTTTTATGCGGCTATTTTTATATATAGTTGGGTTCGGATCGAGAGTCCCTTCTTCGGAGCCCCGCGAGAGCCTTGTCGCCCTCGACCGTTGTATCAAGCGGGCTAACGCGCGAGTCCCAAACGGACTTCCGATCCGATAGTGGGGGGGGGGAGGACTTTGGCAGGGCTCCCCTGCGAAACTTTTGATCTGCGCCACACACACACATATACTTTTTTTTTGCGGTGTACGGTTATGGGCTCCAACCCGGGGTCATGGCCTAAGCCGCCCAACCACCCCGTGTGTGGGAGGGGGTACACACATATATATATATATATATATATATATATATATAATATTTATTTATTTATTTATTGTCTATTTCTTGAGGCCTTCAGCTTAGGACCGTGGCCTCCCCACGACCACCCAGCCATCCCATGTCCAAGGGGGACTCGAACTTGGGACCTCGCCCAAGTGAGCCCCCCTCCCTAACCACTTGGGCTAGGAAGCTTGGACACACACACACACACACACACACACACACACACACACACATATATATATATATTATATATATATATATATATATATATATATATATATATATACATATATATATATATATATATATATATATATATATATATATAAGTGTGCCATAATTATTGGTTATAGAATGGCCTAAACTTAGCTATGCACTCTTCTAGCCCGGAGGTCCTGCACCACTTCCATTCAGGACCTACTGTCCTATGTTGATGAATTACGCGCGTGCGCACACGTGCGCGCGCGCCCACACACACACACACACGCCCCCCCCACACTACATATATATTTGAAGAAGGTAGAATTTATAGATAAACACGATGATTACAGGTAAGATCCTGTCCAGATTACAAAATGGTCATCTGGGGACAATGATGTCTAAGCATCTATATGTCTATGTACAACAAATATATTAAGGGAAAGCCCTAAAAAATATGTCAATTTTGTTCCCTCCATACGTGTCAGACAAGCGCCCCAAAGATAATTTTGAGCCACCTGTAACCTCTCGCTCATTTACCCTTCTAAGCTTTAACATCATTCAAAATGGAGGGGAGACGTCTATCATGCTGGATGGAAAGGCCCTTTTTAGACCTCTGGGCACACTAGCTATCTTAGACAAAGTCACATTCATAAAATAGATGATCCCTAGACTCGTCCTTTTTACCACATAAGCAGCAGAGAGTATCTTCACATGGAATGCCAAATTTGGTAAGTCTATCACGATTAAGAAGTCAGTTCCTGATCATTTTGTAAAGGCACAAAGAGTTCTTCACAGTTGTCCCTTTGGTCTAGACCACTTCTGTAATGCCCCGTCCCGCTCAGCTCAATCAGAGGAATCGAAACGCCAATGGCGTTTGGACTTAGCCATGTAACGGCTTGCTCGAAGACCCGCTCGGTTGAGGCACCCCTCGCTCAGGTGGATGGCTTCGGTGAACTTGCCTCAGCTTGTAAGCCTTCATAATAATAAAACGAAAGTTTTCAAATGCACAAGTAGTCTTGATAATAAAAGAGACGAATCAACATAGCCAAGAGAATAATCCCAAGTCGGGATGGCATGAGTTAGAATATGGAAATGTCCCACGTTCTTTCAAAATGACACTCGGTCCTTCGTCCCGTGGCTTGGGAGAAGAAAAGTTGGTCTAAGTTGCTACAAAGCTATGAATTTAGCCTAAGTCATAGGCGTCGCAGGTATAGATGCTTGATAAAGCAAACACGGTCCCATCGTCCAAGGCTTGGCATAGCCTTTGCTCGTCCCACGGGTTAAGTTGTATCGTACGGCTTGTGGCATATGTCTAGGCACCCAAAGAACTTGGTTGTTCAAGTCGAATGCGTGTACGACATGTTCCCACGATGCAAGGCCTAATATAGCCTTTGCTCGTCAAGTTGTTGCACGATTAAGTTAGACAAAGTTATGCTGGACTATCAGAGTCATAGCAAGCACTATCTCATGTTATCTGCGGTTGTCAAGTCACTTAGTCCAACGATCTCAAGGCTCATCATATTTAGTATGACTTCGGCGGTAGTGTCGCATAGAACGCAAGTCGATTTAAGGTACGAGCCACAGATGGTTCAATAAAAAGTTAGCCACGGTCTATAGCACATGAGGAACACATTTTGTTCAAGTTATGCTTGAAGGCTATCAATTAGCCATTCATGAGTTGAGTCAATAAGAGTATGGAAATACTGAAAACATGTTGGGACTGTAGGCCAGTCACCGAGAGTCGAGACTGTAGGTCAGTCGCCGAGAAGGAAACATGTTAGGACTGTAGGTCAGTCGCCGAGGCAACTCTGGCTTGGGCTCTGCAAAAGAAGTATGGAAAAGAAAAGAAGTAAACCAAAGAAAAGTAAGTTGTGACGGTTAGGCCATGTATTTACGTTGAGTCTAGAAGTTCTCGTAGGTGTGTGGTTATGGACAACTTGTCGACAAGGTTTTGCGCCCTCGATTCGGAAACCTGGGGCCACAGGACCGTATCGGCCTAGGAGGGAAGCAAGATAGTTACTGCAAGGGTCTCGTCTGTACCACATACATGTCCAAGATGGCTTGAACTGCCAGTGACCCTTCATATAGATAAGTTGGCGTGCTGAGCGGCAATCCGCATGTACGGTGTCGGTCGAATATAAGAAAGTGCAAGCACGACACGAATGGAAAAAAGATGGTATGCACGGTTGCAATACAAGTCTTAAGAAGCATAAGATTTGGCTATAGGAAAGACATATGCTTCTACACGAGATATGGCGTCAGGCATTAAGTCGTCGGCATAGAGTTGCATAAGTTAGACTTGAGTCATTTCGAGTTAAGTTAAGAAGGGCATAAGGCAAGTTTGGTTAAGTCATGCTAACTTGCGAGGCATAGCTGTCACGACCCGCTCCCGAATAATCGAACACGAGTCGGACACGCCCAGCCTTCATTGTTAGACACAATGAAGTAAGCTGTACCAAGCTAGGGAAACTAACCAGATAAACATGAAAGTATAGAATCACAGCAACTATATAATGTGTCCCAACCAGAAAAGAGATACAATATCTGAATTTATTACAATTCAACTATAAGAGTCTGCTAGTCTCAATACATGGAAAGATAAATAGAAAAAACTAAATGAGACTAGGCCTCTGCAGCCTCTAGGTCACAAGCAGCTCCAGCTGGCTCAGTGGGGAAGGCAGTATCCTGTCCATAGTAGGTGTCACACAAAGCCTCCATCTCACCTATCATAACATATCCAGTCAGGAGCGGAGCAAGTACAATTCTAGGTAATGAACAAGACATCATGAAATGAAAGTACAAGGGAACATGGAAAGTACAAGAAAATACAAGTGAATAAGTACATGAAGAACAGTGTAAAGTACATGAAAGAACATGAATGTAAGAACATGAAAGAACATGATATGTAAGCACCTGAAAGAATATGATATCATGGAACCACAGAAAATAAGTACAAGGTAATCTCCTGAACATGTGTGTACTACATTTGAAATATAACTAAATATGTGACCGGCTAGAGTAAGCACCTGAAAGCACATGAATGGTGACTTAGGACCCGCGTGCACGATGCGGGGTCTAAGCTAAAACACACCTGAGTTGTTACTTGGGATTGGTCACATAGATAGTATATTTCCCCTCCCCAGATACAAGTAATAAGCACAAGAGAACAAGAGCACCAGAAAGTACATGACGTGTTACAATTGTGTCACTCAAGGAAGTACATGGAAGATAATGTAAAGTACAAAACCGTAGAGTGTACTTGCCTGGCTCCAGGAAAGTACAAGTAGGCAATAGAGTCGGATATCCTCCTGCTGTATAATTACAGTTGATAAGTCAACAATGTAGGTAAAACTTCTAGTCTAAAGATCACTATAACAACTTGTTTAAACTTCCATCTTATCTATTCATAAACTATAAGTTACCATTTATACTACTACAATAATGATTCAATAAAAGGTAACCTATCTATCTATCTACACAATTGTGTTCTATAAAGTCCTATGCACAGAACTGGTTTTTGGTATAGTGGTTAATACCCACCCTTGTTCAGATGATACATGTTTCAATACCATCCTATCTATAGTTAATATCAGCCCTGTACCAGGCCTGTTCAATCCTTTCCTGGACTAAGTCTCAACCTATATGTGATACCAGACCTAACCAATCTTATACTCCTCATCCCAGCTTGTCAATCATTAAATTATTAGATGCATTTATTGCACAACTAAATGATACAAAGATTTGTTCTTAGAATTTCTAAATTAAACCAAGGCTTGGTTTCAGATTTTTGGAAGACTGCTAACATAAACAAAAGAATTCTTTTCTAAACTCAAGACTTAGCAGCAATTTTCTTAGGACACTGTCCAACACAACCTTAATAGGCAACATGACTTCAGCCCATATCTGTGCTACCTTCAGGATATATGTTCATACAGTTCAGCTCTAATACCATGTTAACTGATATCAAAATATTCAACCAGGTTCACAGTCTTCAGGGCCTTGAAGACTAAGGCTCTGCCCTGTTCTCGAAAGCCCAAATGTACTGCTCAGGTTTTCTCTACTTAGTGATACTCTGAAATTTACCCTGTTTGTTGCCCAGTCTTTATATCAAAACCCCAACTGAACTTCCTGATACATTTCTTCTAAGTAACTTGAAACATTAGTAAACTGTTGGCATTAAGGTTAACCTGTCTACAGAGCTCAAGTGAAAACACCCAAATCCCAGTCCATGTTGCCCAGGTTTTCTCAGTTGTTCACTGAGAATTTCTCATGGCTATATCCATTTAGGATATCCACGGCTACCTAGATGAGGTTGATACTGATTTATTAAAATCATTCAATCAATCACATTGATATGTGTCTCTGGGGTCACCCAACTAAACTGCATATGCAGTCAACACTCCCTTATCAAATTAGTTCACATGTTCACTTCAACTAGTGTTCTCTGTGGCTAATAAGGCAATAGCCATTAGGCGGTAAATTCTTCACTGTTAGTCCTGAACATGAAATAAGTCATCCTTAAGAAGGACTGATATAACCAGTCCTACCCCAACTCTCAGGTTACTAAGAGGAATTAGTCTAAACAGGACTGGTAGTAATCTCAGAAATTAGTGAGCAAATCAGTCCTGTTAGGACTGATATCCATCTCAGTCCTAAGACTGACATCTTCAGTCCAGAATACTCTAACCAACCTAAATCAGAACATTGCAACTAAAGTCCTAAACAAAATAGTTCCAGGTGACTCATCACAGAGTTTCACAGGGTTATCCAAATGAATGAACCCCCAGGATTATGTTCTAGCTATCCATGAATTTATATCACTAATTAATTATGATGCATCTAGCATAGTTATCATTCAATGATCTTAATGGAAAGACTCTCTATTTATTGATACTGGTACAGTCCTCCTTGTTTATCTAGCAACCCAGGGTCTCATCTCTCACTAAGCCGTAAGCATTGATACTTCACTCTGACTTATGATAAATATAACCTCCCAATTTCCATTCAAGTCCCAGGTCAAGCCATGGAATACCATCTAAACAAATAGGTTCAATAGTTAGTCCTGAAACAGGACTGACATGACTCAAGTTATCAACCCATATACACAAACTCCCTGGTTAAATCACACACCAATTTCCATAGAATTCCACATCTCAGTTTCATGAATCAAATGACAGTCCACATATGGGATCACACGTCACTGTCATGAGAATTTCCATACCAATGCTCTGGAATTTCCCATATCACAGTTATGTATGAATCACATAGCAAGACCATGTGTGGAATCACTCATTCATCAAAAGAGGAACTCAACTTGGCGTGTGGCTATTTTAGTTTATCATCAACCCAGGTAATGCCTGGCACCAACAACAACCAAAATCAAATGAACACAGCTACCCCAGATTTCTATTTTTTTTAATGAAACTATGAATCAATGCAAGAATTGATTTCTGCACCACCCAAACGTATTACTTCAGGTTCACCCTACAATCTGCTTTAATCATATCTATCAACTAAGGTCTTACAGATTTCCTAAGTCCCTTACTAATCAATTTCCATAGTTCAATTTAAGAGTTCATCATGAACTTAATGTCAAATATTAAGAACATTACAAATGGAGAAAAACAACCATGGTTCGAAGCAACCCCAAGGATCAATGAATCAAACAGCTATTACGAGTAGGAGACAGATGTTTACCTGATCAAAAAAAGACATCTCTGTCCTGTGATGAAGACACAACTCTCCTGGGTTTAGATTCCTGAGTCAAACATCATACAAATCCTACTGATTTCAATATAGATCAAACGAACAAAACTGATCGAATCAAGAATGTAGGACTGAAATTAACCTCTGATCGAGTTTAGGAACTCAGATTGAAACACACACTCGATCAAAGGATTCAGATGAATATATTGAAAATGCAATCACCTATTCCAACTTCTATAGATCTGGATTTGCCTTCTAATCCTGATCTTCAAATGGTTGATCGAATTGATCCAAGTATGCAGAAGAGATGGATCTAAATGAAAACGAACCATTCAGTTTACAATGTAACTTGAGTTTTGAATCAAGAAAGGATCAGTGAAGAACCATAGGGAGATCACCATTACCTAATTTCAAGGATTGATGAGATTTCCTGCTAGCCCCATCATCATCATTCCTCCTGTTGATTCAAGCTTGAGAGGAGAGAAAGAAGGAAGGAAAAATTAAAGGGCTGAATTAATTTGGTAGAGAGAAGGAGGTACTCTGTGAGATTATATAGGCGGTTAAGGAGAGAGGTGGAGGGAAAATGGAAGAATTTGTGGCCACCTTGCTCTGTGTCAGAGGTTGTTAGAGCAGCAGAGGAGTGGAGAGCCCATGGCCGACCTTTTCCTGGCCGTTGGGTTCAAAGAAATTTGAAAAGGCCATGAGACCTAACTCAGTATGAAGAGTATTCTCTCTTCATGATTTTAGAAGGTTGAGTTATGGGCTTCAGGGGTTGGGCCCAACTAAGATGGTTTTGCCTCTATAAAGACTTGAGCCCAATTAAAATTAAATGATAACTAAGCTATAAAAATACAATAGCATTCCCAAATCATTTAATAAATTTTAAAATTTTTAAAATTTCAGAAAAGTGGAGTTACAATAGCCTCGATGTTGAAGCACGAACCAAGTCGATGACACAAATCATGTGTTGCATCCCAAAGTATGGGCCATAAGGCAAGCACGATTCGGCATGTTGATGTTGCAAGCCCGAGAATGGTTTAGAGGCAAGGATAAAGAAGTTATCGGTGCGATAGCACGGTGACGGTCTAGAGACACAAATAGGCCAGACATCTATGTCCTAAAATCGATCCTAAGGCAAGAATAGAAAGACAATCATAAAGGAATTATGTTTCACAAAGTAAATAAACGTGTTGGTTTTGTATGGGTGGGCAAGGTGCTCACTCCACTAGTATAGTTGAGTACTGACACCCGCACAGTTTTTATGTGCAGGCACAGGTAGAAGCTCGTTGACGCGGAGCTCGCTTGGATGCGTCGAGGCACGAAGTTCCTTCGCGTTTTAAGGCATGCAGCCGCATGGAGTCTAAACTTATACGTGACATAATGTATAGACATCGCCTATCTGAAGCATCGCAAAGTTGCAGCCTTGAAGTTTGTATTGAGAAATGAGAGAGAGAATAATGACTTATAATTTGAAAGAAAAGTGAGCTTGAGAGACATGTAAATCTCGGCCATGTGCCACATTGTAATCTTTATTTCTATATCAATAAAGACTCTGATTTTGTGCAATACTTGTGTTTTTTTTTCATTCAATATTTCTGCTTGGGACTTCTGTACGACGATCCCGTCGCAAGCCGCTGTAATCGGCCGTTATGGAACCCGCCTTGTACGAACGTAACCTAGGTTCGTGCGTCATCATACCTTTGCGAGGATGATCGGTCCTACGGGACTAGGGTGTGACATAATGGTATCAGAGCATGGCTTTACGTCCTTGGATAAGGCTATTCACCTTGTCACATGAGCCCATCAACTCATAAACATGCCAACTCTTCCTCTCAATCAAGCTAGAGTGCTTGATCCAAGGGTCATGCTAGATGCTAGTTTGAGTCCCTGAGTATGTCACCCTAGTCAGCTTAGCCTTAGCCTTAAGTCCCATCGCCGACAATGCTTTAACAATAACTGAGAAGTTGTTATTGCTGCTAGTCGACCAAAATTCCTTATTCGGGAAATACCTATCATTAATCCAACCAGCCCACAGGGACTTCCCAGTGATGAATCTCCAAAACAGTTTTAAGTACGTTATTTCTTTGAGTAGGGACAAAGATTGCAGCCCAATACCTCCCTCCTTCTTAGGCTTACACAGTTCATCCCAACTAATAATGTGAATGCCTCCTTTCCACAGAAAGTCGGCGCGTAGGCTTTCAACATTCTTGATCGTTCCCTTGGAAAGCATAATGGCATGTAGCCAGTATAATGCTACAGCAAAAATAATAGCCTTGATAGGCTCAATCCTTCCCCCCAAAGGACAATATTTGTGAATGCCATCCCTCTACTCTCGATTGCGTATAATTAAGAAGACCTTCACAGTCCGCATTAGCAGCATAATTGATTGATAATGGAAGCCCCATGTATCTAACATGGAGCATCCCTTCCGCTATACCCATTTTAGCCAACCAACCTCCCTATTTCTACATGTACGATTCATGAACATCTGGCTCTTATTTTTGTTCAACTGCAGCCCTGACCAATTCTCCAATTTATCGATTCTCTCTTTGAGAGTAT